>CM064345.1:27580320-27630234 GCA_032595735.1 Pelochelys cantorii | reverse complement strand
CTGCCATGTGCTTTTGTGCAAGAACGTGCATGGCAGTGTGCATGCTCTCTTGTGCAACAAACCCCTGTTGCCCATCCATACTCCCTTCTTGTGCTATTGCACAAGAGGGCTTTTTCCTCATGGGGAGAGGAATAACTCTTGCGCAAGAAGCCCTCTTTTCCTACATTTTCCCATGAATGTACTTGCGCAAGAATGCGCATGCAGTGTAGATGCTCCTCAAGTTTTTGCGCAAGAAGCCTGCAGTGTAGACGTAGCCCCTGGGTGCCCAGAGACGGGCTGGCTAGTCACAGCCTGGCTCGGAGCGCTCTCTGCAATGGTAAGATGTCCATGGAGCAGGCAGATGGCAGCGGCACACGGCTCTAGTGGGCCGGGGAGGGAGGCCCAGCATCCCGAGGAGCGTTTCCAGGAGAAGCGTTTACTGACAGTGTCTCTCTCTGGTCTGTTTTTACCGTGTGGTGAGACACTGGCACCCACAGCAGCATGGATGGGGTGGCTGGAGGGAGTGGCTGGCGGGCGGCCGGTAGGAGCAGTGGAAAGTGGCCAGCAGAGTGGGTGAGATGCCTCCTGTCCCCAACCCTCCAAGAGAGGGAGGTGAGCTCTGAAAACCACCTGTGAGCTCTTATCTGCCCTGAGCAAGGGCAGCAACTGTGAGTGGGGTACGGAGAAAGTTTGGGCATGTGAATGGGACACGTACATTGCTGGACTTACATTGCTGGCAAAGGACATTGCTCAATCCACTTGAGCGGGGACTTACTTGTGGGTTGGTTATGAACCCTGCTTGTGCCCGGGCCTGACATAACCTGCCACACAGAATTCACACACCAAACTGGGCTCTCAGAGCACAGGGGAAGTTTGGGGGCTCGCTGCTGGGCCGTGGGGTGAAGCATCAAACCAGCCCCTCCTGTGGGACCTGTGAGTGTTGCTGAATCTGGGCCTCTGCACCTGGGGAATGGCAAACAAAAGGTCTGGGGGCCACAGGGAGACCCTGCTGGGCTGAGCAGGAAGTGCCTGGGCCTTCACTTTGTCTGTGCCTGTGGGCTTGGCTGTCTGCAGCCTGGAAACCTCCTGGCTCCTCAGACCACTGATCTAGATGGAGCGTTATAGCTGTCAGAATAATGGAATTGCTGTGTAGACACTCCCATTGTTATTGCAGTATAATGGCCGTTATTTTCAAGTAACGCTGCTGTGTAGCTGCATCCTAAGAGAAATGCTGAGCAAGCGCTTCTACAATGGCAGGGGAGACATGGAAATGAGGTCACTTCTCTAGCTATCAAAAAGAAGACATGTCAGGAGTGGGATTTGAACCCACCTCTCTATTCAGAGACCAGAACACCCAACTGAGGGAAAAGCAAGACCTCAAGTGTAGCACCTTAGACCACTCAGCCATCCAGCTGCCCGTGTTGGTACTTTCAACCGCAGTTTTCTTACATGTGTGAGTTGCTCGGGGAGGCCAAGGGGGCCCCTCTCTTTCCCCACCAAACAGCCGCTCTACAGCACCGCTGGGTTTATCCACACTCACCCTCAGCTACCCTTGTGAGGTGTTTTGCAGGGAGCTGACAAGAAGCGGAAGAGGGGAAACCGCTGGCCGGCAGAACCGAGACTTGGGATTCTCCTGTGCCAGGGAGTCTGTGTCACTGCCCTTGGGGATCCTGAGCGGGCGGCTCCTGGGTTTGTTGGCTCCGTACCAGGGGTGTCTCCTCTGCAGGGAGGTGCTTGTTCCCGGGGCTAACGCTTATCCCTGTGACACACTTTGTGCAGGGACCGTTGCTGGTCTTTGTACCACAGTACGTGTCTGGAACTTGGGAGTGAGGAACCTGCCCAAAATAGACATGTATCCACACACCGCCCCCCGGGTTCTGCGTCACCAGCCCCCTGCCCTCCTCTGTCATCCCCACACACTGCCCTGAGCCTCCCAGCCTGCATCCCCCACACGTAGCTTTCTTACAGATGTTGTTTTATTGCAACCCTCTCACCCCCAGCCTCAGCCCCCCCCAGGGGGTAGGCTGTGCTGCCCCACCCCCCAAAGAAGCCCTCGTGTGGCCATGGGCAGAGACCCCACCGGGGGATTGGCCCTGATTGTCAGGCAGCTTGTGATGCTGGCCACAGAGCACACACCACGGGACCTGCAGGGAGGCTGCTCTCAGGGTACCTGGGACTCTGGGCTGGCAGCTGACACTCTGCGCTCCTGGCTTCCCTGCAGCTCTGGGGTCCAGCTCAGGGGTGGGAACCTTTTCTCAGCTGGGCGGCTGCAGACCCACCAAGAAATCAGTTGGGGGCTGAACACAGGTGAGAAGTGGAAAAACAAAACAAAACCCTCACTGACTTGGCCCAGCCAACCCAGGCACTGCCCCAGCTCTGCACTCCCTTCTACCCCAGCAATCACCATGCTGCAAAGCAGAGAGAGGAGATGTGGGACTAGGTCACCCACAGGGCTCTGTGATGCAATGGAAAGTCTGTTGGACTTTTAAGCTGTGGTGTGGACTGTGGGTCAGCCCAGTTGTTCAAGGGTTGTGGGCTCAAATCCTCATAGAGTCACTTTAGCTGTTCACTGATTTCCTGGGCAGCTTTTACAGAACAGGCCACCCCTTGAATGTGGCCAAAGGGGTCCAGGAGAAGGGAAGAGACACAGAGCTGCCCCCGGGAGCAACACAGAGGTGGCTTCCACCCGCTATAGACACAAAGCAGGATTCTCTGGTTGTAGGACCATTCGTTGGTTTTTAGCCCTTCACAGCTACAGACTAACAGGGCCCCCCTCTGAAGGGAGCGACTATGTGGCCCCCAGACCTTTTGTCTGCTGTTGCCCAGATGCAGGGCTCAGGTTCTGCAACACTCACAGGCCCCACAGGAGGGGGCTGGTTTGATGCTTCACCCCACGGCTCAGCAACAGGCCCCCCAGCTCCCCCTGTGCTTGAGGAGCCAGGTTTGCTGTGTGAATTCTGTGGGGCAGGTGATGTCAGGCTTGGGCACTGGGACTATTTACCACTTCCCCTGGACCGGGGGGCCAGGTTATCTCTATTAAGGTTGCAGCTGTGATGGCTGAGTGGTAAAGGCATTGAGCTAGAAGTCTACTAGAGTTTTTCCGCACAGGTTTAAATCTTGCTCATGGCAAGTCCCTTGTTTTGGCCACACCGAAGCAGGGCAACAAGATACACAGCCCCTGAGATACTCTCTGCACCCTCCCCATCAATCCCCTTCTGCTCCTTTCAGAGGCTACGTCCAGACTGCAGGGGATGCTCTATCTACGAGGCAGAAGGGAAGTGTTGGAAGAACAGGTTTTTCCAAAATGTGATGCTATGTAGCAGAAGATGGCAGGAGCCAAAGCTATTACTTTTCAGGAAGAACGGCATTGCGCAAGAGGGTTTTTCTTGCACAAGAAGGGGCAGTGTAGACGCTCCTTCTGGTGCAAGAGCCTCTTCTGAAAAAAATGGTGGCTCATTAGGTATGCAAATGAGGCTCGGCATATTCCATGCTTAGCCTCATTTGCATATTACTCGCACAAGAAGCCACGAGTGTAGACAAAGCCTTCCTGTGAGGGGGGACCTCCCTCCTTGTGCCTCCTCCCCAAGTGCCTGGCACTTATTTTGTTTTTAGGGTGCTGTGTAGTCACTGCTGAGGTTCACAAATACAAATAAATGAATAAAATCTGCAGAAGGATTTTGTCCCTCAGCCTCCCACAGAGCTGAACCGCCCCAGCTTTGAAGAAGGAAAGATTTGTGACATGCAAACAACTGAAAGATTTAAAACCCTGTTTCCTAGATAATAGGGAGCAATATGGGCACAAAAAGCAGAATCTTTCATTTCCAGCATAAAGTGTAACAACTATTTCATTTCATGTATCCGTACGAATCGTCATCTCTTGTTTGCTAAATCAAGAAGATGGACAATTTTGTTTTATGCCTCAAAGGAACAGATAACTGTGAGATACCAAATGGCAACTGAACATGTTGCACTGTTAATGTTCTTTTTATTTGATTTCATACTAAATAAAGTCACATACCTTGTTAATTATCCCTTGTTTCAGTATTTTTTCTTTCATAACATCATAAAAATATCTCTAACTAAGCTGTTTGTCAGCAATCAGTGGGCGCCATAGTGGTGCACATCCACACAAGTGCACACGACCTCACTAGTGGCGCACATTATGAAACTCACTCCGGCCATGTGTGGAAAGTCTCAGAGGGAGCACGGCCCTCCGCCCATCTTCTTCCCACCATCGGCAGCCACAGTCCTTTTCAGCCAATGGATCAGCCCAGGAAGAGAGGCAGGAATGGGGCCAAGTAGTGAGTCAGTCTGAGGAAAGCAGGAAAAGCTCATCCTGTCTTGCAGGGCCACTGGCAACAGCTTCTCTCTTGTGCGCTGCTGAGGAGAAAAACGCCCTGAGAGGGACCATAAAGAACAATTTAAAAGCACTTAGAGGGGGCACCTGGTCACGGGAACAAGAGTCAGAGACTAGTAGCTGCTGGGACCACACATGAGGGCCAGGGCCCGGCCCAGCCACCGGCAGAGTCAGAGTGACAGGACACTGAGCTACAGGGGGCATCAGACACCCAGCAGGAGACACAACATTCTTTCTGCAGAGCAATCCTGAGGGGATTTAGCTCAAGTGATAAGAGTGCTGGCTTAGCATGCAAGAGGTAGTGGGATCAATGCCCACCTTCTCCAGGGATTTGCAGGTTCCCTTTTTAATGGGTAGCAGGTTTAAAACTCATAAAAGAAAGTTCTTCTTCACGCAGCGTGTAGTCAGCCTATGGAACTCCTTGCCAGAGGAGGCTGTGAAGGCTAGGACTATAATAGAGTTTAAAGAGAAGCTAGATAATTTCATGGAGGTTAGGTCCATAAAAGGCTATTAGCCAGGGGATAAAATGGTGTCCTTGGCCTCTGTTTGTCAGAGGCTGGAGAGGGATGGCAGGAGACAAATCGCTTGATCATTGTCTTCCGTCCACCCTCTCTGGGGTACCTGGTGCTGGCCACTGTTAGCAGACAGGATACAGGGCTAGATGGACCTTCTGTCTGACCCAGTATCGCCATTCTTATGAGCCTGTGGATAAGGAAGCAGGAGGGTTTTGCAGCAACCAGCCCAGCCAGTCCCACTGAGATTTGAATTCAGCTTGCAGGATTCAGAGTCTGGATGGCTGCCCCTTACACCAAGGGGACCTACATCAGTCACCTGTGACTCAATCAGGCTGAACTGGAGCCCCAGCTCCTGCCAATTGGGACCAGCTTTGCTTGTTTTCCTTCTGCACAGAGCCTCCTCCTCAGCTGCAAAAAGCCTCCCTAGGACATGCACAGGACTCTGTCTCCTCACAGCCAGCCCCCCGCGACAGGATTTGGCAGAACAAAGGAAGGGGGGGTGTGCTCACCCCACTCAGGCACTAAGCTTCTGCCCCACCTCCTTCCTCTGCCCCATTCCCACCTCACTTCCTCCTTGGGCCAATCACACAAGGGGCAGCAGCAGGAAGAGCCAACCCCCCACCATAGGAGAGGCCAAGCCACAAGCTTCCCACTGGTTCCTAGCCCTGCTTATCTTGCTTCCCCAGGCTGGCACCAAGGGGCATTCTCACCTGATGTCACTACCTTCTGTCACATGGGAGTTGGGCTCATCCCTGAAACAAACCCTCTACTTACCTGGCCACTAAGGGGAGATGCAGTAAGAGCAGACCCTATGTTTCTTCCTAGTTTTGAACCAGGGACCTTTTCAATGTTAAGCAAAGGTGATAACCACTACACCACAGAAACACCACTTTGGCTATTATCTGCTGGACTTAAACTTGGATACATTTTCTGTTACTAACTCTTTGGCCAAGGCCTTGGGGGAAGAGGCAGAGCAAGAGCAGGGAACAAGAAATGCCCCCCCCCCACACACACACTACTTCTCTAGACCTTCACTCCCAACACTGGGAAGGTGGCAGGGACCCGTGTGCCTGGGGAGGGGTGACTCACGTCACATCCCCAGCATTTCCCCCCTCCAGGGATGGACCTTTGGGGCAGGCTCAGATTCCCTGGCCTCTCACCCAGCTTCTGTCACATTCTAGAGCAGAGCAGCTCCCAGGGGTAGGGCTGAGCCATGCGGTGTTGGGCCAGGGGCAGGAGCCCAGAGTTTACCAGAGACCTCAGGAAGCCAGCACAAAGCACCATCCCAGGCATCTCTCTGACAGGAGCAGAAGGAGATTGACAGGGGATGGGGAGTGTGGGGAGAGTGTCTCAGGGGTTGGGTAGCTTGTTGCCCTGGTTAGGGGTGTGAACAAAACACAGGCTTCGCTGCAAGCAGGATCTGAACATACATAGGGAAACCCTACTGGATTTAGAGTCCAGCGCCTTAACCACTCAGCCATCACACCAACGAGAAAGCTTTTTCTTGTACTTATATGTGAACATAAATGTTGTTACTTACTCTTTGGCCAACTCAGATTGCTGCGGGGTTAAGCAATTCTCTCTTGTTAATTCTGTGCCCTCAGGAAGGGAGCAAACCAAAAGAGGCAGGGCCCTCATCTGGGGACTCCAAACCAAACCCTAAGACCCAGGGGTTTACAATCCAGATGATCAACATTTGCTGCACTTCTCCCTCCCCACAACCATGCCCAACCTCAAGACCAACTCCACAGTCCCAGCAGCTGGGGGAGATGTGCATGTTAGAGCCTCTGCCCACGGAGCTGTAGCCTTCTGTGTCCAGGGAGCCAGACACTGCCAGGGTGGGATGGCTGGAGGGAAATGGAGAATGGCTGCACTTTGGGAGTCAAAGACCTTGTCCGGGACCATAGAATAGAACAGTTTTACAAGTGGGCCTGAGGAGGGCACCATGGCTTAGTTGGCTAGCGTGCCTGTTTCATAAACACCAGACCCTGGGTTCAAATCCCAGGGGTTCCTTGTTGTGGCCTTTGCTCACATTTTCCTACGTCCTTGTGGAATACAGAAGAGGCCTCCCCTGGCCACCCATGGAACTGCTGGTTCAGGAAAAGGCTGATTGGAGAGGCTCATTAGGGAGAAGGAAACCACAAGCCTGCAGAGGTTGCTGTGACTGGCACTGGCCAGGCAGGGCTCTGACTCCCTCTCTGAGCCCCTGGGAACCACAAAGTGGCCACTGAGTCCTGCTCCATGGTCATCCCAGTGCTCTGGGAGCCAGCGATGTGCCTGTAACTCCCTGCTGGGATTGTGGGCCCTGCCCTGCCCTGCCTGGTGGGGGAGGGGACAAACACAGGGCCGATTGACAGGGGCTCTGACACTCCAGCAGCAGGGCCATCCAGCCCTTCAGCCAGATTCAGACCAGGCCGCTCGGAGCCTCTTGCGCTCACCGAGGGGGATTCCGCACTTGCTGCCTTGGGAGCCAGGGTCACATTGCAGAGCTCCCCCATGGCTGTCCCACAGCACTGCCAGGCCAGCCCCAGTCGCTCTCCCTGCCCTTGGCAATGTGGCTGCGTTTTATCCTTCCCCTTCAGTAACAACCGGCCATTCCCTGCCAGCCCCAGCCCGTGTGGGACCCGCTCCCTTCCCCAGGAGCAGTGAGCACCAGCTCGGCTCCCTGCTGAAGCTGCAGCTGTGGGAGACAAAGCCCCTGGCTTTGGGAGGGAGACAAGATGTTGTCAGCCGGTGGTCAGGGCAGTGAGTGGTGTGTGTGTATTATACACCCGAGACTTCAACTGCTAGGACTGGGGTCCTTTAGCAGCGGGCAACCTGGAGGAGGTTGACGGGCGCCCCAAAGAGTTACAGGGAGAGCTTTACACTTCAGACTTTGACTGCTAGGATACACGATCCCTTCGCAGCAGGCAGCCTGGGGAGGCTGAGAGATGCCCCAACGGATCTGTCCCCTGGAAGCGACACGATCCAACGCTCAAGCTCTCCCTATATCTGTCCCTTATGACCGGCTGGAGTTCTTTTTAAAATTGTGCTTGGTTCTGTTACAGCAACTGAAGGAGTCAGGTCACAGCTTAAACAGTTACTATTTTATTGTTACAGGGTAAACTTAGCTGTTAAATGCTATTACTGTGTTACAGATAACACAGCCACTACAAAGGACAGGACAGAAATTACACTAAGAAGTCACTTACAGGTACCATGAAACCCTTTTGGTTCTCTGAGCTCTTATTAAATGCATGCAAAATAGACACCTAGCAGGTATATATTCTCACCCCTGCGTTCCAGACTTGGCGTGGCCAGCATCTTTCTCTCAATCCCTCGGGAAGAAGTAGGGCGAGGCTGGGCGTCCCACAGACCTCGGGAGACAACCAATACCTGCCAGCAGGTGTAGATGATTGGAGCTCAAATGGGGTGGGCTACTAAACCCCGCTTTATACCCCTTGGGTCACGTAGGCTTCTTCCTGGTCTCAAGTGGCCAATTAGGAAAAATGGCTTTGAATGCCAAGTTTCCCACGAAGGGTGCAAAGCATAATTCACACCTGGGAAAATGCAGACAATGGGCACCTCTGGTATGTGATGGGCGAAGATTCCTCTCCTGGGACAGTGCAGGCGTGTCAATTACTGGTGCTAGCCATCAGGGCGGCGGGAGGTCCCCTGGTTGTCAGCTAGCCCATTTACTGTCTGGTTTCTGTTTATTAGAGTCAGGGACAAGCAGCACCCCTGCGTTCCCAGGGCATCAAAGGCTGACTGGCTTTCTCTTGCTCTCTGGGGGGGTGGGGAAACAAGATGGGGTTCATGTCTGGCTACAGATGTCCAGGTGTTGAGTTTTGCCCATGGCTAGTGTGGGGTGACCCACACTTTGGGGGCAGCTGGAGGTGCCTCCTGAGAGCTGATTTTCTGAGGGGGGTGCGATCAGCCCTTCCTGTGTTTCTGGCTCCTTCCAAGTGCTCGAATCTGGCACCTAAAAGTTGAGGAATGTGTATTTGGAAGAGGGAATTGCTGTCTCTTTACTTTCTTTAGTGTGCCCCAGTGGCCTAATGCACAAGGCATTGCGTTATGAAACCAAGGGTTGTGGGTTCCAGTCCCATCTGGGGTGACAGTTGTGATATTTCCTAGTGCATGCCAAGTTGCTTTGGCTTCCTTTGTACCATAGCAGCTCCCAGATGTTTAAACACTGGGTAAGGGTTCCCTGGAAGTGCTGTTTTCCCCCAGACAGGACCCCTTAGTAGCTGACACTGGTGTTAGGTGCAGACAGGAGGAGAGTGTTTCTTCTCAGAGCTGGGGCCCTGATCCAGCAATATGTGGAGCTGGGTCTCTGCCTGTAGGGGGCACCCCCACAAGTCCTCCCACCCTGCCCCCACAGTGTCCCCCTCTGCCTGGACCATCCCTGCAGTGTGTGGCTCTGTGCAGCTGCCCCTTGCTGGCTGCTGCTGCCATGTGCAGTGTTGCAGGTGGGTGGGGAGGACGTTGCAGGGCCTGGCTACCTCCGGGTTCGGCCTCTGGAGCCTGAGTGCAGACTCCAGCCCTGCAACATGGAAGGCAGAAGGTATGGAACTGGCTTGGGTGGCAGTAGGGGGACGGGGGAAGGGAAGGGAAGGGAAGGGAAGGGGCTTGGGCAGAGGTGGAAGTGGAGGAAGGGCTTGGGTGGTGGGGGAAGGGCTTGGGCAGGTGCGGGGGCAGAGGCAGAGACGGAAGGAGCTTGGGCGGAGGGGGAGGGGCAGGGGGGAGGTGAAGGCACCAAGAGACAGGGTGGAGGAGAGACAAATGGCGGGGGGCCAAGTGCAGACAATGAGGAAAAGGGCAGGAGGGGAGGTGTCAGTGGGAGGTGGGACAGGGTGATGCTGGGAGAGGAGAGGAGAGGGGAAGGGCATTGGGAACTAGAGGGGGAGGGGGAAGTGCTGGGAGAAGGCTTGAAAGAAGGGGTGGGCATGAGAAAGGTGGGGATGGAGCAAGTCATGTGTGAGGGCACAGAGGCAGGAGGGGAATGGGGGCAGAGAGTGGTGAGGGGGTGGGCATCAGGGAAAAAGAGGGCAAAGGGGGCAGGAGCAGTAAGGGAAGGGGGAGGCACCAGGAGGGTGCAGAGGTAAGGGAAGGTGCAGGTGCCAGGGGATTCTGGGGTGAAGCAGAAGGGCAGACACCTGCAGGGAAGGGACTGGCACCAGAGGAGAGAGGCAGGGCAGGTGGGTAGACGGAAGTGTTAGAAGAGGGGATGAGGAGGGGTAGCTCACATGATCAGAGTGGGGCTACTGGAGGAGTGGGCACAGGGGAGAGAGAAGGGCTGGTGGAGGGGCACAGGTCGCAGGAGGGCTGAGGGCAGTGAGAAGGGCAAGAGTCAGGACAGCAGAGAAGGGTGAGGAGTTGGGGGAGAAGCAGGCACCAGGGAAGATGATGGAGCAAGGAGAGGAGACATGGCAGCAGAGAGAAAAGGTAAAGGTTTAAAAATATTTATTAATAACTTGGTATGCTGCCCACGGCCAGTTTGTTTGTGCCCTGTGGTGCAGTTTGGGTTTATGTGGGGATCAACACGTGGCCGGCGAGTGGGAGCCAAAACAAAAAAGTAGTCAGTGTAATGATCTTCTGTTGATATGTGTTTTAGCAGTTAAATTATTGGACTGCCATTGCTCATGAAAAGTGTTGTCACATGGGTAGAAATCGGGGAAATATTTCATTTTATTAATATCAGCAGAACTGACTTAAATGGGGCCTGTGTGTTGTGTAGTCTTGCCTTAATCTTTGTATTCATGCCTGTCAGTGTGAGAGAAGCTATTTGTATATATTTGCTTGCAAATGCAACCACGCTTAAGTTGAGGCCCTCAGAATGTTCTGTAAGTATCAGTGTGGCCCGTGGGGCTTCCAAAGTTGAGTTGCCCTCGCTCATCCCTGACAGGTGTCTGTCTAACCTGGTCTGAAATATCTGCAATTTAAGCCCATTGCTTCTCATCCTAACCTCAGAGGCAAACCAGAACAATTTTTCTTCCTCCTCCTTATGACACTCTTTTAGATACTTGAAAGCTGCTCTCATGTCCCTTTTCGGTCTTCTCTTTTCCAAGGTAAACAAGGTCAATTTCTTCAGCCTTGCCTCATATCTCATGTTCTCTAGACCTTTCAACAGTTGTGTTGATCTTCTCTGGACTTTCTCCAGTTTCTCCATGTTTCCTGAAATGTGGCACCTAGAACTGGACATGATACTCCAGCTGGGGCCTAATGTAGATGGCTCATTCCCTGCCTAGGGCACGTGAGACTGGGCGGGTTAATTTCCAATCCTCCTGTTTATTCTTTTCCTAAGCCAGGAGGGCACAGTAGTTCTGATGGGGGTTGGAGAGGGGATGGAAGCCAGATCCAAGATCAACGAGCCCTGGGAAGGGGGCCCATTGAAAGGAGACTGGACCTGTGGATGCCTTGGGGGTCAGCAGCAAGGGCCTGCTTTGGGAAGCCCCCTCTTTGGAGGTGAATGTGGCAGCATTGAGACACCACCCAGAAGCAGGCGCCACAGACACTAACTCACAGATCTTGCACATGAATAAGATGATAGATCTGCAGGACAGGGGGGCAGTGGCGTAGTGAGGGGGCCGGAGGGGTCAGTTGCCCTTGGGAGAAGAATAATATAAAATTGAGTTAAAAATAGATGTTACACGTTTTTAAAAGGAATACCATATCTCCTGCCTTTTGTCTCTTTAGGCCCCCAGTTAAAATTTTCAAAAGCACTTGAGTGACTAAAGTCATTTTTGAAAATTGGACTTGGAAATCTAAGCTCAGATTTTCAAAGGTAATTAAGCTCCTAAAGAGACAGTTGCCAACTCGGATCTTCAAAGATATCTATCTGATCTTTACACACCTTTGAAAATCTGGTCGTAAGTGTCCTAATCAGTTCTGAACGTGAGATGCAGGAGCCCAGTCCTAATTCCTTCAAGCTTTTTTTTTTTAAATTTGAACATTTATCTACACTGATTCCCCTCCTTTCTCTTTCACTATCCAATAAATGCATGGATCAAAATTATAGGTGCTTTGTGAATATGCTGACTTGAGAGTGGAAAGATTTCATATTGTCATGTATGATCCCTGGTAACCCATCTCAAATATGAAAAACTAGGTTGATACTTGCTCAAATCAGGAGCTGTTGAATTCAGTTTACCATTTGCAGTATCTCATTTGGATGTTTAGTGGAGAAGATATTATTATTTTTTATTTATGTATACTGTGGGCAAAGCATGGGCTCACAAGAATTCCTCCATTGTTTTACCATGAGTCTCAAAACATTTGGTGTTTTTCTAAAGGCCTGGGGTCAACTGATTACGTAGGAATCTCAGCTTTCATTTCAAAAAAGTTCTCTATACTTCTGGGCCTTACAGCTAAGGAGGAAAGCTTTAAAACATGAACCCTAAATACTCAAGAAACAAAAGGCCAATACAAATCCAACATGTTTTATTTTTAAAAAATCTTATGATTTGTAGACCAGTCTCAGAACTTTGTGTAGGTGTCCCTTGTGATTTTTGGATTGGCAATACTGCTCTTTGATTGGTGAATTTAGAGAGGTCTCTCCCTTCAGTTTCCCTTTCCACCCTCCTTTTTTGTCGCAGGTCATCAGAGAATCATAGAGACAATGGAGAGTAGGGTGAGTCCATGACTGTGGTTAATGACCAGTCAGGGTGACTAACTATTATCAGCCAGCGGTCTGAATGAGCTATCTATTGCCATCTGTTAATCAACTGTAGGAAAAGGCTTCACGAGCAGACCTCATTCATATAGACAACCTACCTTGCCACAGAGATCAGTAGACACACTTGCTCTGTCAAGGTGATCAATTTTGGCTCTTTTAGATTGAAATTCACTTAAGACTTGGAGCTGGGAGAATGAAATGTTGTTATCCATATTGTATGATTAAAAGGTAAAAGACCTGAACTTAATATGACCTGGCTTAGGGTCTACCATAACTTGAACACTAAGCAGAGGATAGTGAGTCACATCTAACTGAAAGTCACAGAAGAGGGAAACAGGTTTTATTTCTGGTGGTGTAGAGTCTATTTGGGAGTCCTCAATTCTATCTGACACTTTACATCCAGTCTTTAAAGGCAGAGCTGACTAGAATCAATTGACAGTCCTTGTCTTGTCTCAGTGATCGCTTGAGCAAAAATCATTGATAAAATCTTGTGTACATTGATCTTGGACTCAACATGCAGGCGATGTGTTGAAGGGCAGTGCAAAGGAGGCAATGGTGGTGAGGTACCATATTACCTAGTGAAATCATTGGTGCTGAAATCACTAAGGACTGGAATTTGACCACAGAACTGACACTTTCTTAACAAAGACTCCATTTTTGCTATTTAAAAAGTAAATCAATGTAACAGAAAACTGCAACACTCTCTGGTAACTTTTTAAAAATCAAACTTTAAACTTTATTGAAAGAATTGGATAGTTTGCAATTGAAAATATTTGACCTACACTTAAGGCAACTGATTTAATTTTGTGTAAAATTTTGCATAATTATGGATGGCATTTTTTTTTTGAAAATGTTCAACTATATTGATATACATTTTGATCAGATCTACTTCTGATGTGATATCTGTGTGTGGTTGTGGTTTGTTGTGTGGGTGGGGGTTTTTTTTTTGGCTCAACAAAAAATCCTGGGTGGGGGGGAGCCGCCAAAACGGTTCAAATTGGGCCCCGCACTTCCTAAAGCCGGCCCTGCTATGGATGGTTTAGTGACACTCTAAGGCCGTGTCTACACTAGGCATAAGAGCGATCCTGCTGTAGTCAATGTTCCGGGCTCTAGGGAAGACCGGCTGATTGGAACTGAGCTGTGCAGAGTCTTTTAAAAGGGAACCGCAACTTCTCTGGATATTTGCTGAGTTTTATATGAGGGTTGAGCAGAAGGGATGTTGTGGGTTCTGGAACAAGGTGGGTGGGGCAGGAAAGCTATTCACAGGCAGGGGAATTAGCTCAAGTGGTAGAATGCTCGCTTAGCATGCAAGAGGGAGTAGGATTGATACCTGCATTCTCCAGTCATAGATGTTTGTTCCTCCCTCTTTTCCACAGGCAGAGCAAGCTAGGTGCTTCCAGGGGCTCTTTCCCTCTTCCAAAAATACAATGGGCTGGTTTCTGCAGTGCAGCCGGTGTCATGTTTGCCTCACATGGAAGAGTTCCCTGGATAAAAGTAAGGCAGGCAAAGACCAGCCTGTAACACCCAGAGGAAGGGATTCCCCTGCCTGGGGAGGGCAGGAATAGACAAGCACTTGGGAGCTTGGCTGCCAGCTGCTTAGTACAGCTGGAGGCAGAAGAATCCCCAGACTTGGTATTGCCAGGCAGTAGTTTTCCCTCTTCTGTTTCTTTTCAGCTCACTGCAAACTGCCTCCCAGCTGTAGGTGAGGCTGAGTGTGTGTGAAACCAGCTGCACTTCGGATGATTCTGTTAATTGTTTAAAAAGCCTCACCCACCTCTTCTGCCTGGGGAGGTGTCTGTAATAGATGCCTTGGCTGCGTCCGGACTGGCAAGCTTTTCCACAAAAGCAGCTGCTTTTGCGGAAAAACTTGCCAGCTGTCTACACTGGACACTTGAATTTGCACAAGAACACTGACGATCTAATGTATGATCGTCAGTGTTCTTGCGCAAATACAATGATTCTCCCGTTGGGGAAAAAGCCCTCTTGTGCAAATGCTTTTGCGCAAGAGGGCCCATGTAGACAACTGAGAACCGTTTTTGCGCAAAAAAGCCCCAATGGCGAAAATGGCGATCGGGGCTTTCTTGCGCAAAACCGCGTCTAAATTGGCACGGATGCTTTTCCGCAAAAAGTGCTTTTGTGCAAAAGCGTCCGTGCCAATCTAGACGCTCTTTTCCACAAATGCTTTTAACGGAAAAACTTTTCCGTTAAAAGCATTTGCAGAAAATCATGCCAGTCTAGATGTAGCCCTAGTGTGACATCACCCTTGGTTTTTACCCCTTTTAACCTAACCCAGAGACTCTTGACAAGTCTGTCTTCTGTGTCCATCTCAGGCCAAGTGTTCACATGTTTCATATCTAAGGAAACACCTCCTCCCTTTTTCCTTGCCTACCTTTCCTGAGCCAGCTGTACACTTCTGTGCCAAAATTCCAGTCGTGTATTATCCCACCAAGTCCCTGTGATACCAACTTCTTCCTGCTTATTACCCATAGTCCTGTGTGTCTATACCAGCATCTAAGACACAGATTAGAGTTTGCTTTCCAGTGGTCCCGCGTCCTTCCTTTAGTTCTGCTGTTACAGCCCATGCTCTATCCCATTTCTGCCCCATCTCCCAGGTTTCCATGTTGTTCACTTACCTGTGGGCTTTGGTCACTTGCCCCCATCAAACCTAGTTTACAGCCTCCTCACTAGCTTAGCCAGTCTGCATCCAAATACTCTTCCATTCCTCAACAGGTGAACCCCATCCCTGCTAAGCAGCCCTTCCTGCAACAGCATCCCATGGTCAAGGAAGCCAAAGCCCCCTGCCCAGGGAGCTGTAGCTTTCTGTGCCCAGGGATCCAGACACCACCAGGGCTGGAAGGCTGGAGGGAAATGGGGAATGGCTGCATTTTGGGATTCAAAGGTGTTGTCTGGGACCATAAAGTAGAAGAATTTTGAAGCAGTTTTGTGGGAGGGAACTGTGGCTTAGCCTAACACATGAAAAGTTCCTGGTTCGCAACCAGGCAGAAACATAGGGTCTTCTCTTCTTGCGGCTCCCCTTGGTGCCCACAAGGCAGTTTGGGTATGTCTACGCTTGCACCCTCTTTTGAGAGAGGGATGCAAATGAAGACATTCAAAATAGTAAATGAAGCTGGGATTTAAATATCCCGTGCTTCATTTGCATATTCGCGTTATGGCACTATTTCAAAATAGCGTTATTTCTAAATAATAGACACTGTTAAGGTGTGGTTATTTCGACAGAAATAGCTGGTAAACATCATTAGAAAAACAAGGTAGTCATAGCAGGCACCATGGCTTAGTTGGCTAGAGCATTTCCCTCCTAAAGAGGCGGTTGTGGGTTCAACTCCCAGTGGTGCTTTTTCACAGCCCTTGCTCACATTTTCCTATGTCATTCTGGGACACAGAAGAGGTCTCCCCTGGCCACCCATGGAACTGCTGGTTCAGGGAGAGGCATGTTGGAAAGAAGGAAACCACAAGCCTAGAGCAGGTGCAGAGGCTGCTGTGACTGGCACTGGCAAGGCAGGGCTCTGACTGCAATTGCTGGGACAGGACAGCCAGCACCACATGCCCTTGTGATTCCCTGGGGGTGTTCATGCTCAGAGAGCCTGAGGGTGCAACCTCTGCAGCTCCTGCAGCCATGGAGAGTGAGGGTATGTGGGCAACAGGTTCTTCTCACTTGTGGTTTCCTTCTTTCCAACACTGTAGCCAGACATGAACCCCATCTTGTTTCCCCCCCCCAGAGAGCAAGAGAAAGGCAGTCAGCCTTTGATGCCCTGGGAACGCAGGGGTGCTGCCTGTCCCTGACTCTAATAAACAGAAACCAGACAGTAAATGGGCTAGCTGACGACCCAGGGCCTCCTGCTGCCCTGATGGCTAGTACCAGTAATTGACACGCCTGCACTGTCCCAGGAGAGGAATCTTCGCCCATCACATACCAGAGGTGCCCATTGTCTGCATTTTCCCAGGTGTGAATTATGCTTTGCACCCTTCGTGGGAAACTTGGCATTAAAAGCCATTTTTCCTAATTGGCCACTTGAGACCAGGAAGAAGCCTACGTGACTCAAGGGGTATAAAGAGGGGTTTAGTAGCCCACCCCATCTGAGCTCCAATCATCTACACCTGCTGGCAGGTATTGGTTGTCTCCCGAGGTCTGTGGGACGCCCAACCTCGCCCTACTTCTTCCCGAGGGATTGAGAGAAAGACGCTGGCCACGCCAAGTCTGGAACGCAGGGGTGAGAATATATACCTGCTAGGTGTCTATTTTGCATGCATTTAATAAGAGCTCAGAGAACCAAAAGGGTTTCATGGTACCTGTAAGTGACTTCTTAGTGTAATTTCTGTCCTGTCCTTTGTAGTGGCTGTGTTATCCTTAACACAGTAGTAGCATTTAACAGCTAAGTTTACCCTGTAACAATAAAATAGTAACTGTTTAAGCTGTGACCTGACTCCTTCAGTTGCTGTAACAGAACCAAGCACAATTTTAAAAAGAACTCCAGCTGGTCATAAGGGACAGATATAGGGAGAGCTTGAGCGTTGGATCGTGTCGCTTCCAGGGGACAGATCCGTTGGGGCATCTCTCAGCCTCCCCAGGCTGCCCGCTGCGAAGGGATCGTGTATCCTAGCAGTCAAAATCTGAGGTGTAATAAGCTCTCCCTGTAAACTCTGGGGCGTCTGTTGGCCTGTTGGCTGCCCGCCGTGAAAGGATCCCAATCCTAGCGGTAAAGACACGGACGTTAAACTCCTCGGGGCGCCCGTCAGTCTCACCTAGACTGCCCACTGCGACGGGGCCTGGTGTCTCAGCAGTTGAAGACTCGGGTGTAATATACACACATGCACTGCCCTGACCACTGGCTGACAAACACTCCTCTCCAATCAGACTTTTCCTGAACCAGCAGTTCTATGGGTGGCCAGGGGAGGCCTCTTCTGTGTCCTGGAAGCACATAGGAAAATGTGAGCAAAGGGTACCAAACGGAACCAGTTGGAGTTGATCCCAGGATCTTCTGTTTATTAGGAAGGTGGTTTAGCCAACTAAGCCATGGGGCTTTCCTTCAGCATACTATTGTAACTGTTCTACTCTATGGTCCCAGACAATACCTTTGACTCCCAAAGTGCAGCCATTCCCCATTTCCTTCCAGCCCTGGCAGTGTCTGGCTCCCTGGACACAGAGAGCTAAGCTACAGCTCAGTGGGCAGAGGCTCTAACATACACATCTCCTCTATCCGATGGGGCTGTAGAGCTGGCCTTGAGATTTGGCACAGTTGGGGGAGGGAGAAGTGCAGCAAACATCGATCATCTGGCGTGTAAACCCCTGGCTCTCAGGATTTTGGCTGGAGTCTCCAGGTAGGGGCCCGGCCTCCTTTGGTTTTGTCCCTTCCTGAGGGCACAGAATTAACAAGAGAGAATTCCTTAACCCCACAGCAATCTGAGTTGGCCAAAGGGTTAGTAACAGAATATTTGCTCAAGTGCAAGCCCCAACAAGAAAAAGCCTCTGTGGTGTTGTGGTCGTTGTGTTTAGCATGTAGCAGATTGTTGGTTCAAAGCCAGGTAGAAACACAAGCTCTTCAGGTGTCCCTTCTGATGCAACAGGCATCTTCTGCTCTAAGCCAGGGGTCTCAGGGCTTGAGTAGTTTGCTTCAGTACCAAGGGGTGTGAACAGCAGTGTCCTAGAAGCTCTGGTACTCACCTGTTTTGGAGGTAAATTCTTCTTTCAGGTCTTCCCTCTTTTTTCTTGGTCTTCCTTTCCCTTTTCCTCCTTCCTCCACTTCTCTTTTCCCCTTTTCCAAACAAACGATAGGAAAGGGAGGACAAGAATCATAGAATGCCCATTGCAGAACCACAACTTTTGGTCAGCAGTTTCTTGCCAGACAAAATGGTGTTTAACTAAGCCGCACGCCCCTTACAGCTTCCATCAGGCGCCCCCCCCCCCCATCGGTTGGCGCCCTGGGCAGCTGCCCGGCTTGCCCACCCATTAGTCCAGCCCTGCCTGGGACTCTAAATCAAGATAGCTCATCTACACTGGGGAGCCTGCCTCGGACTATTCTGAGGTTTCCCTGCAGTGTAGACGTGGTAGTTCGAAATAAACTATTTTGAAATAACTATTCAGGAACAACTTATTCCAAAATAAATGTGCCGTGTAGATGAAGCCAGAGAGATGAAGCAGCAGGAGGGAAGCCAGGAGTGCAGAGGCCAGCCGGAAAGCTGAGTATCCCAGGCGCCCACATGCAGCTTTTAGTGTAGGTCTCATGGTGTAAGGGGTAGTATGCAGGACTTTGAATCCTACAATGTGAGTTCAAAGGTTGGTGGAAGCTGCTGGGGTGGGCCTTGTTGTGAGGCTTTTCACACTGCATGTCTATGCTGCAGGCTTTTTGCACAAGAATGGCTGTTCTTTCTTTTTACTGGCAGAGCCAGCCAGGGGACTAAGCCCCTCCAGTGCCCCCTCCCTCTTCCTACTCACTCTCCCCAAAAGACAGACCTGGTTCCCCTTTCTTTACCCCAGAAACCACCGTGTTGCAAAGCAGAGAGAGGAGACATCGGGCTCCATAACTTGTGGGGCTCTGGGGCATGATGGAAAGTGTATTAGACTTTTAAGCTGTGGTCCTCTGTGTGAGCCAGGCCAGTTGTTCAAAGACTGTGGGTTCAAGTACACCCAGAGTCACTTTAGCTGCCTGAGTATCTTTCACAGAAGAGGCAACCCCTTGAATGTGGCCAGTGGGGTCTGGGCCTATCTTACTCTGTTGTATGGATCACTTGTATGTGAAAAATTGGGTGTTACCTGTACCTTCTAGATGAGCCGCTGTTAGACAATCTTTTGTCCTTAAGTCTGAGCAGTGGTTGGCAGGGAGTGGCCTCAACGCCTTAACAAAAGGAATAGGAAAGCAGAGGCCTAGGTCTTTTGGCTGGGCTGCCCCTGAAGGAAGAGTCCAGGGACCCCAGGGTGAGGAAGAGAGCCCTGGCTTACAGTGGCAGCTGGAAAAGAGATTTTAGGGTGAGTTTGAAGAGGTTGTACTGAGGTTTCAGTGTAGCATTAGCCAAGCATTTTGTTTCTTTTTGTTTCTTTTGATTTGTAACCTCTTTTGCTCAGCCTGTTTTCACTTATTACCACTTAAGTCCTACTGCTTCAACTTAAAATTGTTTTTTTATTTTCTATCAAGCCCAGTGTCAATGTTACCCTGGGGGGCAACCAGTGTGCATATTCCCCCTTTTATTGTTAAAGGGGGCTTATCCAAATCAGGGGGGGTCTGATCCCATCTTGGGAGAGCTCTCTCAGGAGGTGGGGCCTTAAACTGCCCTCCCCTTGGGCCTGAAGAGGTTCAGTGTCTGTCCTGCTTCTTCTTTTGGTGGGGCAGGGAACTTAGCTTGGGGAGACCAGCAGAGCTGGCCCAGGCAGTGAGAAGACATGCAAGGGGCAGAGGCCATGTCAACACCACCCAAGGCATCACCTATGACTGCACCCTGTCACAGGGGGTGGTCCTCAGGGAGCTTGCTTCTGCAAGGGAGGCCACTGCTGTGGCTGAAGCTAGCTGACCATCACACCAGGCAGTGAAAGGCCCTCAAGACAGGAGTGTTCTACAAGTTATTCGCTGCTGGCCTGCTCTGCCACCCATTGGAAGTTGAAAGGAAAGGAATTAGAGATTGACTGGAGCTCTACAAGGGCTGGGATTTGAACCCATACCTCTGGAAGAAGCTGCAAACTAAACACAGCACTTTGGACCACTCAGCCACCCTTGTCCCTGCTTTTACTCATGGGGCAGTGCCAAGGCACACTACAACTAGAGCCCCCTGGCAATGGCAAGAAAAGCACCATGCCAGGAGGCACCTCTAGAGCTTCAACCAGACTGTCAGGAGTGCAATTTGAACCCACGCTTCCACAGGAAACTGCGACCTGAACACAGCACCTTAGCCCGCTCGGCCACCTTGCCACAAGCAAATAAAGCTCCTATTTCTTTGATGCCCGTGGCTTGCAGCTGCGTCAGTGTCACAGGCCGCCCTGGCATCCCTTTCTCATTTCCATGGGGCCCAGGCCAGCAGGCGGGCCTGCTTTCCCACTGAGGCCCTGGGGCAGGGTGGGGGGAATGCCTCCTGTGATGGAATCAGTGGGAACGTGCCCTCTCTCCCCGCCACCGCCAAAATAAATACATAAAGAGCCCACGCAAGCCAGCCCGAAGCCCCCACCAGCATGCTGTCAGGAGTGCGATTTTAAAGATGGCTGTTGCACCGATGGGGGGGAGGTGTTTGCCCTGAAAATCTGTACAAAGGGGGCCATGTGAGATGATGCCAGGAGAGGTATAGAAGTGCCATGTGGCATCCTCCATCTTGTCTTGAGTTTAGCTCCTGATCCCAGATGCAGCCTTGCAGGGAACAATGAGCCAGAAAGAACTTTGGACCCATCTTAATATAGGATGTGCACCAGAGACTTTTAAGATAGCAGTTTACAACATCTCTGCTAAGAGCCTGTATCGAGAACTGGGTGAGTCGATGCGTGTAATGCATTATTCTTTAACAACCTTACTCTCATTCTTTTCTTCTTTTAGTAATAAACCTTTAGGCTATGTCTACACTGCAGGCTTTTTGTGCAAGAACGGCCAGTCTTGCACAAAAACTTGCCAGCTGTCTACACCGCACACGTGTTCTTGCACAAGTAAATTTACAGTATAGCGTCTGAAAACAGGGCTTCTTCCGGAAGAGTTATTCCTCTCCCCATGAAGAATAAGCCCTCTTGCGCAACAGCTCTTCCACAAGAGGGCAGTGTAGACAGGCAACGTGAATTTCTTGCACAAGAAGCCCCCTATGGTTAAAATGGCCATCAGAGCTTTCTTGTGCAAGAGAGCTCCTCACTGCCATGGATGCTCTTGTGCAAAAGCACATGGCAGTGTGGACGTGCTCTCATGGAAGACCTTTTGCACAAGAAGTCTTCCGCAAAACAGTTCTTGCGCAAAAAGCCTGCAGTGTGGACCTAGCCTTTGAGTTTAGATTCTAAAGGATTGGCTCAGCGTGATCTTGTGAGTAAGAGCCAGAATGTAAATTGATTGGGACTTGTGCCTGGTTTCTTGGGACTGGAAGAACCCGTTTAGGGAGGGTGAGATTGGGTTCTATAACCCCTCACCTGTGTGCAGGCCCGGGGCTGATTGGGGCACAGGAAGAGCTGGAGTGTCAGAGCGGTTTTGGTCGTAAGGCTTCTTGCTGACCAGATTGGCAGCTGAAGCGCTCGGTGAGACTGGTTTGTGGACTGTTTGGGAAGGGCCTTTAGCCAGGGGCCGTAAGGAGCCCTGAGTCTGAGCAATTCGCCCTGAGCGGACGCCCTCAGCTGTGCCCAGACCCGGTCCGGTCCGTCACAGAGCGGCTGGGCTGGGACTCTTGCCCAGTTGCAAGAGGGGTGAGACTTACCAGCTGGCCTCGTGGTGCAATGGCAGTGTGTCTGATTCCAGATTAGAAGGCTGTTTGTTCAAATCATGTTGAGGTGAAGCAGGTGAGAAGTTTTTTAACTCAGGTGAGGAGGCCTGGTTATGGGAAGGGAGGTGCACAAAACCAACAGGGACCAGCTCTGCGAGTGGTGGCCTCCCTTTCCTTTGGGCCGGGGAATTTGCTTTTCCTTCCCACCAGCTGCCTTTGTGGGGGGGAGGGGAGGAGAAAAGAGCACTCCCACCCTCTGCAAGCCAGGCAGGAGCAAAACCTACACTCTCCAGATTCATAGTCAGGAACATGATCCGTTGCGCCACTGGCCCTGGCTTGCAAGGGAGGGGCTGGCGGTGCTGTGGGGGCACCTCTAGGGCTTCCTTCTCCCAGCAGCACCAGAGAGAAGGCAGGACAAAAGGCTGCCGTAGGCCCAGAGCAGTGAGTGAGAGGGCACGAGCGCACGCCCAGGCAGCAAGCAGCTGCCCATTTGCGCAAGCCTGCTTTTTCCAGCGCCTACAGCAAAAGGAGGCCTGTTTCCACACAAGGGACCTTTTGTGTGTGAAGTGAATGTGAAAACCGCTACGCTACAGAAACCGAGGGCCCCGCCATGGCGTCTGAGAGCAGAGGCGGAGAGACCCCCTTTGGCTCGCAGGACACCACTGCCTCGGGGCCCGGCAGGTGGCCACACGGCGGAGAGCACGTATTCCGCTTGAAGGCCATTTTGTGTGTAGGGGTACGTCTCCACTACAGCGTTATTTCAAAATATCTAATTTCAAAATAGTTATTTCAAAATAAGATATTTCTAAATAACGTGTCTATATACAAAATGCATTTCAAAATAGCATTTTGCTATTTCGAAATAGTACGGCCACACTGAGTGGGCACTGAATCGCATTTAAGGCTGACTGGAACCAGGTCTGGCGGGGCATCAGGTCAGGAGTTGCTTTGTGTGGCTGCTGCCTGAGGTTATCTGAGGCCTGTGCTTAAAGGGACCCCCCCGGACAGCCAGGTTTCCCTGCTTGTTTGCCTACCTCAATGAGGGACAGCAAAGCATTTTTGTCTCTGCGCGCTATGGTTGCCCTCACTTGGGACACCACAGCACTCTGCAGCATGGAGCCAGAGCTGCCCCTTGGCACTCTGGCGCTCCAGCCTGGCCCTGGGTCTCTTTTCTGTCAAACCCATGGGGCCAAGGGAAAAGCAGGGCCGTGGGTGCAAGGGCCACACTCGTGGGCATCAGGTGCTGCCACAAGAAACGCTCCCTGTGGGCCTGGCTGGAACATGGCGCCACTTGAGCATGTTGTTAGCACCAATGTGCCCCCCTGGCCAGTCTGAGCGGGGAGCCAGGGACGGTCCCTGCAAACCTGGGACCATTGACCAAGGCTGCTGATCTTGTGTCTGTGCTGGGATCCCCTCGGCCTCAGGATCACTAGAGATGTCGGGCAGCTCTGTCCTCCCAGCCTGGGGCTGCCTTGTCTGGGCGACGCCCTCACACACACTGTCCCCTCCTCTCCGAGGACAGGGCTCCTGCTCTTCCTTGGCCAGTCAGCCTGTCCTGATGCGCATTCCCTTGAGCACCTCGGGGGCAACAGGCAGAGCCTGGCAGCTGCTGGGACCAAACAAGAGGGCATCAGGGGCAGCAGCAAGAAACATGACCTCAGCGTCCTGCAAGTCCTGGGTCCCAGCACATCCCAGCCACCCACTGAGCCAGCAATCGCGCTTTAGAGAGCATCAGACACCCAGCATGAGGTAAGAAATTGTCTCTCACGAACCTAAGGGGAAGGAAGACAAAGCACTGGCAGGGGGAGGGTTTTGCAGCCCAACAGCAGCAGGTCCCACTGAAATTGGAACTCAGATTGCAGGATTCAGAGGCCCACTTCCTCAGCTGGGCTAAACTGGAGCCCCAGCTCATGCCCACTGGGACCAGCTTTGCTTGTTTTCCTTCCACCCAGAGTCCCCTTCTTCTCCTGGGATGCAGGGAGCCTCCCCAGGACAGACACAGGACTCTACCTCCTCACAGCCAGTCTCACCCCACTGGGGGGGCTCTCTTCACCCCACTGAGTCTCTGGTCTGTCTCCCTCTGCTTGGCTTCCATCCTCTATCCCATTCCTGCCTTGCTTCCTCCTTGGGCCAGTCACACAAGGGAGGCAGCAGGCAGAGCCAGCCTCATACCCCAGCCTCCCAGGGTACAGGAGGCCAAGTCACAAGCCTCCAACCCATGCATGGCCCCACAACAATCTCCAAGGCTGTATGAAATCCCCTCTCCAGTTTCTAACCCCCAAATAGCATTGTCTTTATGATGTCATTTTTGGCCTCTTGGTACAACCTTTGAACTTTGACTGCAGATGTGTGCTTACCAGAGATGGAGAGATGTCAAAACAGACTAAGCTATATTGACAAAGGCTTCTGCCAAAGCCCAGGATTGAACCAGGGACCTTTAGATCTTCAGTCTAACAGTCGCCCAACTGAGCTACATTGGCAACTGCATCAAGCTTCCTGAAGCCAACACTTCTCTCAGACATGTTTTTCTCCGCAGCAGTATACAAGAGAGATGCTGTTGCCTGTGGCCCTGCAAGGCAAGATGAGTTTTGCCTGCCCCCCTCAGCCTGACATGACTTGGCCCCATTCCTGCCTTTCTTCCCGGGGTGTTCCAGTGGCTGAAAGGGACTGCAACTGCCAATGGAGGGGAGAAGATGTGTGGGGGGCCATGTTCTCGCTGAGATTTTCCATCCATGAGCGGAGTGAGTTTCATAATGTGCACCACTCGTGAGGTCGTTTGTGCTTGTGCGGATGTGTGCTACTGTGGTACCCGCCAGTTACTCACAAACAGCTTAGCTAAATATAGTTTTATAAAAGAAAAAATACTGAAATAATTCAGGGATAATTAACAAGGTATGTGACTTTATGTATTTAATATGAAATCAAATACAAAGAACATTAACACTGCAACACATTCCGTAGCCATTTGTTATCTTATACGGATCTGTTCCTTTGAGGCATAAAACAAAATTGCCCATCTTCTTGATTTAGCAAACAAGCTATGATGATTCACATCGCTACATGAAATGAAATAGCTGTTACACTTTATGATGGAAATTAAATATTCTGTTATTTAATGGGCTCAGTTCGGAGTGCTGTTTGGGTACGTCTACATTTGCTCCCTAGTTCGGACTACGGATGCAAATGTAGGCGACCAAAATTGCTAATGAAGCGGAGATTTAAATATCCTGTGCTTCATTAGCAAGATCTCACCCAGCGCGCTAGTCCGAATCACAGCTGATTCGAACCAGGAAGTGCGCACCAGGACGTGGTAGTTTGAACCAAAGCCCTTGGTTCAAACTAACATTACGCCTCATTTTTTGAGTCAAAGGTGTTGTCCTGGACCATAAACCAGAGCAACCCTGTCTGGGGAGGGCACCATGGCTTAGCTGGCTAAAGCACCTGCCTAGTGAACAGGAGATCCTGGGTGCAACTCCCAGTGGTGCCTTGCTGTAGCCTTTGCTCACATTTTCCTAAGTCCTTCTGAGACACAGAAGAGTCCTCCCCTGGCAACCCATGGAACTGCTGGTTCAGGAAAAGGCTGACTGGGGAGGAGCGTTGGGAAGAAGGAAACCACAAGCCTGGAGCGGTTGCAGAGGCCACTGTGACTGGCAAAGCAGTGGAAGAGTTGAACTCCCTGGATTTCATACTGGAGCTCTGCTTAAAGCTGCAGGATCTGACTCCAGAGGCTGCTCTTAAATGCAACAGAGTTTGAGCTGCTTGCAGCTCTGCCTTTGGGAGAGGGAGTTTGCACTAGAAAGAGGCAGGCTGGGTGACTGAGAACAAGAGGCTGGGCATTCCCGTCATTGAAGGGTCGTTAGATCATCATGAGAACGTTGCCCAGTACGCCACTTAAAAGATGGGGCGGCAGGGAAGAGTAGGAATGAGACTGGCAGGGGGCTGAACCAGCAGGGTTGGAGTGACCAGGCCAGCTGTGCAGGGGGCAGGAATGTCTCCGACTTGTTCTCACAACTATTCTGGAGGACACTTGGGTGGTGTTCGACTCACCAAGGTCCAGCCAGGGGAGCAGACAGCGGAATCTCTCATTAAGTGGCCCAAAGGCGCCTCTACACCAATGCGGGCCATGCTGAGCCTGCCTGGGAAATGTTCCTTGCTTTAGGGCTGTCCTGTGTAGGGCTTCATCAGTCCAGGGAGCAAAGGGCAGGCGGCATCCCCCATGATACACAGGGGCAGGTCCACATCTCCGGCCCTGAGAGTGCGGTCAGGGGAAAAGTGCTGGGAGGCATCTTCTGGTAGAACCTGAAGCTACAAAATACGCCGGCATCTCGTGCCTTCTCTGAGAATGGACCCACGTCCTGAAGAGGACAGAAAGTGGCCTGAGAAGAGCTACTGTAGCTGAGCAAAGATGTTAGGTCCTTGTCTCCCTGATGGTCTACTGGCTAGGATTCAGCACTCTCATTGCTACAGCCTGGGTTTGCTTCCCAGTCAAGGAAACCAGCCTCATCTGTATTCATGAAATCTGCCAAGTCTTTGCCTGTGCCCCTCATAGGCAGTGCCAGTGGGTGAAGGGAGGGGCTGGGGTGCCAGAGGCAGGCTCTGACTGGGAGACACTCTCAATGGTCAAGTACATTTCTCAGGCAGCTCCTTCCCTGTACAGGTCATATGCCTGGGTGAATAAGTGCTTGGGTGGACTAGCAAGGGCTTCAAGCATTCAGCTCCTATAGGCCACAAACAAGCTTGGAGCAAGAAACCAGGAAGAAAGCTTCTTCCTCTCCAGCTGTGAAAAACAAAGGGCCCAGCAGCCCCTTCTCTCAGCTGTGCGTGGGGGTAGGAGGGCAGGGCAAGCAGGGAATCTGCCTGAGGCTTCTTGCTGCCATGTTGGGTGGCTTCATGGGCTGGATCCAGCCTGCTGGCCTGTATTGCCCAGGTCTGGCTTGGAGGGAACCTTGGCTCTGGGCTGTGGGGGAGGGGCACTGTGGAAATGCCAGTCTTGCTTTCCTGGGCAGTGCATGACAACACCCATTTTGTGCAGCATGGCTGCCAGACATCCCAGACAGAGAATTACAGGTCAGAGAGATCTGTCTCCAGCAGCCAAAGTAACTCAGTGGGGAGAACATTAGACTGAAGATTTAAAGATCCCTGGTTCAATTCTGGGCTTTGGCTTGGCATGTACCAGCACATGGAAGGAACTTGTCTGCTGACCTGGTGTTACTCCTGTGTTTCATCATAGCTACAGCTAAGTAGCTCTGCCTGTGACTTCTCCCTGTGAGTTACTGCCTTCTTAACCTGCATGTTGCAAGAGTGGAGAGGCAGCTGGACCTGGACCCTCCAGCCATTGGTAGAGGTGGCCACTGGGTCAGTCCTATAAGAGAGGCAGGAATGGGGCAAATTAGCAAATCAGGCTGAGGGGGGCAGGCAAATCTCATCTTGCCATTGGCAACAGCTTTTCTCTTGTGCGCTGCTGCTGAGAAAAGCGCCTGGAGAGAGAAGTGGCTGCCTCGGAAGGAAAAAGGCTGGTCCGTAGTAGCCCAGTTGGGAGAGGATTAGACTGAAAATTTAAAGGTCCCTTATTCAATCCCAGGCTTTGGCAAGAAACTTAGTCCCCTAAGGCTGGTCTATGTTGCAGGGCTGAAGCTAAATTCAGCTTCCTCAAATGCCCAGTGCTTAGATTAACTTCAAACAGCATAGTGGGCCAAAGCTAAAGGAAGAATTCAGCTTCCCTCGCTCTTTGTGCAATGAGGGTGAGTGGAATAAGTTGTCTTTCAGCTCAACTTTATCTTGAAATCAAGGCTTGAAATAATTCTTTGTTATTTCGAAATATCGCCGCTGTGCAGACGCACCCTGAGGCTGAGCCCTTGTTTGGCTCCTGTGTGGACGGCCCAGCTATGCTTCCCGGAGGGACAGTGTCCGCCCTGCTGCTCCACCTAGGAGCCAGCAAGCCCTTGCTCTGCCTCAGCCCTGCAGCCCCCCCTTACCCAACCCCCAGCTTCTATGTAACCGTCTCAGCCAAGTCCTTTCTAGGTGGGAGCTTCTAGGAACTGGCATCCTGGCTGCAGGGTGGGTCTGGCTCTCCCCAGCCTTTGGATCCATGTGAGACGTGATCCCAGGGGAACCATCTCCTGGAGCTTCTCCCTGTCCCATGGAGCTCAGGACAGGAGGACCCAGGGCCGGGGTCTGCACGGTGCCAACGTGTTTAACACATGGCAACATTTCTTCTTCCTCTACTGGAGAGGGAGCCAGATAGTTCCCTTGAGATCACATACAGATGGGGCAGGGTCTGGAGAGGTGAAGCAGCTGAATGGAAAAAAGCAAGGAGAGCAGCGTATCAGCTACCAGCTGAGAACCTCAGGCACATAGCAGTGTGATGGTCCCATAGTGTAAGGGGCGGGGTTCAGGATTTTGAATCTTGCAACCTGAGTGCAAATCTCAGTGGGACCTGCAGGGGAAATGTCGGCTTGTGCAAATCCTTGAGAATCGATCTTCTTGCCCCCTCACTCAATTCTACTTTGTGCTTCTTGACTTTCTCAATTTAAGGACTTTGGAGAAAACTCTCAAACATCTGCTCCACTGGTACAATGGGTCAGTGCACAGTACTTATAAGGCAGTGCGCATAGGAGACATGCTGAGGTTGTGAATTCAAACCTCACCTGGAGCAGTGGTTTTTAGTCCCTACTGGGCTGTCCCCTTCCAGTGAACTCTGTTGGAGCTGGGATTCCAGCTCGGAGGAGGCTATCAGTCAAAATTCCCCCTTTACATATTATGGCCTCACCAGAGTGAATGCTGGGTGGCCAGGATCTAAGGCCAAGTGGCACAGAGAGAGTTGGACGTTGGTCCTTCTTGCTTCCAGGGTCTTGTTGCCCATCTTCTCCGCCCACCTCCTACCCATCAGCAGCTGCTGTCCCTTTCAGCCATTGGGTCAGCTCAGGCAGGGAGGCAGGAAATGGGGCAAAGTAGCCAGACAAGCTGAGTGAGGCAGGAAAAATCTGATCTCTGCATCTCCCCTACGTGAGGGTACATCTACACTTCATTCCTGTTTCGAGAGAGAAATGCAAATTCAGCTGAGTGAAATTGCAATGAAGTGGGGATTTGCATAATCATGTCTGGCTGCTATTTCGAAATATGCTATTTTGAACTAACAGGCGCTGTCTACACACAGTTATTTCGAAAGAAAACCCTTCTTTCAAAATCACCCTTACTCCTTATAAAATGAGGTTTAAGGGTTATTTCTGAAGAAGGGTTTTCTCCCAAAATAAGTGGATCTAAACAGCATTATTTATTTCAAAATAAAGTATTTCAAAATAGCACCAGTCTGTGAATATGCAAATGAAGTGCAGGATATTTAAATCCCAGCTTCATTTCCAATTTTGAGTGTCTACATTTGCATCCCGCGCAGGCTCTCTAGGCGCTGACCCCCTCAGGGAATCACAAGGGCATGTGGTGCTGGCTCTCCTGTCCCAGCAATTGCAGTCAGAGCCCTGCCGGTGCCAGTCACAGCAGCCTCTGCACCAGCTCCAGGCTTGTGGTTTCCTTCTTCCCAACGCTCTTCCCCAGTCAGCCTTTTTCTGAACCAGCAGTTCCATGGGTGGCCAGGGGAGGCCTCTTCTGTGTCCCAGAAGCACACAGGAAAACATGAGCAAAGGCTACAGCAAGGCACCACTAGGACTTGAACACAGGATCTCCAGCTTACAGGGCACACACTTTAGCCAGCTAAGCCATAGTGCCCTTTGTGGGGTCAGCCCCAATACTGAGCTTTTCCAGGATACCTTTTGTATCCGGGAAGAACTCTTCCGCGTCCATGGAATGGGCCGACTTTTTCAGATCAGTTTGCAAAACAGTGGGCGTGTTCTTTCGGAAGCCCTGTATTCCTCATTTTATTAGGAATAAGGGCTCTTCCCAAAGAGGAGGTTTTCCCCACATTTGGGCCCGTGTAGATGGGCCAAATGTCAGAAAAGCCTCTTCTGAAAAAAGTGTCTCCAAAACTGTTCTAATTCATAGTCCCAGACAACGCCTTTGAATTCCAAAGTGCAGCCCTTTTTTATTTTAGTCCAGCCTTGGAGGGGTCGCAAGGCCTGTGCAGCCCAAGAAACGTGATTACCAGCTCAAAACAATAACCTTTTTGTCAATTGCAGTACAACCTACGGATTACTTGCCAAGCACGCACTACAGTCTGCCACTCTACCAGCTGAGCTATGAAGGGTGCCTGAGTGAGGCCACTGTTGCCCTATGTATAAATGACAGGGCAAGTGTTCCCCCAAGTGGATGGCATCGCAGGCAAGGGGCAGAAGAACCCAGGAGCACAGGGGTGCTTCACATGCAGAAGGACCCCTGAGCTAGATCCATTCATGTCACACCAAAAGTAAAATAGTTGGGTTCTTCTCATGTATCTTTTTTTGTTTCAATGTCTCTAGGGGTGCAGGAGGGGCAGATCCAAAAGAACCAAACCGATTGAGTGACTCTTGGTCTAGCCTCTCACTTGTGCTGCTCGCTCTCCCGGACAGTTCCTACGCCCAAGGCAATAGCTCCACACCCAATGGATGGGTTAGCAGAGGCCAGGGGGAAACAGGCAGAGCCTGGCAGCTGCCGGGACCAGACCTGAGGGCATCAGGGGAAGCAGCAAGAAACACAACCTCAGTCCCCTGCGTCTCTAGGCAGGCTGGTAGGTTTCCTGGCCCCAGCTCATCTGAGCCAGCCAGATGAGAGGCCGAGCACCAGTGGGCATTAGACACCCAGCAGAAGGCACAAAAATCTCTTCTCACCAGTCTGAGAACAAGAAACCTAAAGCAGGAGGGTTTTGCAACAATCAGCCCAGGAAGGTCTCACTGACAGTTGAACTCAAGTTACAAAGCTCAGAGCTCTGAGTGCTGCCCCTTGCACCATGGGACAAACAGCTGATGTTTTTGGTGGGCACCTGTGACTCTCAGCTCTCAGGCTGCCTCTGCTCTCCTGGCTCCCTCCAGCTGCCCCATCCCAGCTGCTTCTTTATTTTTTGTTTTTATTTAAGTACCAGCTCTAGTAGAAGCTATGTGACACTCTCCCCTCCACCATCACGGCATGGACAGGTCGCTGCTCCCAACCGGACTCTGAAACAGCCCCCTGTGTTTCCCCTGGCCCCACGGGGTTGACAGGAAGGAGGCCAGGGCCAGGCTGGAGGCAGGGGAAGCAGGAGGCAGGAAGAGCCCCAGTCTACTCAGCTCCTCTTTGCAAAAGCCTCTTGTGCAAAAATGGACCCCAATTAATTATGCAAATGAGCACGGCAATATGATAATCTGTACTTCATTTGCATGAGGTTTTGTGGAAGAGAGGTGCAGTATGGAGAGCCTAGGTGGTGGATAGCCATGAAGTAACATAGACTCAGGAAAAATCCCTGGGCTGCAATCCTTAGTTACACAAAATAAAAATAATTCACAAGCTCAGACATGATTTCTAAACCCCCAAACAAGGAAAATAATAAAACCTGATGGACTAGGGAGACTTTTCCCTACCCACACATTGCAAGAAGTCCAATTATAGGCAAGTCAAAACTGTGTGGCCTAATGGATAAGATGTCTGACTTTGGTTCAGAAGATTGAGGGTTTGAGTCCCTTCACAGTTGCATTTACCTCCCTTCATCAGTGCTTGTGGCTCCTGCTGTCTTTGGCCTAGAAAGGTCCTATATGACAATGTGGTTTTTCTATAACCCTATTGGAAGGCCTACAGCTGTTCAGTAGGTCTAAACTATGGGGGAGATTGGGGTGGTGGTACTAACTGGTGAAAGCAGGGCTGGTGGGGGCAGCATGGCTTGCCAGGAGAGAACTGGCAGGGCTTGCCTGGGGGTGGAAGAGGTGAGAGAATTGGGCAGTGGGACTGATCAGGGCACAGAGATCCTGAATAGAAAATTAAAAGCAGTGCCTTTTAAATATCCTCACTGCTGACAGTGACAGTGAGGTTTAAAGGCACTACAATGTGTCAGAATGGAGAGAGCCTGGTGCATTCACCATCCGGAATGAGGAGCCAAAGAAGGGATAAGCCTTAAGAGCTAAGGCCTTTGCTAAAGCCTGGGATTGAATCTCCTCTCTCCCTGCTGCTTTGTCCATCATGGCAGGAACAGACTTGGGCACTCTCCAAATCAGGCCTGGTGCCAAGTAACCCCAGACAGACGTGAACATCCCTGCGCTGGTGGCAGGTGTTGTGGGACTCTAGAAATCCACCACTAGACCTAATTCCCCATATGCCAGGCAGCCCAAGGGAGGGCTCTGGGGTCTCAAGCAGAACAGAGTCTCGGGGGCAGGGAGGGTCTCAGCAAACTGGGCTCTCAGGGATTGAATCAGGGACCTTTAGATCTTCAGCTGAACACTTGCTCCACTGAACTACTTTGGCACTTGAAAGACTTGCCTACTCCCACCTGCCTGCCCCTTCTCTCTCAGTATGTCTCCACTGCATGTTGTGCTTACACAAAAACCTCCCCCCGTGTGTGTGGCTGGCAGTGGTTGCTAGATGGATCCATTCACATGTGGCTTTACGGAAACCCCCCTCGTTTCTGCCTTGAACCTCCCCTGGCCCAAGGGGTGGTGCCCAATAGAACAGTCCCTGTAAGAAATGAGTCACTTTCACCCCTGGGAGCAGCTCAGCCATGCAAAGGGGCTGCCTGGGGCAGGACATTAGCCCTGGAGGGCAGGGGTGGGTGTTGCAGTGACTTCATAGGGGCTTTTGCAGCCCTTCAGCTTATTGGCTAACGGAGGTTGGGAGGAGGTGACCTCACAGAGAGTCCATGACAATGGCCAGGTGGGACAGGCTGCAGGGCAGAGGCCATCTCAGAGCCTCCCCATGGCTTTGCTGCAGGAAGTCTCCTTGAGAGTTGCCCTTGAGGCCTTTTTGGAGCCTTTTCCTTTCTCACAACTGACTGACCGAGAAGGCAGACGTCTCTGTGGAGAAGGGAAGAGTCACCAAGAAGGCTATAGCTGATACAGCAGTGGAGTTAGTTCAAGTGGTAGAGTACTTGCTTTGCATGTGCGAGGCAGTGAGATCAATGCCCATGCTCTCAAATGAGGGACAGCTCCAATTTTTTTTTTTACCGGCAGAGACAGCCACGGGGCTAAGTCCAACATGTTTTCTATTGCAGTGATATCTCCACTCTCTGCTTTGCAGCATGGGAGTTGCTGGGGGAAAAGAAAGGGGAGACTGGTCTGTCTCTTTTGGGAGAGCAGGTAGGAAGAGGGAGGGGGCCACTGAGCCCCCGACAGTGAAAATAAGGGATGAGAACTGAGCTGCAGTTGGAGAATCCATTGTGCTCTGAACACATGGGTTCAAATCCCATCCTCATTGGGTGTTTGCAGCCCTCTCTCTTGCCTCTCCCAGAAGTTCAGTGCCAACCCCTCCTGTAACTGTGCCTGCCCCAGCCCCTTCTCACTGCAGCCTGGGGAAAGGGGAAATCTCCACAGAGACACTCCCACATGGGACCCTCAATCCCTTCTGCCCTCAAGGGGAAACCTCACAAAGGAGACTCCAGGCAGCCAGGCCATGGGGGTCTCTGAGATTGCCCCTGTCCCAGCTGGCTGTTGCCATGGATCCTCTGTGAGGTCACTGCCCCCCAACCAATGAGCTGAGGTGCTGCAAAAGGTCCTTGTGATGTCACTGCTGTCTTGTAGGCTCATGTCTTGCCCCTGGGCAGCCACTTGGCATGTGTGAGATGCTCCCCCTGCCCCCACTCACTCAGGGCTGGTTCTGGGGCTCTAGCAGGGAATATCAGAGGCTGCTCAGGGTGCCACATTGCTAGGCCAGGGGCCCTCCTGTGGGGCCTGTGAGTGTTGCTGTCCCTGCTGTACAGACACGGCTAGAGAGCCTCAGGAGGCTGCAGCGATGGGAGACACTTCCCTGGTTTTGGGAGGGAGATGAGATGTCAAGGCCCATGACTTGGAGCCAGCTACAGATACCTATGGAAAGCTGATTTTCAGAGGGGTGTGATCAGCCCTTCCTGTGTATCCGGCTTCTTCAAAGGGGCTTAATCAGAAGCTAAAAGTTGAAGAAGGGACATTTAGAAGGGTGAATGTCTGTCTCTGGAAGTGTTTTTAGTGTGCCCCAGTGGCCTAATGGGCAATGTACTGGCCTCCTAAGCAAGGCATTGTGGGTTCAAGCCCTACCTGGGCTGATAGTTTCTTCTCACTGACAAAGAAATGACCTTCTTCTGTTTTCTGAGACAGTTGGCAAAGATGCTCCACAGTGGTTGTTTCCCTTTCTTCAGAAGCGGTTCAGGTCCCTTGCTAGCAAATGCTGGTGTTAGGTGCAGATCTGAGTGCTAAAAGTCCAGGCATCCAAAGTCAGAATGAAGGGTCATGTTTTGCTCTAGGAGGCCCAGGAGTGACAAACAGAGGGAGGTGGCTGCTGCAGAGCAGAGTCTGTCTGGTGAGAATGCCCATGAGAGGCAGAAACTCCAGAGCAGTGGGGGGAGGGACTAGTTATTTGGTCTGGCAAAGTGACAGAAAATCCCCAGGCCCTGAGCATGGTGTGGGCGAGGCCCATGGGGCAGTTTGCCTGGTGGGGTTTGGGGGCGTGGAGAAGCTGTGAAGCTCTGTGAGTGGATAAGGTCCCTGGCTGTGCTGTGCCACCTGTCATATGTGTGACTCGAACTGTCCCTCATCCCCTTTTATGTGTCTATTGCACTTTCAGCTTCTTTCCTCAGGCACGTTCATCCAGCAAAGACCCCACCAGGGATCTTGTATCTTCCTTTGTGCAGCTCAGCCAGACACAGCAGAAGGGTTTTCCTGCAGCCACCGGCCCCAGCCCCTCTCTCCAGGGAACTGCAGCCCCTCAGACCGGGCAGCTGCTCCCAGCATTCAGGAGGTACCAGGCCGTGAAGGAACCATCTGACATGGTGCTGGCCAGGGAGGGGCCTCATTGCTCGTCACTGTTCCTGTTCTAGGAGCGGACCGAGTTTTGTCCTGGGCACCGATATTGAGGGCATGTGCACCTGTTTGTGTGTGAGCCCCCATAGTGCCTGCCAATTCCTGCTGGGGGATGAAGGGTCCCCTGGCCCAATAGCTCCTGGTGGGGAGAACTGGAGGGACCCCGATCCTATATTTCCTGTTGGGGAGGGGTGGAGGGACCCCAAGCCCTATAGGTCCTTCCAGGAGGGACCCTGACCCCTTATCTCCTGATACAGTTTTAGTTTTTCCCTGGCGGGATGCTCCAGACACGACAGATGCCAGTGTATTGGCCGAGCCTGAGCCGGCAATGATGGTTTTTACACATGCAGGGAAATACCCCGGCTTGAACACCCCTCACCCACAGCACTTCTCCCCCTCACGGTGCTGCCGCCTCTCCGGATGAACTGCAGGTGCGGGACAGCTCCCTGCCACAAGGGACAGCAGCCAACGCACCAAATATCGCTGTGTCTGCAGCCAGTGTTGGGAACTGGGCAGGGAACAGGAGGCTTTTGTGTAACACACATCTCAGGTAGGACGGACCCTCACTGACCCCAGACTGTGATTGGTCCGAGCAAGGAATGTGTCCCGGGGCTGGTTTAGTGACACTCTAAGGCCGTGTCTACACTAGGTGTAAAAGCGACACTGCCGCGGTCGATGTTCTGGACTCTAGGGAAGACCGGTTGATTGGAACTGAGCTGTGCAGAGTCTTGTAAAGGGGAACCACAACTTCTCTGGATATTTGCTGAGTTTTACATGAGGGTTTAACAGAAGGGATGTTGTGGGCTCCAGAACAAGGTGGGTGGGGCAGGCAAGCTATTCACGCATAGGGGAATTAGCTCAAGTAGTAGAGTGCTTGCTTTGTATGTGAGAGGCAGTGGGATCGATACCCACATTCTCCAGTTGTAGATATTCATTCCCCTTTCTCATAGGAGAGCTAGCCAGGGGCTAAGTGCTTCCAGAGCCTACTTCCCTCTTCCAAAAGGCAATGGGCTAGTTTCTGCAGTGCAGGGGGTGTCATGTTTTCCTCACAGGGAGCAGTTCCCTGGCTAAAAGTCAGGCAGGCAAAGTCCAGCCTGTAACACCCAGAGGAGTGGATTTGTCTGCCTGGGGAGGGCAGGAACAGACCAGCACTTGGGAGCTTGGCTGCCAGTTGCTTAGCACATCTGGACACAGAAGAATCCCAAGACTTGGTTCTGCCAGGCTCTAGTTTCCCCTCTTCTGTTTCTTTTCAGCTCACTGCAAACTGCCTCCCAGGTGTAGGTGAGGCTAAGTGAGTATAAAACCAGCTGCGCCTTGGATGATTCTGTTAATTGTTTAAAAAGCCTCACTCACCTCTTCTGCCTCAGAAAGTGTCTCTAATAGACGCTTAGTGTGACATCACCCTTAGGTTTCACCCCGTTAACCTAACCCAGAGACTCCTGACAAGTCTGTTTCCTGTGTCCATGTCCGCCTCAGGCTAAGTGCTCACATGTTTCATAGATAAGGAAACTCATCCTCCCTTTTTCCCTGCCAATCCTTCCCGAGCAAGCTGTACCCTTCTGTGCCAATATTCCAGTCATGTGTATTATCCCACCAAGTCCCTGTGATACCAACTTCTTCCTGCTTATTACCCATCATTCCTGTGTGTCTATACCAGCATTGAAGACGCAGATTAGATTTTGCTTCCCAGTGGTCCCGCATCCCTCCTTTATCTCTGCGGTTACAGCCTGTGCTCTCTCCCATTTCTGGCCCATCTCCCAGGTGTCCATGTTATTCACTTACCTGTGGGCTTTGGGCACCTGCCCCCATCAAACCTAGTTTACAGCCTCCTCACTAGGTTAGCCAGTCTGCATCCAAATACTCTTCTCTTCCTCACCAGGTGAACCCCACCCCTGCTGAGCAGCCCTTCCTGCAACAGCATCCCATGGGCAAGGAAACTGAAGCCCCCTGCCCACGGAGCTGTCGCTTTCTGTGCCCAGGGAGCCAGACTCTGCCAGGGTGGGAAGGCTGGAGGGAAATGGGGAATGGCTGCACTTTGGGAGTCAAAGGTGTTGTCTGGAAACATAAAGAAATGTTTTAAAGCCACTTTGGTGGTAGGCAGCATGGATTAGTTGGGTAAAGCACCTATCTCCTAAACAAGAAATCCTGGGTTCAACTCCCGGTGGTGCCATGTTGCAGCCTCTACTCACATTTTCCTATGCCCTTCTGGGACACAGAAGAGGCCTCCCCTGGCCACCCATGGAACTGCTGGTTCAGGAAAAGGCTGATTGGAGAGGGGTATTGGGAAGAAGGAAGCCACAAGCCTGGAGCTGGTGCAGAGGCTGCTGTGACTGGCACTGGCAAGGCAGGGCTCTGACTGCAATTGCTGGGGCAGGAGACCCAGCACCACAGGCCTTTGTGATTCCCTGAGGGTGCAACCTGTGCAGCTCCTGCAACCATGGAGAGTTAGGGTATGTGGGCATCAGGTGCTTCTCACCTGTGGGAGAGAAACCTCTTGGGGCTTGTGGTTTCCTTCTTCCCAACACACCTCTCCACTCAGCCTTTTCATGAGCAAGCAGTTCCACAGGTGGCCAGGAGAGGCCTCTTCTGTGTCCCAGAAGGGCATAAGTAAATGTGAGCAAAGGCTACAACAAGGCAGCCCCAGTAATTGAACACAGGGTCTCCTGTTTATTCAGCATATGTGTTAGCTAGCTAAGCCATGGTGCCCTACTCAGACCCACCTGTAAACCGTTCTACTGTATGGTCCCAGACAACACCATTGCCTTGCAAAGTTTGGCCATTCCCCATTTCCCTCCTGCCTTCCCACCCTGGTAGTGCCTGGCTCCCTGGGCACAGAAAGCTACAGCTCAGTGGGCAGAGGCTCTAACATGCACATCTCCCCCAGCTGCTGGGACTGCAGAGTTGCCTTTGAGGTTCTGCAGGGTTGTTGGAGGGAGAAATGCAGCAAACTTTGATTATCTGGCTGGTAAACCCTTTGGTCTCAGTGTTTAGGTTGGAATCCCCAGGTGGGGGCCCTGCCTCCTTCAGTTTGGTCCCTTCCTGAGGGCACAAAATTGACAACAGAGAATTCCTTTGCCCTGCAGCAATCTCTGTTGGCCAAAGGGTTAGCAACCGAATATTTGCCCAAGGTTAAATGCAGCAGCAGAAAACAGTGTTAAGTGTGTTTCTGTGGTTATCACATTTGCCTAACATAGAAAAGGTCTCTGGTTTAAAGCCAGGCAGAAACACACGGTTTTCTCTTATTGCCATTCCCCTTGGTGCCCATAAGGCAGTTCCAGGGTCTGCCCCCTGGTGCAGGGATGGGCGGCATGTGTGCTGGCTTTCAGGAGCATGTGGGAGACAGCTAAACAGTTCAGGCTGAGATGGGAGGAGGCAGGACTGGGGCTGAGACTTCTTAGCGGTGCCTTGCCTGGGACAAGGTTGTTGTGGCCACACAGTCCAGGGCCCACCCTGGAAGTGCCACTACTGTGGCTGTGCACCTTTGGGGCAGTGTGGCTGTCGCCTTTGCTGCAAGGGGACAGAAAGCCACATAACATCCCGCCTCATGCCCAGACCCCAGCCACCACATTCTCCTTGCTTTCTTCCCACCCAGCACCCCCAGCTTGCTTTGACACCCTCCCTTGTTCCTGCTCCCCCACCCTGCTCCTTCATCCACGTTCCTTCTGCACCCTTTCTCCTGGCCACACACGGCACTCCTTGGCGCTTCTCAAGCCGGGCCCTGCAAGGAGCCACCAGGGCAGGAACCAGCCCTTGGAGCTCAATTCCCGGTCAGGGAGACTAGCCTCACTTTTCACATGACAACTGCCCACGCCTTCATCTTACCTCATTGTTACAGCAGCTGTGACCCAAGAGGTTCTGGCCGCAGAGACACGTCCCAGAGCAGGACGGATGGTCAGAACGACACTGAGTGTTGCTCAGCGCTGGGGTGAGACAGGGAAGGACAAAAGGGTCTAACGGCACCTGCAGCCTTTCAGAATAGCCCTCGACCCCACGCCCACGTCCCAGCTCTTCCCTCTGCCTCGGCTGGGCACTGTCTGGACTCAGGCCTCCTCAGTGCCAGCCTAAGGGCTCTGGAGAAGACACGGCAGCTTCGTGAGCAAAGTCCTGAGCCCCTGGCTGGGCAGGGCTCATTAAGCAGCTGTGGGTCTGGGCTGCTGCACAGCTTCGAGTAGGGGTGGGCAAGAACTGGGAACGGCTCCCAGGGCTGCACTTTTCCATGCTATTAATGGTGGAGGTGGGGGTTTGGGATGGAGGGTGGGTGCAGACAGGAGCTTGGGGCAGAGGACTGGGGTGCAGTAACAGTTGCAGGGGGTTGGGTTGTGACCTGGGGCAGAGGATTGGGGTGCTGGATCTGGGAGGGGTGTGGGTTCGGGGGGGGGGCAGAGGGTTTGGTTTACCTGGGGTACCAGTGGGTTGAGGGAAGGGAGGGGCTGGGGTGCCAGAGGCAGGCTCTGGCTGGGAGACTTACCTGGCTCACTCCCAGCCAGGAGCCCAGCACATTTCTCAGACAGCCTGCCTGCCCTGCCCCTGCACAGTCTGCAGGGGCCATGTGGGTCAGTGAATAAGAGCCTGAGTGGAGGGGGGATGGTGCTTCACATGGCCAGAAACCAGCCAATGGGATTGTGCCAGGAGCAGGGACACGAACAGCTTTACTCAGCTCTCAGGGTTCGTCTACACAGTGTGCTTATTTTTTAATAGCTTGTTTCAAAGTAGCACAGCCACACTGCAGGGAAGCCTTGACTTAGAGCCCCAGGATGCACTGGAGAGTAATTACTTTGACTGGCCCTGGGGAGGAACTATTTTGAAATAGCTGCAGTGGAGCTTCCACACTATGGCTCTTGCAAAATAGCTATTTCAGAAGAGGCGTTATCCCTCGTGCAATGAGGTTTACAGATTTGGAACTAAGCCATGGCTGGTTTTTGAGGTGAGTGAATAGGAAGAGCGAGGGGCCACAGCAGGCACTTGGCCCTCTGCTTGCAAAAAAGAAATAGTGAACCTGTTGGCCACTGGAGAACGTGAGTATCGATCCCACTACCTCTCGCATGCTAAGTAAGCACGCTACCACTTGAGCTAATTCCCCTGCTATCCCTAAACTACAGCTTTTGGTGACTCTTACCTCTGCCACAGGGACGTCTGTCTTCCAGGTCAGTTAGCCGGTGGGGGAGGAGAAGGATCCAACAAGGCTCCTCCTCACACTCATTCTTGTGACTCCCATTCTCTCTCTGGTCTCAGGAGCAGATCTCAAGGAGACTCCCTGCAGCAAAGCCATGGGGGGGTCTCTGAGATGGCCCCTGCCCTGCAGCCTGTCCCACCTGGCCACTGTCATGGACTCTCTGTGAGGTCACCGCCTCCCAACCTCTTTTAGCCAATAAGCTGAGGGGCTGCAAAAGCCCCTTGTGATGTCACAGCCACACCCACTCCTGCCCTCCAGGGCTAATGTCCTGCCCTGCCCTTTGCATGGTTGAGCTGTTCCCAGGGGTGGAAGTGACACATTTCTTACAGGGACTGTTCTATTGGGCACCACCCCTTGGGCAGGGGGAGGCTCAAGGCACAAATGAGGGGGGTTTCAGTAAAGCTACATGCGAATGAATCCATCTAGCAACCACTGCCAGCCACATGCACAGGGGGAGGTTTTTGTGCAACAAGAACATGCAGTGGAGACATACTGAGAGTCAAGTGGTACCCTCAGGGAGGGTGGTATGAGCTGCTAAAGTAGCTTAGTGGGACAAGCATTAGATTGAAGGTTTAAAGGTTCCTGGTTCAATTCCAAGCTTTGGTAAAAGTGTTCTTTCTTAAGGCTTGTCTGTTCTTTGGCTCCCCTTTGAAGAGCCCAGCTGTGCCTCCTGGGAGGGCCTTGTTCTGCCCTGCTGTTCCACTTAGGAGCCAGCAAGTCCTGCCCCTCCTCTGCCAGGGAAGGAAAAAGGAGCTCTCCTTAAAGCAGCCTCAAGCCAGCCCCTCAGAACACCTGCCCTTCCTCTGCCAGCTGAGCTGTTGAAGCTCCTGTCTCACTGCTGCTTTGTCCATCATGGCAGGAACAGAATCTGGGTGTCCAGTAACTCCAGACAGACATGCACACTGGCAGCAGCTGTTGTGGGACTCTAGAAATCCACCACAAGACCTAATTCCCCATATGCCAGGCAGCCCAAGGGAGGGCTCTGGGGTCTGAAGCAGAACAGAGTCTCAGGCAGGGGGGCTCTCAGCATACTGGGCTCTCAGAGCACAGGGGAAGTTTGGGGGTTGGTTGCTTGTCTCCTTGCTTTGTCCCATTTCCTGTCTCTTTTCCTGAGCTGACCCAGAGGCTGAAAGGGACGGTAGCTGCTGATGGGTGGGGGAGAAGGTGGGCAATGAGAACCAGGCAGAAAGAGAGTCAAGTGTCCAAACCTCTCTGTGCCTATTGGCCTCAGATCATGGCCACCCAGCAATCGCTCTGATGAGGCCATAACATGTGAAGGGGGAACTTTCACTGATCCCATCCTCTGGGGTGGAATCCCAGTTCCCCCAGGGTTCAATGCAAGAAGACAGCCCAGCAGGGACTAAAAACCACTGCTCCAGGTAAGGTTTGAAGCCACAACCTCAGCATGTCTCTTGGGTACACTGTTTTATAAGTACAAAGCACTGACCCATTGCACCACTGGAGCCGCTCTAGAAAAATCTTTCTACAATGTCCTTAGATTGAAAAAGTGAAGAAGCACAAAGTGGAATTGGAGGAGAGGGGCAAGAAGATTGACTCAGAGATTTGCAGAAACCAACACCTCATCAACAGGCCCCACTGAGATTTGAACTCAAATTGCAGAAATCTAAGTCCTGCCCCTTAAACCATGGGACCATCACACTGCCCCATGTTTGAGTTTCTCAGCTGGTACTCTGCTCTCCTTGCTTTTTCCATTCAGTGGCTTCACTTCTCCAGACCCTACCCATCTACCCTGCCCATGTGTATGTGGTCTCATGGGAACTATCTGGCTCCCTCTCCAGTAGAGGAAGGAGAAACCTTGCCATGTGTTACACATGTTGGCATCGTACAGACCCTGGCCCTGTGTCCCCCTGCCCTGAGCTCCATGGCACAGGGAGAAACTCCAGGAAATGGTTCCCCTGGGATCACCTCTCACATGGATCCAAAGGCTGGGGGGACCCAGACCCACCCTGTGGCCTGGAATGCCAATTCCTAGAAGCTCCCACTTAGAAAGGACTCAGCTGGGGGGGGACAGGGGTGTTAGGAAGAAACTGGGGAGGAATTGGATGGCAGAGGAGTTGCAGAAGTTTCTGGGGGGCAAGCACAGCTTCTTGGCTCTTGGGCTAAGTTCAAGAGCAGCAAAGGGGCTGCTGGACACTCCGCATGGCCCATGGCCATTCTCATGTTTCAGGTGGTAAAGTGCAGCTTCTCCACCATTTGGCTATGATCAAGCACTCCCTGCCTATTGGCAAAGAATGGTGAAAGGCAGCTCCCAGCTATAGGACCCACTTGTGCCCATTTTAGGGGGAGGTGTCAAAGTGAAACCTCTGTATGGGGCTTCACCACTCCTTCCTCAATTTGTATTAGTTGGGAATCAAACCCAACTCAACTGCTTAGAAGGCAGCTATGCTCACCACTATACCACCAACGCCTGTACCTGTTTCTTGCAATAGTTGTGGAGTCTGGGTTGAAGACATCTGGGCAGCAGCAGCCACAGCTTCAGGACGACAACCCTGATGACCAGCAACTCCAGGATGAGGAGGAGCATTCCAGGAACGTTGTGACCATCACCCTGGAACTGGTCCTCCAGATGCAGGAGGTCTCCCAAACATCTTTGGGCACATGGGAGGGAACATCAGGCGAGTGCTGTGAGGTTGCAACACACACAGGGCAGGGAGGCGGGAGCACAGGGGATGATGAGCTATCGTGAAGCATCATGCTGATCATAGGTTGGGGGACACCACACATGACCAACCCCATAGAGGGCTGTCCTCCCCCCGCCATGTGTGCAAGGCACCACCTGCTCCTGCAGACAGTACTGCCAGAGCCTAATTTCCCAACACTGGAGGTAACTGCGCAACAGTAATGGGGGTGTAGCTCGGTGGTAGAATGTTTGATTGCAGCTCAAGTAGGCCTTGGTTCAACTCCAAATGCCCCCTTTGAAATATTGATCAAATGCATTTAAACCTTTGCATCTCCATGTGTCACATTTTGGATTTCGATTGTGCAGGGATTCTTAAAATGACCACAAACCCCTAACGTGTTCCTGCGTCAATGCATGTAAACCAGGCAAACCCATCTCTTAACTGAAACAAGTTCAAACCTGCTCTATGTCTGGTTTGTATTCCCATCAATTCAACAAGGCTGAGATCTGAATGCCCATTGGCAGGTCCTTGGTCTCCATGGGCTGTGCTGTGCAGAAGAACAAGAACCATGCCCAGCAGGAGACGAATGGCCGCAATCAATCTTATGGAGTTTGATTTAGCAAGTCCAACTAAGACTCACAAAATCAAATCCAGAGGGTACCCCACCAGCTCCCAGTACTTCTGCTCTTTACTCCCTTTCGGTTCCCGCAGTAGGGTCATAGCCAGGCTCAAGTGAAGGAAGCCAATTCTAGCTACGTAGGGTATGTTTACGCTTGCACCCTCTTTCCAAAAAGGGATGCAAATGTAAACATTCAAACCTGTAAATGGAGCCAGGATTTAAATATCCCGCACTTCATCTGCAGAATCACATTATGGTGCTATTTCAAAATAAAAAGGCTGTGTAGATGCGGTTATTTCAAAAGAAAACCCTTCTTCCAAAATAACCATTACACCTCATTTTGGAAGGGATAAGTCACACAAGGGAGGCAGCAGGAGGAACCCACCCCATCACCCAACCTCCAGGGCAGGGGACGCCACGCCATACGCCTCCCCTAGGTGCCTGGCCCATCTTACTTCCCCAGGCTGGCACCCAAGGTCATCCTCAGCTGACATCGCACCCCGCCCCCCCATCACATGGGAGGTGGGCTCATTGCAGGTACAGGAGCTGCACTTACCTGGGCGCCAAGGAAAGCCACAAGAGGAGAAAAGGCTGTACTGCTGCCTGGCTTTGAACCAAGAACCCTTGGGGGATGAGGCAAACATGATAAACTCTACACCACAGAAACAGCTTTGAAAGGGGCTCTTCTCCTGGACTTAAACTTGGACAAAAATTCTGTTACTAACTCTTTGGCCAACTCAGATTGCTGCAGGGCAAAGGAATTCTCTGTTATTAATTTTGTGCCCTCAGGAAGGGACCAAAAAGAAGGAGGGCAGGCCCCAGCTGGGGACTCCAACCCAAACCCTGACACCCAGGGGTTCCCAATCCAGATATTCAATGTTTGCTCCACTTCTCCCTCCCCTCCACTTTGCCGAACCTCAAAAGCAATTCTACAGTCCCAGCGGCTGGGGGGGATGTGCATGTTAGAGCCTCTGCCCACTGAGCTGTAGCTTTCTGTGCCCAGGAAGCGACACACCGCCAGGGCTGGAGGGAAATGGGAGTCAAAGGTGTTGTCTGGGACCATAGAGTAGAACAATTTTATGACTGCTTTTTTTGTGTGTTTGAGTATTTATTAAGCTTGGTGTGATAGCTTAGCTGGTTAAAGCACTTGCCTTATCAGCAAAAGATCCTGGATTCAATTCCCCCTGGTGCCTTGTTGTAGCCTTTGCTCACATTTTCCTGTATCCTTCTGTGACACAGAATAGGCTTCCCCTGGGCACCCGTGGAACTGCTGGTTCAGGAAAAGGCTGATTGGGGAGAAGCATTGGGGAAGAAGGAAACCACAAGCCTGGAGCGGGTGCAGAGGCTGCTGTGACTGGCACTGGCAAGGCAGGGCTCTGACTGCAATTGCTGGGACAGGAGAGCCAGCGCCACGCGCCCTTGTGAATCCCTGGGGATTCACAAGGGCTGAATTAAGAGAAAATTCCTTTGCCCTGCAGTCATCTGAGTTGGCCAAAGTGTAAGTAACAAAATTTTTGTTCACATACAAGTACAAAGATCTATCTCCCACAGTAGTGATGGCCAAGTGGTTCAGGAGTTTGATTAGAAACCCCTCGTAACCTCACCCAGAGGCTCCTGACAAGTCTGTCTCCTGTGTCCCTCTCTACCTCAGTCCTAGTGTGTGCATTATTTCATATCTGAGGAAATACCTCCTCCCTTTTTCCCTGCCAATCCTTCCCAAGCAAGGTGTACCCTTCTGTGCCAATATTCCAGTCGTGTGTATTATCCCACCAAGTCCCTGTGATACCAACTTCTTCCTGCTTATTACCCATAGTCCTGTGTGTCTGTACCGGTGTCTAAGACACAGATTAGAGCTTGCTTCCCAGTGGTCCCTCATCCCTCCTTTATCTCTGCTGTTACAGCCCGCGCTCTCTCCCATTTCTGGCACATCTCCCAGGTGTCCATGTTATTCACTTACCTGTGGGCTTTGGTCACCTGCCCCCGTCAAACATATTTTAATGCCTCCTCATTCGGTTAGTCAGTCTGCATCCAAATACTCTTCCCCTTCCTCAACAGGTGAACCCCGTCCCTGCTGAGCAGCCCTTCCTGCAACAGCATCCCATGGGCAAGGAAGCCAAAGCCCCCTGCCCTCTGAGCTGCAGCTTTCTGTGCCCAGGGAGCCAGACACCGCCAGGGCTGGAGGGAAATGGCTGTATGTTGGGAGTCAAAGGTGTTGTCTGGAACCTTAAAGTAGAACGATTTTACACTAATGCCTGAGGAGGGCACCATGACTTAGCTGGCTTAAAGCACCTGCCTCATGAACAGGAGATCCTGTGTTCAGCTCCCAGTAGTGCCTTGTTGTAGCCTTTTCTCATATTTCTGATATTCTACCCCTGATGGACTGGTTGGTGTCCACTTCCATAAAGGAATCCTTCAAAAGAGATGGAGAAGTAGGATGGTACAGAAGTCAGGGCACAGGATTAGGGAGACTTGGGGCTGGGATTGTGCATGTGTGTGTTTAGGAGATCAATGGGACTCAAACCCCAGCTCCCTTTGTTCTCAGCTCCCTCAGGCCCTTTAACACACAAGGGCTTTCTCTAGAGTGCACTGGGGAGAGACACCCCTGAGCCAGTGATGCTGCTTTGCCCTGGTTGGTAGGGACAGAAGGCAGGCTGGGTGCCCAGTAACCCCAGACAGATGTGCACATCTGCACCCGAGCAGCAGCTGTTGTGGGACTCCAGAAATCTCTCCCTAGATCTAATTCCCCACATGCTGGGGGGCACCAGTCAAAGCCAGGGCTCCGGGGTCTCAAGCAGAACACTGCGCGGGGGGGGCACATGTCTCTTTGAGGCAGGTTCCTCACTCCCACGTCCCAGACATGTACTGTGGCACAAAGAGGAAGGGTCCCTGCGCAAAGTGTGTCACAGGAATAAGTGTTAGCCAGCGATTTCCCCTCTTCCACTTCTTGTCAGCTCCCTGCCAAACGCCTCGCAACTTGGCTGAGTGTGGATAAACCCAGCTGTGCTGCAGAGCAGCTGTTAGGTGTGGAAATTGATGGGCTCCCTTGGTCTCCCCGAACAACTCACACATGTAAGAAAACTGCAGTTGAAGGTGTTTATAGGGGAGTCAGGATGGCTGAGTGGTCTAAGGCACCAGACTCAAGGTTCTGTCTTTCCTGCAGTAGGGTATTCTGGTCTCTCAATGGAGCTGGGGGTCCAAATCCCACTCCTGACACATCCTCTATTTTGTATCTAGAGAAGTGACCTCATTTCCCTGTCTCCCATGACATTGTAGAAGCACTTCCTCAGCATTTCTCTGAGGCTGCATCTACACAGCAGCGTTCCTTGGGAATAACATCCATTATCCTGCAATAACAATGTGAGCGTCTACACAGCAATTCCACTATTCCGACTTCTGTAACGCTCCATCCAGACCACTGGTCTGAGAAGCCAGGAGGTTTCCAGGCTGCAGACAGCCAAGCCCACAGGCAAAGACAAAGCGAAGTCCCAGCCACTTCCTGCTCAGCCCAGCGGCGTCTCTGTGTGGCCCCCAGGACTTTTGTTTGCCATTGCCCAGGCACAGGGGCCCAGATTCTACAACACTCAGAGGCCCCACAGGAGGGGGCTGGTTTGCTGCTTCACTCCACGGCCCAGCAACAAGTCCCCAAACTCTCCCTGTGCTCTGAGAGCCCAGTTTGCTGAGAGCCCCTCGCCTGAGACTCCGTTTGCTTGAGACCCCAGAGCCCTCCCTTGGGCTGCCTGGGATATGGGGAATTAGGTCTAGTGGTGGATTTCTAGAGTCCCACAACAGCTGCTGCCAGCGTGTGGATGTGCACATTTGTCTGAGGTTACTGGACACCCGGCCTGATTTGGTGAGTCCCGGATTCTGTTCCTGCCAAGATGGACAAAGCAGCAGTGAGAGAGGAGCTTCAATAGCTCAGCTGGCAGAGCAAGGGCAGGTGTTCTGAGGGGGCTGGCTTGATGCTGCTCAAAAGAGAGCTCCTTTTTCCTTCCCTGGCAGAGGAGGGGCAGGACTTGCTGGCTCCGAAGTGGAACAGCAGGGCAGACAAGGCCCTTTCAGGAGGCACAGCTGGGCTCATCACAGAGGAGCCAAAGAAGGGACAAGCCTCAAGAACAAAGGCCTTTGCCAAAGCCTGGGATTGAACGAGGGAACCTTAAAATCTTCAGTCTAACACTCTCTCCACTGAACTACTTTAGCACCTAATGTGCTTGCCTGCCCCCGCCTGCCCCTTCTGTCTCAGTATGTCTCCACTGCATGTTGTGCTTGTACAAAAACCTCCCCCCATGTGTGTGGCTGGCAGTGGTTGCTAGATGGATCCATTCACATGCAGCTTTTCGGAAACCCCCCTCGTTTCTGCCTTGAACCTCCCCTGGCCCAAGGGGTGGTGCCCAATAGAACAGTCCCTGTAAGAAATGAGTTACTTTCACCCCTGGGAGCAGCTCAGCCATGCAAAGGGGCTGCCTGGGGCAGGACATTAGCCCTGAAGGGCAAGGGTGGGTGTGGCAGTGACATCACAAGGGCCTTTTGCAGCCCTTCAGCTTATTGGCTAACGGAGATTGGGAGGAGGTGACCTCACAGAGAGTCCATGACAATGGACAGGTGGGACAGGCTGCAGGGCAGGGGCCATCTCAGAGCCGTGCCCCCTCCTCCCCCCATGGCTTTGCTGCTGGGAGTCTCCTTGAGATCTGCTCCTGAGGCCAGAGAGAGAATGGGAGTCACAAGAATGAGTGTGAGGAGGAGCCTTGTTGGAGCCTTCTCCTCCCGCACGGACTAACTGACCTAGAAGACAGACATCCCTGAGACAAAGGTAAGAGTCACCAGAAGGTTCCATAAATTGACAGCAGGGTAATCAGCTCAACTGGGAGAGTGCTTACTTAAGCAGCACGAGGTAGTGGAATTAATACCCACATTCTCCTGTGACCAGCAGGTTACCAATTTTTTTTTGCAAGCAGAGGGCCAAGTGCCTGCAGTGGCCCCTCCCTCTTCCTATTCACTCACCTCAAAAGCCAGCCACGGCTTAGTTCCGAATCTGTAAACCACATTGCATGAGGGATAACGCCTCATCCGAAATAGCTATTTTGCAATAGCTGGAGTGTAGATGCTCCACTGCAGCTATTTCAAAATAGCTCCTGCCCAGGGCCAGTCAAAGTAATTACTGCCCAGTGCTTCCTGGGGCTCTAAGTCGAGGCTTCCCTGCAGTGTGGACGTGCTACTTTGAAACAAGCTATTAAAAAATAAGCGCACTGTGTAGACAAACCCTGAGAGCTGAGTGAAGCTGTTAGTGTCCCTGCTCCTGGCACAATCCCATTGGCTGGTTTCTGGCCATGTGAAGCCCCATCCCCCCTCCACTCAGGCTCTTATTCACCAACCCACATGGCCCCTGCAGCCTGCGTGGGGGCAGGGCAGGCAGGCTGGCTGAGAAATGTGCTGGGCTGCTGGCGAGGAGTCAGCCAGGTATGTCTCCCAGCCAGAGCCTGCCTCTGGCACCCCAGCCTCTCCCTTCCCTCAACCCACTGGTACCCCAGGTAAACCAAACCCTCTGCCCCCTGAACCCACACCCCTCCCAGCTCCTGCACCCCAATCCTCTACCCCACGTCACAGCCCAACCACCTGAAACCGTTCCTGCACCCCAGTCCTCTGCCCCAAGCTCCTGTCTGCACCCTCCCTCCATCCCAGACCCCCACCTCCTCCATTAATAGCATGAAAAAGTGCACCCCTGGGATTGGTTCCCAGTTCTTGCCCACCCCTGCTCTAAGCTGTGCAGCAGCCCAGCCCCACAGCTGCTTAATGAGCCCTGCCCAGCCAGGGGCTCAGGACTTTGCTCACGAAGCTGCCGTGTCTTCTCCAGAGCCCTTAGGCTGGTACTGGGGAGGCCTGACTCAAGATAGTGCCCAGCAGGGGCAGAGGGAAGGGCTGGTACTTGGGGGTGGGGTGGGGGCTATTCTGAAAGGCTGCAGGTGCTGTTAGACCCTTTTGTCCTTCCCTGTCTCACCCCAGCGCTGAGCAACACTCAGTGTCGGTCTGAGCATCCGTCCTGCTCTGGGCCGTGTCTCTGTGGCAGGAACCTGCCCAGGCGGCTCGAGCAGTGAGGCCCCTCCCTGGCAGCACCGAGCAGTGAGAGCTGAGTGAAGGGGGGAGGCAGGACCAGGGGGAGAAGGCTCCATGACTGTGTGAGAGGGAGGCTCTGCCCTGGCCAGTGGGGAATCATTGCCTCTCCGAGGGGCCCAGGCCTGGTGGGTCATTTCCCCAGGTTACTGAGTGGGGGCTGGAGCCAGTTCTGTGTCGTCTCCTTCAACAATAAAACTCAGCATGTCACCAAACCAAACAACCCTGTAACCAGCATAGTGCTTGAACCCACAACCTCAGTGTTATTAGCACCATGCTCTAACCAACTGAGCTAGCTGGCTTGTACAAGTACAGATCACAAGTGGCCCTTTCAAGAAAGGCATCTCAAACTGCTGCAGCGATGTGTCTGCAGCTGCCAATGGCTCTTCTCTGACAGTGCTGCTAGTGACTCACCATTATGTGGGCTGGCTAGTCCAGCTGGTTTGAGGTTTGGTCAAGGTGGCTGGTGGCCGGCATGGTGCACAGAGACCCAGGGCAAAGAGGCAGCTGGAATCTCTTGCTGCCATCACCTTGCCTCCCAGCTTCTTCTCTGTCAGCAGCAGCCGCAGCCCCTTTCAACCACTGGGTCAGCTGTACTTTTC
>CM064345.1:27552940-27580220 GCA_032595735.1 Pelochelys cantorii | reverse complement strand
GGGCAGGACCTTCTCTGCTCAGTGCCTCAGTTTCCCCTCCCACTCTTTGTTTGGATTGACAGCTCTTCAGGGCTGGGACTATCTTTGGGTCAGTGCTGAGCCCACCCCACAGGGGTCCTGAGCTCAGCTGGGGTCTTTAGCCATGCCCATGATACTAGTAATAATGCACACACCAGTGCTGGGCCTTCATCACGGGAGGGATTCCCAGCTACCTCTATGAATAGCAGCTTCCCCCTGCAAATCAGGCCTGGGGGTGGGCAGTCTCCAGGGGGAAAACACCGAATGAGTGGCCTCTTTTGCGATGCCACGTTCCTTGCACGCTGCAGTGCTCACGTCTCAAGCCCCTGTCTGCAAAATGCTAGTGACCAGTACTGGCACGTTCCAGGCTGGGGCAGGAGAGTGAGCATCCCTGAGTCCCTCTGACAGTGCGTGCAGATCTCTGTATGTAGTGTGCCCCCATACAGGCAGACACAACCACACCATATGCAAACAAAGCACAGGCACACTGCCACTAGCTGCATCCTGGCAAGAGCATACAACGGTTATGGGAGCACACACATGGGCATCACCACTACAAGCATGCACACACAAACACATGTAGACACACAAACCATCTCTCACATATGACCATGACATGCATGTGCCCCACATGCACAAACCTATCAGCAACTACCACAAACAAGCCCTGTGCACGCGTGCACACACACACACACACACACACACACACACACATGCTTGCACATGACACTCCATGCAAATAAGCTCACAAGCACCATATCCTCCCCACTCCAGCCATGACCACTGCACACACACACAGCTGCACCCACACTTGTACACCCACGGACACACACGACAACTTTCCCTGACAGCTTGAAATGCATCAGCTCCCTACTGGATTTTAGCTCAGTGATAAAATGCTTGAAATTCTTAAGGCAGGTGCTGTTGGGCAGAGTCTGCCCTCCCCCCACCCACTGCACTTTTGCCCTTGTCATGATCATGAGGGTTAGCCAGCAGCCTGGGGACTAAAGGGTTAACTATGTCCCTTACCTAGCCAGGTGGAATGGCCAATAGGAATGTAGGTAGGAATTTCAAACTGGGACAAAGAAATTTTTGGTTTTTCCCTTCTTTGCTCTGGGCAGTTCTCTCCAGCTACTGAGGGGGACAGACACAAGGACACACTGTATGTTCCAAAGCCTTGTGACGCTGGTAGTTCACTGTTAATACTTGTAATTAGTGCTGGAGCTTCTCACCTGAGAAGGGGCATTCCAAAATTGATATGCTGTGTGGGAAAGGGAAACTGAGGCACAACTACATTTTGTTTTCATGGCTAAGTGCCCAGATGCCTACATTATGGGGAATAAGGATACATACATTGTACCAGTGTTAATTGGATTTCAGACCATTGCCAAAGCTGAGTGGGGAAGGAGCCATGACAGTGGCTCAGAAGCCCCTCACAGCTGCAGCAGAATTAGCTCAAGTAGTAGAGTGCTTGCTTCATATGCAAAAGGCAATGGGATTGATGCCCATGTTCTCCAGGGACACGGGTGGCATTGTTGATTGTTTTAACTGGCAGCTCTTTCAATAACCCCTCCCTCTTCTTACTGGACCTCTCAAAGGGTGTGTCTACACATCAAAGCTATTTTCGGATACCAGAGGTATCCCGAAATAGCTACCCTGAGCAGCTCTTGCAGCAGAGCTGGCTTTAGAGTTTGGCTTTGAGTTTCTGCATCTGGGTGAGCCACAAATTGGATGCCACATTCGAGGGACCATGAATTCAAGTGAATCGGAACCTTAAGAAGCCAGCTGGGCTGAGTGACCCACTGTGAGCAGAACCTGCTGGGCTGGGCGCCACTGTGGCTTTCAGGCCAAAGGGGATTGTATCAATGCCACAGTGAGAGGAAAGGAAGGAAAAAAGGCCGATTCCCCCTGGCCATGTAGAGTCTTGTTACTGGAGCACCTGGGCAGTGAGAACAAGCCCTTTGCCTCAAACCAAAGAACCAAGCACAGGCCTTACGAACCTTGTCATACCAAGTGTTGAATTTGTAACAAAGAGCCTCTTTCTCCCAAGAGTTCATTTGGCATCAGAGTTTAATATGCAAATTACTCTGTGCTGCTGCACAAGTGACACTACTTCCACCCAGTACCGTGCAGTACCTGGAGGATTTGCTGTAGGACAGCGTCAGCAGGACAGAGTCATCCTAAGCCACCGATAAATCACCCCCATGGGGTTCTCTGAGTGGCCCACCAGACTATGACTGCATCTAGACTGGCAAGTTTTTCCGCAAAAGTACACTGAACCCCACAGCCCAGCAATGAGCCCCCAAACTCCCCCTGAGCTCTGGGAACCAGGTTTGCTGGTTGAATTCTGTGTGGTAGGTGACTTCAGGCTGAGAAAAAAGTGACATTTGCAATTCCCTGATTGTCTAGTGGCTAGGGTTCAGCACTCTTCCTGCTGTAGCCTGCATTCCATTCCCTGTTAGGAAAAGTGGCCTTATCTATTCACATGAACACTGCCAAGTCCTTGTTCTTTCACTTTTGGGAGATGTTACAGTGCCTGTATCACAACACGTTGCTTATGGGGATCCTTTCACCCTCACCATCAGCATGGGCTGAGTCCTGGCCAGCACCTTTCTCAGGCAGCTTCCTCCCTGTCCTGGAACAGGCTGCAAGGACCATATGCATGGGTGAATAAGAGCCTGAGTGGAGGTGGGAGTGGTGCTTCATGTGCTGCCTGCTTTTTAAGCAGGCAACTCCCATTGGCCAGAAACAAGCCAATGGGGTTGTGTTGTGAGCTGTGTCAGTGCATGAAGCCCCTTCCTTCTTCCCCCCTCTTTCCCCCACAGCAGTCCTGTTTCTCAGTGGTGTGCGGGGGCAGGGAATGGGCCTGAGGCTTCTTTCTGCATTTGTGGGCCAGATCCTGTGGCTTGGTGGGCACCAGAGAGGGAACATCAGGTGACTGCTGTGAGGTTGCAACACCCACAGGGCAGGGAAGGCAGGAGCACAGGGGATGGTGCACGACTGTGACACGTCATGCTGATCACATCCTGGGGGGCCCCCCCACATGTCCTACCGCAGGGAGGGCCAGCCTCCCCCCCACCATGTGTGCAAGGCACCACCTGTTCCTGCAGACAGTGCTGCCAGGTATTAAGTTCCCAACACTGTCTGCAAACATATGCTCGCTATGGGGGTGTAGCTCATTGGTAGAGTGTTTGACTGCAGATCAATTGGTCCGTGTTTCAACTCCAAGTGCCCCTCTTAAAAAGCTGATAATTGTAAATGACACATTTGCATCTCCAGGTGTGTCACATCTTGGATTTCTATTGTACAGGGATTCTTAAAATGACTGCAAACCCCTAATGTGTTCCTGTGCCAATGCACATAAACCAGGCAAACCCGTCCCTCAGCTGGAACCAGTTCAAACTGTAGAAACCATTTCATATTTAGCTAGAAGCCACTTTATATAACAGAAGCCATTTAAGTTTCTCGCTTCTGCACGTACACTAGAAAGTTAACTGACCTTCACCAATGTGAGAAAGGCCAGGAGGATGGGCTGTTGGAATGTGTTAATGAACTATTTTGAGCTGAAGCTCAAACTCCCTAAAAACCTGTTTCTTTCTGTGCTGATAACAATTTCTCTTTGAAGTTTGTTTTGATGGAATGCCCTGGCATCAGACTTGTTTGGTTAAGGGTATAAAATACTAGGATTGATTGTATTAGCCAGCCTTACTGGGCCTGGCTTTGCTGGGACCACGTTTGGCTCATGCTGTGCTTTATTAATTAATAAAGCTGTTTGTTAGCTGCCTAAACAGAGAGGACCGTTTTTGCTTCGACAAAACCCATCATGTGTCAGGTTTCTATTCCTATCAATTGAACAAGGGTATGATCTGAATGCCCATTGGCAGGTCCTTGCTCTCCATGGGCTGTTCTATACAGAAGAAGAACAAGAACCACGTCCAGCTGGAAAGGAATTGCGGTGATCAATCTTCTGGAACTTGATTTAGTGAGTCCAACTAAGACTCACTAAATCAAACCCAGAGGACACCCCACCAGCTTCCAGTACTTCTGCTCTTTATTTCCTTCGGCTTCCTGCTGCAGGGACAACGTCAAGCTTGACTGAAGGAAGTAGACTCCTGCTATGTATGGAGGGAAGAGCAGACACATTGGCCAGACACCACTGGGGGCTGCCTCCCTCACCTCCCCTGTACCTGGCAAGTGCCTGGGCCAGCTTAGCCATAGGGCTGCTCTCTGGGACTTTTCTCCCAGCTGCTCCATGTGTTGCCATTGCCCATCCCCAGGGAGGGAGAGGAGAGTCACTCTCCATGGCTGCAGAAGCTGCACTTTCAGGATATCTGGATGCTGACACCCCCAGGGAATCACAAGGGCGTGTGGTGCTGGCTCTCCTGTCCCAGCAATTGCAGTCAGAGCCCTGTCTTGCCAGTGCCAGTCACAGCAACCTCCTCACCTGCTCCAGCCTTGTAGTTTCCTTCCTTCCAACACTCCTCTCCAACCAGCCTTTTCCTGAACCAGCAGTTCCATGGGTGGCCAGGGGAGACCTCTTCTGTGTCCCAGAAGGGCATAAGGAAATGTGAGCAAAGGCTACGACAAGGCCCTTATGGGACCTGAACCCAGGATCTCCTGCTTATGAAGTAAACACTTTGGTCAGCTGAGCCACGGTGCCTTCCTTAACAACCTTTATTGATCATCTGGATTGTAAGCCCCTTAAGCTCAGGGTTTGGGTTGGCATCCCCATGTGGGGTCCCAGCTCCCTTTGGTTCGGTCCATTCCTGGGGCACAGAATTAACAAGCGAGAAGTAAGGGCAGGAGGCAGCTGTGAAACCCTCCCTCAGTTCCTACCCCAGAAATACTCTTGGCTTCATGGTTCCTGTCCTGGGAGGGCCTCTCAGTGCAGCCTTTGAACTCCCCCTGCAGGTGCTGACTGACCAAAGCCATAGAGATGCCAAACAGAGCTCTCTGGGGTCTGCAGGCACCATGTTCTCATGGACTCTGGGCACAGACAGGACCCTGCCAGAGGAAAAAGCCTTTGGGAAAGACCCTCCTGCCCCCAGCTGTGGGGCACAGAGCTCAGTGCTCTGCCTTGTGGCTGCAATTACATCTCCTTTGCCTTGTCTCCAGATTTCTCATGTTACTCCACATGGCACCTGTCAGAAGCAGCAGCCAGTGTCATTTGCCGACATTTGCATGGTCAGGTGCAGGCAGCTTCTCTGCTTCCTCCAGAGACTGACCAGAGTGTGGGGGAGCAGCCACATTCAGCCCAGCACCAGCTGGTGCCACATCACTCACCTCCCCTGGGCCTGGCAGGTGCCTTGGCCAGGAGCAAACAAGGGGGAACCTCAAACTCCTGCAGCCTGGGCCACAGCACCAAGTACCCACCAACTGTGACCAAAACACAGGTCTGGCTGTGAGCAGGATTTGAACCTGCACAGGGAAGTTTTATTGATTTCCTAATCCAACACATTAATCACTCAGCCATAAGCCTGACACAGCTCCAGCCCCAATGCCTGAGGAAGGGAGACACAAGGCCCAAGTTTGTGTCTGCTTCTCACTCTTGCCCTGCAGCCCCCAGCTACATGGGTAAACTGCAGAGTTTGTGAAGTGCAAACCAATAAGAAATAAATCACCTCAGGTCCTTCCCATATGTTGAAGGTGCCGGTAGCTACACTTGAGAATTGTCTGTTCTGATGATTCCCTTTGGGGCAATGGAATTGGCTGGTTTTGAGAGACAGACTCCTGGGCTAGATGGCACGGCCCTGCCTGGCTGTTCTGATGTTCTGTTTGCTTTCTGGTCTTGTCCTCTCTGGGCCAGGGAGAATGGACCCACATCCTGAAATGGAGAGAAAGTGGCCTGTCAAGGGCTAGTGAAGCTGAGGAAACACTTCAGCTTCTTGTCTCTCTGGTGGTCTAGTGGTTAGGATTCAGCACTTTCACAGGTGTGGCCTGGGTCACCACTAAAACTTTACCCTCCCATCACAGGGAGTGCCAGTAGCTGGGAAGAGAGGGGCTGGGGTGCCAGAGGCAGGCTCTAGCTGGGAGACTCACCTGGCTGACTCCTAGCCAGCAGCCTAGCACATTTCTCAGCCAGCTCCTTCCCTGCACAGGCAGCACATGGGTGAGTAAGAGCCTGAGTGGAGGGGGGAGGGCTTCAAGCAGGCAGCTCCCATTGGCCAGACACAAGCTAGGAGGGGGGACAGGGCAGGAAGCTTCTCCCCTACCACTGTGAAACACAAAGGACCCAGCAGCCCCTTTTCTCAGTGGTGTGCGGGGGCAGCAAACCTGCCTGAGGCTTCTCACTGCGTTTGCAGGCCTGATCCGGTGGCTTGGTGGGCTGGATCTAGCCCGCTGGCCTATATTGCCCAGGCCTGGCTTAGAGGGAACCTTGGGTCTGGGCTGTGAGGGAGGGGCGCTGTGGAAAAGCCAGTCTTGCCTTCCTGGGTAGGGCATGACAACATCCATTTTGTGCAGCATGGCTGCCAAACATCCCAAACAGAGACTTACAGGCCAGACAAGCTTCTTACAATAGCCAAAGTAACTCAGTGAGGTGAGTGTTAGATTGAAGCTTTGATGGTCCCTGGTTCAATCCCAGGGTGTGGCAGGGGCTTTTGCTATTCCAGTGATGCTGTGGTGTTTGATCACACAGGTTAGCACTAACAAATCATTTTCAACTCATTAGCCTTCCCAACTCTGCCTCAGAGTTGCTTCTTCTTTGGCAAAAGCCCACCCAGTGCTGGCCCTATATATGGACACAAGGGCTGTGGCTATGGGCTGATGAGGACACATTGGATAGTCTCATGTGACTTTACCTGAGACCAGTCAACTAAGTAGGAGGGAAACTCAGCAGCCGGCTCAGGCAGGGTCGGAGGACCGAGAAACTCATTCACTTGTCTCAGCTGGAGACCACAGGCAGCAAGAATTTGCTTCATTAGCTCAGTGGATTGGTGTCAATGGGGGCAAGACATGAGCATCTTCTCCTACCAAGGGGAAGGCAGCTGGGCAGGCTGGGCCCAGGGCCCAAGAACCTTGCAGTCCCCAGGAGCAGGAGGGAGCTGAGCGAGGGGCAGGAAGGAGGTGGCCAGCAGGCTGGGGCTGCACAGGGTCTGTGTCTGCTGCTCCCTCCTCCCACCAGGACTCCTGCCTGCTCCTTGCAAACTGCTCATCCTGTTCCTTGTTCGGGGCTCACTGCTCAGAGCAGGTAGCTAAAAGAGATCAGGCCACCTTGGCAAAGGGATCCCAGGCCCAGCAAAGGGCTTGAATCCAGCACCTTGAAGGTTTAGCCCCAAACTCAAACCAGCTGAGCCTGCCAGCCCCCAGCAAAGTGATTGGCTAGTGGCCCTTTCTGAGAAAAGCCAGAGGCAGCTGCCGGCATGCTGTGGGCTGTACAATGAGATGGGTGGCTCAGAAGCCCTCTATGGTTGCAAGGGAAGTAGCTCAAGTGGTAGAGTGCTTGCTTTGCATGTGAGAGGCAGTGGGGTTAATACACATGTTCTTAGGTGGTGGTGTGCCTTGTGTTCACTGGTAGCTCTTCCAATAACTGCTCCCTCTGCCTAGTGGACCTCTCAAAGGGTATATCTACACATCAAAGCTATTTCAGGATACCAGAGCTATTTGGAAATAGCTACTGCATGTCTTCACAAGCCACTTGTTACTTTGAAATATTTTTCAAACTAATGGGTGGGCTATTTCAGCATCCCAGAAACCCTCATTCCACAAGGGTTAAGGGACTTCTTGAAATAACACTTTCTTTATTTCGAGTTTAGAGTGCAATGTAGACGTAGCTATTGGGCATCCCAAAAAGACAGACCTGGATTCCCTTACCTTTACCCCAGCAACTGCAGGGCTGCAAAGCAGAAAGAGGAGATGTCAGACCCTTAAGATGCAGCGCTCTGTGGCACAATAGACAGCCTGTTGGACTTCTAATGTGTGGTGCTCAGTGTGCACCAGATGAATGTTCAAAAGTTGTGGGTTCAAATCTCACCAGAGTCACTTTAGCTACCTGTTCCCATGAGCAGCTTTTACAGAAGAAGCCACCCTTGTGTGTGAGCAAAGGGGTCCAGCACAATGGAAGAAGCAAGGGGCTGGCCACCAGGGGCTACAAGTCTGTGCCCCACAGGGAGATGAGCTTGCAAGTGAAAACTGGGGTGAGAAAAAGAAAGTCCCTGCACCTTTCTGTCCCTGGATCCTGCTGGGCTCTGGCTGCCCCCAGCCTGAGCTGAGCTCAGGGGCCATGCGGGTGACCTGCCCTACAGCGATGATGCCATCAGGTCCCGCCCACTGATCTGCTCCGTCACTCAGTGCATGCCAGGGAGCCAAGTGATTGTGCCTTTGAGTGGCACTTTCTGCCAGCCAATCAGCTTTGTGGGGAGGGGCAACAGGCCTGGGCTGTTGTGTTAGGCCAGCAAGAGAGCCACCAATGCACCCCCACCCCCAGGAGCTGGCTGTGGATCATGTGGAGGGAGCTGCTGCCTCTCACAGGTGTGGCAGCCACTTCCCCACCTGAGCAACTCTGCCCCCTGGGGCCTGTCTGCACCGCTCCTGTCACTGCCAGGCAAAGGGAGGCTGAGTCCCAGCAGCTTTCTGCCCCAGCAGGGCTGGCTTTTGGGGAGAGCAAATAGGAAGTGGGAGGGGCTGCTGGAGGCCCTTAGCCCCCCGGCTGGCTCTGCCTATGAAAAGCAAAACAGAGATTCCTCATCACTGGAGAAAGTGGGCACCAATCCCACTGCTTCTTACATGCTAAACAAGCCCTCTGCCACTTGAGCTAACTCCACTCTGAAAAATGAGTGTCCCACAAGCAGGGGATTCTTGTACATTTCAAAGCTGGCCTGCCCGCATGTAGCCTAGAGTCAGCTGGACTTCCCTGCTGGCCCAGGGCTGTACTCAGAATTCTGCATTCCTGCTTTGAAATGTTTGAAATTTGGACGTGCCTGCTGAATAGTCGATGGAAATTCCATTGACTACTCGACTAGGAAATTAACAGACATTTAACATCCTTATTTAAAACAAACAAAAGGAAGTTTTTCTTCACTCAGCACACAGACAACCTGTGGAACTCCTTGCCAGAGGATGTTGTGAAGATTAGGACTTTAATAGGGTTCAAAAAAGTGCTAGATAGATTCATGGAGGTTAGAATCCTCAATGGCTGTTAGCCACAACGGGTAGGAATGGTGTCCCTGCCTCTGTTTCTCTGGAGGTTGATGACAGGAGAGGGCTCATGTGAGGGTGACCTGTTGTGTTCCCTCCCACTGGGGCAGCTGGCATTGGCCACAGTCAGCAGACAGGACATTGGGCTGGATGGACCTTTGGTCTAACCTAGTCTGGCCATTCGTATGTTCACAGCGAGGCCTGTGTTTTGGTGAGTGGCCAACCAGTCACATTAGGTCAGCAAGGAAGCGGCCAATGCCTCAGTCCAAGGGAGCTGGCTGGAGATCATGTGGAGGGATCCGCTGCTTCTCACGTGCCTAGTGGCACTTTCCCAATGTGGCAACTCTGCCCCCCCCGGGGCCTGTCTCCGCTGCTCCTGCCAGCGCCAGGCAAAGAGAGGCTGAATCCCAGTAGCTTTCTGCCCCGGCAGGGCTGGATTTTAAGGAGAGTAAGTAGGAAGGCAGAGGGGCCACTGGAGGCCCTTAGCCCCCTGGCTGTAAAAAAGAGGAGTGGGGCACTGGTAAATGTAGGTATCAATGCCATTGCCTCTTGCAGCGTTCTTGAGCAACAACTTGCAGAGCGTCTACACTGCACACATGTTCTTGTGCAAGTAAATTTACAGTAAAACGGCAGAACAGAGGGCTTATTCCTCAAGAGTTATTCCTCTCCCCAGGAGGAATAAGCCCTCTTGCACAAGAACTCTTCCACAAGAAGGCAGTGTGGACGGGCAACAGTGGTTTCTGGCACAAGAAATCCCTATGGCTAAAATGGCCATCAGAGCTTTCTTGCACAAGAGAGCGTCCACACTGCCACAGACGCTCTTGCGCAAAAGCACGTCTCTTGTGCAAAACCACATGGCGGTGTGGATGTGCTCTTGCTTGCACAAGAACTCTTGTACAAAACAGGTCTTGTGCAAAAAGCCTGCAGTATAGACGTAGCCTCAGTGTCAGTCTGAACATCCATCCTGCTCTGGGATGTGTCTCTGTGGCCAGAACGTGCCCAGGCGGCTCTCGCAGTGAGGCCCCCTCCCTGGCAGCACCGAGCAGTGAGAGCTGAGGGATGGGCAAGGCAGGAGCAGGCTCCATGACTGTGTCAGAGGGAGGCTCTGTCCTGGCCAGTGGGGAATCATTGGTCTCAGGTCATCCCACTGGGGACAATGGAGGGAAGAGAAGAGTTTCCCTCCTACTGGGGGAAGCAGGCCAGGCCAAGGGCCTTTTAGCCACTGGGTCAGTGGAGGGTGGAGCCTCCTCTTGCCAGCTTCCTGGAAGGCTCCCAGCCTTCTGCTTATTTCTGTTCATAGCAGGCAGCTAAAGAGGGGGAAGTCACCAAACGAAATCTCCCTGTAGCCAGCATGGGGCTTGAACCCCTGATTTTGGTGTTATTAATACCACATGCTAACCAACTGAGCTAGCCAGCCTACAATAAACCACCTTACAAGTGGCCCTTTCAAAAAGGCACCTCAGGCAACGGCAAGGCCATCTCTGCAGCTGCATCACAGGGCCACAGGCAACTCAGTGTGATGTGGGCTGGCTAGTCCAGCTGGTTTGAGGTTTGGTCAAGGTGGCCGGTGGGGCACTGAGACCCAGGGCAAAGAGGCAGCTGGAATCTCTTGCTGCCAGCACCTTGCCTCCCAGCTTCTTCCCTGTCATTGGCAGCCACAGCCCCTTTTGGCTCCTGGGTCAGCCCAGGAAGGGAGGCAGGAATGGGGCAAAGTAGCAAGTCAGGCAGAGGGAGGCAGGAGAACTCATCATGCCTTGAAGGGCCACTGGCAACAGCTTCTCTCTTGTGTGCTGCTGCTGCTGAGAAAAGTGCCCTGAGAGAGAAGCGGCAGCCTCAGAGCTGAGGGCGCAGCTGCCAAAGTAGCTCAATTGGGAGAGAATTAAACTGAAGAGCTGAAAGGTCTTGGTGGAGCTGAGGCTGCATCATTGAACAGCTGGAGCCTACAGTGCACAGATGGTACCTGCCTGGGAATAGCCCCCTTACACTCAGCACGCAGCAGAGAATTTCTAGTGATGGAGCAGGGGATGTGCTGGGTCTCTGCCTTCCACAGCCTCTCCCCTGCCACATTTGCATTCCCCATTGTGCACCATGGGCCACAAACCAGTTTCATTCTGCCAGGAGAGCCCCTCCCTTTCCTTTTCTCTTGCACAGGAGCATTGGGACTTGTGCCCGGAGCCGCATTCCCCAGGGACAGGGGTGTCTCCTTCCTTCTGTTCACAGGCAGAGCCAGCCAGGGGGCTAAGTCCTTCCAGTGACCCCTCCCTCTTACTATGGGGCCTCTCAAAAAGCCAGTCCTGGCAGGGCAGGAAGCTGCTGGGCCCCACCCCTCCTGTGCCTTCAAGTGTCTTTAAAAACCAAAGGTGAGTCTGGGTCTCTGTGTCCTTGAGGGACAATCCGGCTGAATCCCTGTGTCCCTGCTGGGCTGAAGGAGGGTCCCTGGGCAGCTCCTGCAGCAGAGCCGGCTTCGGAGTTGGGTTTTGGGTTTGTGCATCTGGGTGAGACACAATTTCGATGCCACATTCACAGGACCGTGAATTCAAGTGAATTGGAACCTTAAGAAGGCGGCTGGGCTGAGTGACCCGCTGTGAGCAGAACCTGAGTATTAGGCCACTGCGGCTTTAAGGCCAAAGGGGACTGTATCAATGCCACAGTGAGAGTAAAGGCAGGAATAGGTCAATCTCATTCTTGGAGCACCTGGTCAGTGAGAACAAACCCTTTGCCTCAAACCAAAGAACCAAGCACAGGCCTTACGAACCTTGGGGTACCAGTGTTGAATTTGTAACAAAGAGCCTCTTTCTCCCAAGAGTTCATTTGTTATCAGAGTATAATGTGCAAACTACTCTGCTCTGCTGCACAAGTGACACCACTTCCACCCAGTACGGTGCCGTACCTGGAGGATTTTCTGTAGGCAGCAAGACAGAGTCCTCAGTTGCCTGTTCTTCATCACAGAAGGGTTCTCTGTGTGGCCCACCAGACTGTTTCCTATTGTCCACGGACAAGAGTAACCAGATTGCAGCACAATTACACCTCCCACAGCACAATTACACCTCCCATACTGCCTCTCATATGCTAAGCAAGCGCTCTACCACTCAAGCTAACTCTTCCACTCTGTCAGTGCTGAATCTTTTGGTGACTCTTCCCTTCTCCACAGGGACGTCTGTCTTCTAGGCCAATTAGTCGAGGGAAAGGAGAAGGCTCCAACGAGGCTCCTCCTCACAGTCATGCTTGTGACCCTCATTCTCCCTCTGGCCTCAAGGGCAGATCTCAAGAAGGAGACTCCCTGCAGGAAAGCCATAGGGGGGTCTCTGAGATGGCCCCTGCCCTGCAGCCTGTCCCGCCTGGCCATTGTCATGGACCCTCTGTGAGGTCACCGCCTCCCAACCTCCTTTAGCCAATAAGATGAGGTGCTGCAAAAGGCCCTTGTGATGTCACTGCCACACCCACCCCTACCCTCCAGGGCTAATGTCCTGCCCCAGGCAGCCCCTTTGCATGGCTGAGCTGCTCCCTGGGGTGAAAGTAATATATTTGTAGAGGGACAGTTGTATTTGGCACCACCTCTTGGGCATAGGGAGGCTCAGGGAAGGAAGTGGCTGGAGGGGTTGTGAAAGGAGAGTACCTGTAAGAAATTACAGAGTAGAGCGGGAGGCTCAGGGAAGGGATTTGGGGGGGGGCATATGGGTGAGTTAGGGCTCAGAGTAGGGTTGAGGATATAGAAGTCAGGATTCAGGATTAGGGGCCGGAGGCTGAGCATTGAGGGGAACAATGGGACTAGAATCCCAGCTCCTTCTGCTCTGGGCTCCCTGAGGCCTGTTATCAAACAAGGGCTTTCTCTGCAGCGCGCTGGGGAGAGAAACCCCTGAGCCAGTGACATGGACTGACCTGGGTGCAGGCAACCAAGGGGGAGGGGGGTGTGTTCAGTAAATCTACATGTGACTAGATCCATCTAGCAGCCACAGGGGCAGGGGGCTTCAGCTGCTCTGAGGAAGGGTTGGAAGTGATGGGGGCTAATCAGAGGAACATGAGTGTCCAAGGCCGGGTAGAAATGGCTGAGGGGATGTCACGGTCACTAGCACATCAAGAGGTAGAGAGAGGCCCCTGCTGCACTTCCAGACATGCCAAAGCCTGGACAGAACCAGGGATTTTCAGCTGTTTAATCTAAGGTGCTTGCTGTTGAGCTACTTCAGCTGCTGCCAATAGGTAAGGGGAGGAAGGCCAGGACAAGACCCTTTTAGCCACTGGGTCTGTGCAGGCTGGAGCCTCCTCCCATCAGCTCTCTGGCCTGCTTCCTGCAAAGCCTCCAACAGGTGCCTGTCCTGACTCATCTGTCTTCCCCAGGCTGGCACCCAGGGGCATTCTCAGCTGATGTCACCCCCTCTGTCACATGGGAGTTGGGTTTATCCCAGGCACAGGTCAGGCAGCAGCGTTTACCTGGGTACCCAGGTGAGCTGCAATAAGAGGAGACCTCCATGTTTCTGCCTGGCTTTGAACCAGGGACCTTTTGTGTGTTAGACAAATGTGATAACCACTACACCACAGAAACACCTATGACGGGCTCAAGTTCTGCTGGACTTAAACTTGGACAAATATTCTGTTACTAACTCTTGGCCAATACTTTGGGGGAAAAGGCCAAGCAAGAGGCAGGAATAAGACACCTGCCCCCCCTCCCCTGCCCCCCTGCTACTTCGCTAGACCTTTGCTCCCAACACTGGGAAGGTGGCAGGGGCTTTGTGATGCAGGAGGGGTGACCCACGTCACATCCCCAGCATTGCCCCCCTGCAGGGATGGACCTTTGGGGACAGACCCAGACTCCTCAACCTCTCACCCAGATCCTGTCACACTCCAGAGCAGAGCAGCCACCAGGAGTAAGGCTGAGCCATGCAGTGGTGGCAGGGCTAGGGGCAGGAGCCAAGGGTTTACCTGAGACCTCAGGAACCCAGCACAAGGCACCATCCCAGGTGTCTCTCTGACAGGAGCAGAAGGAGAGTGTGTCTCAGGACTTGGGTAGCTTGTTGCCCTAGGAAGGGGTGTGGCCAAAACACAGACCCTCACTGTGAGCAGGATTTGAACCCACACAAGGAAACCTTATGGGATTTCTAGTCTAACACCTTAATTGCTCAGCCATCACAGTTCTAGGAAGCATCTTTCCTGTACATAAATGTGGAGAAAAATTCTGTTCCTAACTCCTTGGCTAACTCAGATTGCTGCGGGGTTAAGGAATTCTCTCTTGTTAATTCTGTGCCCTCAGGAAGGGACCAAATCAAAGGAGGCCGGGCCCCCACATGGAGACTCCAACCCAAACCCTGAGACCAAGGGGGTTGACAATCCAGGTGATCAATGTTTGCTGCACTTGTCCCTCCTCTCAACCCTGCCCAACCTCAAGGCCAACTCTACACTCCCAGCGGCTGGGGGAGATGTGCATGTTAGAGCCTCTGCCCACTGGGCTGGAGCCTTCTGTGCCCAGGGAGCCAGACACCGCCAGGGTGGGAAAGCTGGAGGGAAATGGGGAATGGTCGCTCTTTGGGAGTCAAAGGTGTTGTCTGGGACCGTAGAGTAGAAGAGTTTTACAGCCCACTGGTGAGGAGGGTGGCTTAGCGAACCCGTTATGGTTTGAAACAAGAGGCTTGCTCTTAAGACGCGCCTGTGTGATATGAGCACCACGTCCTAAACCTCCCATCTAGTCGGCCAACGGGTGTCAGTCTCACAAGTGGCCCTTTCAGAAAGGAGCCTTGGGCAGCTGCAGGGACATTGTGGGCTCTGGAACAAGGAGGGTGAGGCAGAAGAGGTGCTCACAGGCAGGGGAATTAGCTGAAGTGGTAGAGCGCTTGCTTAGCATGCAAGAGGCAGTGGGATTGATGCCCACATTCTCCAGCTACAGATCAGTTCTTATAACTCATTTTCACTGTCAGGGGGCCCAGTGGCTCCTCCCTCTTCCTACCTGCTCTCCTGAAAAATACATATCAGGTTCCCCTTCCCTTTCCCACAGCAATTGCCATGCTGCAAAGAAGAGAGCAGAGAGAGCCAATCGAGCCGCCTGTCATGCACTGCAGTGCAATAGCAAGTGTGTTGGCTATCTAAGCAGGGGTGCTCAGTATCAGCCAAACCAGCTGTTCAAACGTGGGTTCAAATCCCACTATGGTCACTTCAGCTGCTCACTGATTTCCAGGGTAGCTTTTACAGAACAGGGAATCCTTAGGCTGATACGGCCGTGTGCTTGAATCCAGACAGTTCCCTGCAGACCCCAGTGAGGGCAGGCGCTGGTACATGGGGATGAGGGTGGGGGTTGTTTTGAAATGCTGCAGGTGCCATTGGACCCTTTTGTTCCTCCCTGTCTCGTACCAGTATTGTGCAACACTCAGGCTATGTCTACACTGCACTGTTCTTCTGGAAAAAGCTACGCAAATTGTGAACCCCAATTTGCTTGGCTTTTTCTGCTGCTTTTTTCAGAAGAGGCTTTTCCAACATTTGGCCTGTCTACACTGAGCCAAATGTTGGGGAAAAAACCCCTTTTTTGGAACATCCCTTCTTCCTCATAAAATGAGCTACGAAAGGATGCCCAAAAAGCATGTCGGAAGAGCAGCTGTGTTCTCTGGACTAAAGCGTTGTTTCTGTAGTGTAGACAGAGCCCTGATGTAGCATCTTATTTCAAGCTTAGGGTGCAGCGTAGACAGAGGGTTGAAATATGATACACAATTTGAGCTACAGAAGTTGTCATTTTGAGCTTATTTCGAAAATGCTTTGGTGTCTACACAGCACGAAATATCGAAATAACCTGCTATTCCTCTAGTCTCATTAACACAGACACAATAGCAAAACTCTATTATTTTCATCACTACACTTTTAAACAAGGAAATATAGGAGATAGATTCCTAAATGGCTACATTACTAAACCTAAAATACAAATATAAAAAGAATAAAGCTTGCAGGCCCCACACCTTGATATTTGTAGCTCAGAGCTGGAGCTGCTGTGGAAGGAGATGAAACTACAGAAGCTGATGGGGGACAATCAGCTGGAAGAGGGTTATTTTTTCTCCTCCCTGGGCTGATGTGGCTAGAACTTCCCTTCTCCTCAGAAGATGGAAATTGCAGTTGGTTTTCTCTTTGGTTCTACTAAAGCTGGACCCCAGGACTAGACCTTTTCTTTCTAAAAACCTAGTGAAAGCTGAGAGTGAATTGCTTGTAGGCTGGATTTCTATTGTATGTGGACTCTTTAAATGAATACAAACCCTTAACGTTCTCCAGCACCAGTGCACATAAATCAGGCAGTCCTGTCCCTCAGCTGGAACCAGTTCAAACCTGCTTTGTGTCTGGTTTCTATTTCTGTCCATTCAAAAAGGGTGAGATCTGGATGCCAGTAGGCAGGTCTTTGGTCTCCACAGGCCGTGCTGTGCAGAAGAACAAGAATCACGTCCAGCTGGAGAGGAATGCTCTTAATTGATTTTCTGGAGTTTGATTTAGTCCAACTAAGACCCAGAGAGCACCCCACTAGTGCCCAGAAGTGTGCCCTTTGCTGCCTTTGGCTTCCTGCTGTGGGAACATGGCCAAGCTCTGCTGAAGGAAGCCGATTCCAGCTACATACGGAGGGATGGTGGGAAGAGCAGACACATTGGCCAGGCACCACTGGGGTTGGCTGCTTCCTGCAACTACCCTGTACATGGTAAGTGTCTGGGCCAGCTTAGCCATGGGGCCTCTCTCTGGGAATTTTCTCCCAGCTGCTACACATGTTGCCATTACCCATCCCAGAGGAGAGGAGAGGAGAGTGAGGCTATGTCTACACTGCAGGCTTTTGCTGGCATAGAGTATGCTAATGACGTGCTCATTAGCATTTGTTGCACTGTCATTTGCATATTCTCTGCCCAAGGCTTTTTGAGCAAAAGGTTTTTAAAAAGGCCTCCTTTTTTGAGGCATAAGGATCGTGTGCAAAACGGTTTTTTTGCACAAGATGGTGCCATTTACATGACTTTTTTTGTGCAAAAACCTCCTGTGCAAAAAGCCTCGGGCAGAGAATATGAAAATGCCAGCATGACAAATGCTAATGAGTGCTTCATTAGCATACTCTCTGCTAGCAAAAAATTGCACTGTAGATGTACCCAGACTCTCCATGGCTGCAAGAGCTGCAGAGGTTGCACTGGCAGAATCTCTGGACACTGACACCCCGAGGGAATCACAAGGGTGTGTGCCACTGGATCTCCTATCCCAGAACTGCAGTCAGAGCCCTGCCTTGCCAGTACCAGTCACAGCAGCCTCTGCAGCCCTTCCAGGCTTGTGGTTTCTTTCTTCCCAAGGCTCCTCCCCCATCAGCCTTTTCCTGAACCAGCAGTTCCATGGGTGGCCTGGGGAGGCCTCTTCTGTCTCCCAGAAGGGGATAGGAAAATGGAGGCTACAGCAAAGCACCACTGGGACCAGAATCCAGGCTCTTTTGGTTAGTAGGCAGGTTCTTCAGCCAGCTAAGCCATGGTGCCCTCCTCAGGCTTTAAAAACAGTTCTACTCTATGGTCCCAGATAAGCCACAGTGCCCACCTCCAAAGCCTCTTTAAAACTGTTCTAATTTATGGCACTAGAGAAGACCTTTGACTTTCAAAGCGCGAGCAGTCCCCATTTCCCTCCAGCTTTCCCACTGTGGTGGTGTCTGGCTACCTGGGCACAGAAGGCGACAGCTCAGTGGGGAGAGGCTCTAACAGACACATCTCCTCCAGCCGCTGGGACTGTGGAGTTGGCCTTGAGGTTGGGCAGGGTTGAAGGAAGACAGATGTGCAGTAAACATTGACCATCTGGATTGTTAACCCCTTGGTTTCAGTATTTGGGTTGGAGTCCCCGGGGCAGGGGCCCAGCCTTCCTCAATTTGCTCCCTTCCTGAGGGCACAGAATTAACGAGAGGGAATTTCGTAGCCCCACAGCAATCGGAGTTGGCCAAGGAGTTAGTAACAAAATTTTTGTCAACATTTAAGTACAGGCAAGGAAACCCTCAGGGGTGTTTCTGTGTGTTTCTAGGCCGAGGTTCATTCAAGTGGTTTGGTTTTTTTTGTGCACCTGCCCCTCCTGCACCCCTAGAGACTCTGGAACAAAGAAGACACACGAGAAGAACCCAACTTTCTTTTTTAGCTGTGACATGGATGGATCCAGCTCAGGTTTCACTCAAGGGGTCTGTCTGCATGTGAAGTACCTGTGACAGCCCCTGTGCTCCTCTGCCCCTCATCAGCAATGCCACCTACTTGGGGGAGCATGTGCCCTGATACTTGTAGAAGGGACAACCTAGACAAACCAGTGTCCCTCAGGCACCCTTTGATAGCTCAGCTGGCAGAGCGGAGGACTGTAGAGTGTGCTTAGCGAGTGATCCTGAGGTCACTGGCTCGAAGGAGCAATTCTTTTCCCTCCAGCCTGGCCTTAGCAGAAGGCAACCAAGGCGATTGTCTTGGGTCCTTGTCTTCAGAGCCCTGCAGTGCAATTGACAGAAAGAGGGTGGGTCCGAGGTGCCAATCACATTTCTTGGGCTGTGCAGGTTCTGTCCACACACAAAAGTTCTTTTGGAACAATGGCCGTTATTCCACAATAACAATGCAAGAGTCTACACAGCAATTCCGTTATTTTGAAATAATTCTGAAGTAACAGATGGCTTATTCCGACTTCTGAGAACCTCATTGTACGAAGAATAACGCCTGTTCCAAATTAGCTATTTCACAATAAGGCTTCTGTAGATGCACCCCTGCCGCTAGTTTGAACTAGTCCCTCAGCAGGGCCGTTCTGAGTTATTCTTCCCGGGGCTCTAAATCGAGGTCGCTCATCTGCATTGGGGAGCCTGCCTTGGACTATTCTGAGGTTTCCCTGCAGTGTAGACGTGCTAGTTCAAAATAAACTATTTGGAATCACTATTCCAGAACAGCTTATTTCAAAATAAATGTGCAGTGTAGTTATAGCCAGAGAGATGAAGCAGCAGGAGGGAAGCCAGGAGTGCAGAGGCCAGCCTGAAAACTGTGTGTGCCAGGTGCTCAGACAGTATCCACTGTATAGGTCCCATGGTGTAATGGGCAGCACTTAGGACTTTGAATCCTATAATCTGAGTTCAAATCTCAGTGGGACCTGCTGGGGTGGAGCTTGTGGTTGAGAGGTTTTCCATGGTGCATGTCTATGCTGTGGGCTTTTTGCACAAGAACTGCTGTCCTTGTGGCAAAACTAGTGGAGTGTCTACCCTGCATGTGCATTCTTGTGCAAGAAAATGAATAGGAAACCATGAGAAAAGAGGGCTTCTTCTGCAAGAGTTATTCCTCTCCCCATAACAAATAAGCCCTCTTGCACAAGTAGGCAGTGTGCACAGGCAGGAGGGATTTCTTGCACCAGAAACCCCTATGGCTAAAACAGCCTTGAGAGGTTTCTTGCACAAGCGAGCAACCACACTGTCATGGATGCGCTTTACAAGGAGATATACAATTTCATAGAGCTGGAAGGGACCTTGCGAGGTCAGCTAGTCCAGGCCCCTGTGCTCATGGCAGGGCCAAGAACCATTCATGGCAGAATTGCCCAAGCTCCCTAAATGGCTCCCTTAAGGACTGAGTTCACTACCTTGGGTTTAGCAGGCCAATGCTCAGAACTCAGAACACTGAGCTATCCCTCCCTCTTGGAGCAAAGCATGCGGCAGTGTGGATGTGCTCTTGCACAAGAACTCTTGCCCCAAACAGTTCTTGGGCAAGAAGCCTTCAGTATAGCCAGAGCCTAACATTTTTCATATTGTTTGTTTGAAAAACATTTCAAATGATTTTTCCATGTGCCCCAGACCTGGAATTGTGCTGCAGCCACCTCCCTCGCTACAGTTGCTGGCTCTGTGTGGGCACTAGCAGGGGGGTGAGAGGTACCAATGGGTAACAGGTGCCAAGGCACATCCAGAGAAGGCAGCACCAGCATCTCTGCAAGTGACCTCACTGTGCACACCTCAGCTTTTAGGAAACACTCTCCTCCTGTCTGTGTCTACTGCCAGTGTCAGCTACTGAGGGGTCCTGTCTGGGGGTGGATGGCAATTTCAGGGGACACTTTGCCCAGTGTTCAAGCATCTCTCAGATTCCATGGAGGAAAGGAAGCCAAAGAGATTTTGCATGCGTTAGTATAAATCTGAATTGTCAGGTGGGACTTGAGCCCACAATCCCTGGCTAGAGAGGCTACTGCCTTGTCCATTAGGCCACTGGGGCACACTAGCAAATGTCAACAGACAGAAATTCCCTCTTGCAAATGCACCTTCCTCAAATTTTAGGTGCCAGATTTGAGCCCTTGGAAGGAGCCAGAAACACAGGAAGGGCTGATCGCACCCCCTCTGAAAATCAGCTCTCAGGAGGCACCTCCAGCTGCCCCCAGACTGTGCGTCACCCCACACTAGCCATGGGCGAAACTCAACACCTTGACATCTCGTCTCCCTCCCAATGCCTGGGGCTTGTCTCCCACAGCCGCAGCTTCCACAGGGAGCCACGCTGGGGCTCACACTGCTCCTGGGGAAGGGAGCGGGTCCCACAGGGCTGGGGCTGGTGGTGAATGGCCCGTTGTTATCAAAGGGGAAGGATAAAACAAAGCCACATTGCCGAGGGCAGGGAGAGTGGCTGGGGCTGGGGCTGGGGCTGGCCTGGCGGAGCCGTGGGACGGCCCTGGGGGAGCTCTGCAATGTGACCCTGGCTCCTGTCGAAGTAAAAACTTCACTCTGTTTACGCGGCTAAAATATATGGTTTTATTGGCCAATAAAAGCAAAGTGAGCCAAACGTGGACCCAGCAAAGTCAGGCCCAGTAAGGCTGCTGATACAATCCGTCATAGTATCTTTATACCCTTGACCAAACAGCCTGACATCAGGGCATTCAAATACAGAAATCATCAATTAAGCTAGGAAAATAAAGCCTTATCAACAAGATGGAGGACAGGTACGAGGGAGTACCTCTCCTGTCTAAACCAGCCCAATTAACACATTCCAATAGCACATCTGTCTTGGCCTGGCACATGGGGTGATAGAAAGTTCACTCTGGCCTACATGCAAAGGCAAAAAGCTGAAATGGTTTCTGCTATACAAGATGGCTTTTAGCTAAACATATAAAATGGTTACGGCAGTCTCTACAACTCCCCCCTTTTAGCCTTTTAAAGGCTAACTATGAAACCATTTTATATCTCCATTTCCATTAAAGTATTAATATACATTTCCTGTTCCTTTCTCTGCTCATCATATTTTAACATCATTACTTCCACATTCTCTCTAGTAAGGGTCTGTCTTGTGCTTTTTAGAATACAAGCAATACAGCATTTGATTAACAAGAAACAAAAATAAACACAAAAGAATATAACCAAGACTAAAACTACACCTTGAAGAATCCAAGTTCCCACATGTCCAAACCAGCCTCTCAACGAACCCCAGAGGGTCCTGTCTTCCTCCTGCCTTAGGCTTTCCACAGTTCTTTCAATCTCTAAGGCATTTTCCTCTACTTCCTTGCTGGTGTCAGTGATATACACACAGCATTCTTTTCCCACTAAGGCACAAACCCCGCCCTTACTAGCTAGGACATAGTCTAGGGCCATCCGGTTTGGGCTCTTTCCCACTCTGGCTCCTGAACCATTACATGTCCAGCAGTACTTTCCAATTGGGGTCAGGTCTAGGTGGATATACCCTGGGTTAGTAAACCCTTTATCCTGCCAAGTATCATTTGGCTTTAGTTCACTAAACAATGTGCCATTCATTTGAGTGTTGTTCAGTGGGACTGGAATCATTGGGATGCCTCCTTCTGAATGTACAGGACTGTGAGCACATATCCAGCAACCTGTGGAATTAAATTCTTGGGAAACTTGGTTCATTAAAAGCATAAACACATTTGAACCATACAGGTTATAACTACTAGGTATTAAAAACAAGATTAAGCATAAGCTCAACAGGAATTGTTTGTCCAGCCTCATGCTGGCTGTTCTTCAGGACTTCGTAGATTGCTTCACCTATCGCTGGCAGGTTCTTCTGGGTCGCAGCTGGTACCTTGGCCTCGGTTCCTCAGGATCGTCTGCTTCTGGGCTTGGATTGCCGGTACCAAGCCTGCGCTGATCCTCGTCTACTTCTGGACCTGGGTTTCCGGTACCAGGTCTGCGGTGCTCCTGGTTAGGGCTCACCTCTGTAGGGGCTGGAACCGCTTTGCAGTGGGACGCGTGAATCCAGGTGGGGAATCCCTTGCACTTTACAGCAGTATGAGTGGTCAGAAGGACTTGGTAGGGACCCTTCCACCTGGGTTCCAGGGCAGTCTTCCGCTGGTGAACTTTCACGCAAACCCAGTCTCCTGGTTGTAGTTTATGGCACGGCTCAGTCGGGGCCTCCTGGAAGGCGTCCTTAACCTGTGAATGATAGGACTGTACACACCTCATAAGTTCCTGACAATACTTGACTATGCTTCCTTTAATAAGTGTGACATCAGCCAGGTCAATTTCTGGGCTGCTTAACAGTCTTATAGGTCGGCCACATGCAATTTCATGTGGACTGAGTCCAGTTTTCCGATTAGGAGTGGCTCTCGTGCTCATTAGGGCAATCGGGAGAGCTTCTACCCATGTTAAGCCAGAATCTTCACATATCTTAGCAAGTTTGTTCTTTAAAATCCCGTTTCATTTCTCTACTGCTCCTGGGTGTTACGCGCAGTGCAGTGCTTGTCTGATAGAGTAGTACTTTGCCAGTTTTTGAACAATTTGTCCAGTAAAGTGGGTACCTCTATCACTGGAGATCACAACGTGTATTCCCCATGATGGGATGTAATGATTTAAAAGTTTCTTAGCTACTGTGATGGCATCTGCTTTCCTGCAGGGATAAGCTTCTACTCATCTCAAAAACAAACAAACAATAATCAGCACATATTCAAAAGATTGACATTTAGGCAATTGAATAAAGTCCATCTGTAAATTTAGAAATGGTTCCAAAGGCAGAGGTCTGGTTGCCGGAACTGTCTTTACAGGTTTTCCCACGTTGTGGGCTTGGCAGACAGGGCAAGCCAGACAGTAATCTTTAGCTGCTTGGGAGAATTTAGGAGCAAACCAATTTTGCTTTAGGATTGCTACCATCCCCCCTTTGCCAACGTGTGACAGCCCATGGAGCACGGAGGCAAGGTGAGGTAGCAAGACCACTGGGGCAACAATGCGGCCGTCAGAGCTGCGCCACAAATGGTCTGGGTGCAAGGTGCACCCTACCAGTCTCCACTCCTACTTTTCCGATTCTGGGGCTTGGTCCTGCAGAAGGGCCAGTTCTGACAGGGATGGCATTGGAGCTGGCGATGGTAGGAGAGAAGGGAAAAATGGCAGGTAGAGGAGCAGATTTCACTACATTCCAGACAGTACAAACTGCATAGTCTACTACTAAAACTTCACTAGAATTATAAAAGCAAAAAACCGTTTGTGTAAAGCACAAAGTTAAGATTATTCAAGGTACTTAAATTATTTTTTTTCTCATTAAAACAACAATATTGTACACACAACAATGTCATATATCACAATTAAGACACACAAGACAAATCTGGACAGAACACAGAACACAAACTTATTATGTCATGACACAGAACCATGGTTTTTCTTCAGTTAATTTTCAGCTGATATTAGCGCTTTTTGATGATCTGAAAGACAAGAAAACATTTCTACCCCCATCGGGGTGGCCCATTATAACTTAAAATACTGCCTAAGATCTGCTAGGGGAACCGGTTACAGCTAGTTCCCTACCACTTCCATGGGCGAGTGAGCTGCAACTTTCCGAGAACAAGGGTGCTTCATCGGTACTCGTGACCTTCCACTCCCTTGAATTACCTCAGAGTTGCTAGCCCTACCCAACAGTGGCATGCCTCAGTTTCCCTCTTGTACTGCAGACCAGGTTGTTGTGGGGTTTTTTTTGTTTTTTTTTTTTTTAATGTGTGAAGCTTCAAATGATTTACTGCCACAGAAACTCTTTCTTAGAACAAGGCGCTTGCTAGTTACTATTTCAGCAAGCAAAAAGGTTTTCTTTTCCTGAAAAGAATCATATACAATGTTACAGGCTTGCTTATGGGGGACAGTGCCCCCCCCTTCCTCTTCCAAAACAGACAGGCAGTTTGCAGACACACACAACCTTGGATCTGAAAGCAAGCCAAAAGTGCTATCAACTCAGCCTTGAACAGAAACACCGTGAAGTTTCTGGGCTTGGATTTTTTAAAACAATAATTAGTTTCCTTGAAAGACACATTTAACCCTTAGGGTGCAGGTTTTACAAATTTACAATGTATAGATTCTATTTTTTTATGCAGTTAACCAATTAAGTTTCAGTAGAATTCCTTATTTTCCCTGTAACAGATTTAACAAAGTGTCTGTAGCCAAATGTTTAAACTTGATTGTTTCTTCGCGTAGATGATTAAAAGAGGCTGCAAGAAACAAGGAGTCATTTCTAAAGCAGTTTTTTTTCTTACACATTACAATATTGCTTAATTTCTTTTCCTTAGAATTTGGAGGAACACTTCCCTTAAACTGTTAAACTTATTTTAAACTTGGTGTTTTGCTTTGGATGGGGCAAGTTTGTTACAGGAGCCTGTGTTTTCAAAGGGAAGAGCTAATTCCTTTCAGTTATTTTTTGTGTTTCCTCTCTATCTGCGTATGTGTTATAGAGAGGGGTAGAGAGGTGATGTTGTGCAAAATTTCCCACCCCCCCATCTTGGTTGATATGGGTGTACCAACTGAGAAATCTCTTTTTTTTTTTTCCCCACTTCTTGTGCATTATTTTGGCACAGAGGCTCTGCAGCAAGTTTGTAAGTTACCTATCTTACTGCAGGGCAGATTTTTTTGCTTTTCTGAGCTTCACTTTCATCCCTCAGGGCTTTAATTTTTCCTCTTTTCCAATTCGTTAAATGCTTACAGGTCCTTGGACCATTATGCACGTACATGTAGTACACAGGGGTGCCTTTCGGCAGTGTGGGGGGATGTTTAGACTAACCCCCACCTAAACTAACTTTTCACACTCTAAAGTAAGAGTCTGCCGGATCTAGAGTGTCAGACCTTAGCAGCTCATGAAATAAGGGGAGTCTTCACTCCCTCACATATCCTCTGAGTCTTGAGGTTCAGCTGACCCCCTTAAATGTAAGACTTTAGTCATATCGAAAGTCCCTTGCAATGGGAATTTTAATTTGGAGTCATTTTGAGTATACAAATTCCATTTATCTAAAAACTTGCAAGTATTTTTCCCATAGTGGGTATACATAAAGAAAGCCGGACTGTCCTTAGAAGGCACTGGAATTCCTGCGGACTGACCTACCCCCATTTTCTGCGCGCGCTCAAACAGATTCTGCAAGGCACCGAACCAAAGTCCGCCTGCTTGCACTACCCCCCCTTTGTATTGCGAGGCACTGGACTCAAAGTCCACCTGGCTCGCAGGGGCTGCGAGTCACCGGATTAAGAGAAATCCGCCTGCCCGCACCGATCCCCCCCCTTTTGTATTGCGAGGCACTGGACTCAAAGTCCACCTGGCTCGCAGGGGTTTCCGGCACCCGTCCCAGCCCGGCAGAACACCACGTCCTGGCGCCTGGAGACAGCCTGGCGGAGTGGGGAAATACTATGGCCTGGGGTTAGCCTCAGAGGTCAGTACTACGTCCACAAATAACAGAGAGAGACAACAAAGCTTCCCCACAGTTCCGTGTGCCGAGAGAGAGTAATGGCACCACACCAGCCTTTAGCGTCCGAACACAGAGGGTCCAGCGCATGGCTGCCTCACTAGAGACACCGGTGTGCCCTTTTGGAACTGTGACACATAAGACAGGCCTAATAGACAAAGACAGACACAGACAGACAAAAAATGTTAGCCGCTCCACAAAATTGAATTCCGTAGCCCCCCCTTACCCCAATGGCCAGCCGTCACTCCAAATCCTAAGCCCTCACCCAGGAGATTTCGTAACAGGTATCCCCTTTACCTTCTATTGAGCGCTCTGAGAGGTTTGGAAGTGGAGTGCCGGTCCGTCCATACAGGCAAGTGGCGCGTTAGGAATCTCGGTAGAACCTCCAAATTGTCGAAGTAAAAACTTCACTCTGTTTACGCGGCTAAAATATATGGTTTTATTGGCCAATAAAAGCAAAGTGAGCCAAACGTGGACCCAGCAAAGTCAGGCCCAGTAAGGCTGCTGATACAATCCGTCATAGTATCTTTATACCCTTGACCAAACAGCCTGACATCAGGGCATTCAAATACAGAAATCATCAATTAAGCTAGGAAAATAAAGCCTTATCAACAAGATGGAGGACAGGTACGAGGGAGTACCTCTCCTGTCTAAACCAGCCCAATTAACACATTCCAATAGCACATCTGTCTTGGCCTGGCACATGGGGTGATAGAAAGTTCACTCTGGCCTACATGCAAAGGCAAAAAGCTGAAATGGTTTCTGCTATACAAGATGGCTTTTAGCTAAACATATAAAATGGTTACGGCAGTCTCTACACTCCCAAGGCAGCAAGTGCAGAATCCCGCTTGGCGAGCGTGAGAGGCTCCTACTGGCCTGGTCTGAATCCAGCTGAAGGGCTGGACAGCCCCCCTGCTGGAGTGTCAGAGCCCCTGTCAACCCGCCCCGTGTTTGTCCCCTCCCCGACCAGGCAGGGCAGGGCCCGGCCCATGCTCCCACCCAGAGTACTGGGGAAACCGTGGAGCAGGACTGAGTGGCCAGCATGTGGTACCCAGGGGCTCCGAGTGGGAGTCAGAGCTCTGCCTGGCCAGTGCCAGTAACCTCTGCAGCCCCTCCAGCCTTGTGGTTTCCTTCTTTCCAATACTCCTCCCCAATCAGCCTTTTCCTGAACCAGCAGTTCCATGGGGGGCCAGGGGAGGCCTCTTTTGTGTCCCAGAAAGACATAAGAACATGCAAACAAAGGCCACAGCAAGTTGAACCCAGGATTGCTTGTTTATTAAGCAGGCACTTTAGCCAGCTAAGCCATGGCACCCTCCACAAATAGCAGCGTAAAATTGTTCCAGAGAAAACCTTTGACTCCCAATATGCACCCATTTCCCTCCAGCCTTCCCAATCCCACCCTGGCAGTGTCTGGCTCCCTGGGCACAGAAAGCTACAGCTCAGTGGGCAGGGGACTTTGGCTTCCTTGACCATGGGATGCTGTTGCAGGAAGGGCTGCTCAGCAGGAGTGGAGTTCACCTGTTGA
>CM064345.1:27533970-27552840 GCA_032595735.1 Pelochelys cantorii | reverse complement strand
CCACCCCAGAGCCAAGGGGTAAAATCCCTAAGTTGGCCCCAGAAAAGTTTGCCTAGTTTCTCACTTTCCCATTGGGGGGTAGAACGCCAGAGGTGTGAGGTGTCTTAGTTGGGGGCCGCATCAGAGAGGGCTGGGGGCCTTTGGAGGAGTTTTTTTTCTCACTTTTGTGGCCCCCAATTTTTCTGTGGGTCAGTGGCCGTCCCAAAAAAGGTTTCCCATCCCTGCCATAAATAAAGAAACACTGGAACCTTTTGTGCTGGCCGTAATGTTTTCCTTTATTTAAAATAAAGTTTGATCAACGAACATGCGACCGTTCAAATGCTTAATGTATGTAATAATTTAAATTAAACTATTCTCCAAAGCTATATTTATGTCATTAGTGGTGAGTGTCCATTAGCAACTGATAGTCCATGGAAAGGTTGGGAGAGGTCAGGGGCTCAACGAAGGGGTGGGGTCTTTGGGAAGGGATGGGATAGATCCTGGCTTACCCTGACATTTAAAAAGTGACTTCAGGGGCATGTGGCACCCTGAGCAGCCTCTGATGTTCCCTGCTTGAGCCCCAGAACCAGCCCTGAGTGACCGGGGGGGGGGGAGCAGCAGGGGAACAGCTCACACATGTCAAGGGGCTGGTCATGAGCCCTGCAAGGCAGCAGTGACATCACACGGGCCTTGTGCAGCATCTTAGCTCATTGGTTGGGAGGCAGTGACCTCACAGAGGGACCATGGCAACAGCCAGGTGGGACAGGCTGCAGGGCTGGGGCCATCTCAGAGACCCCCATGGCCTGGCTGCCTGGAATCTCCTTTGAGAGGTTTCCCCTTGGGGGTCCCATCTGGGAGTGTCTCTGTGGAGATTTCCCCTTTCCCCAGGCTGTAGTGGGCAGGAGCAAGCAGGGGTTGGCACTGAACTTCTGGGAGAAGCAAGAGGAAGGGTTATATACAGCCGATGAGGATGGGATTCAAACCCATGCATGCAGAGCACAATGGATTAGCAGTCCATCGCCTTAACCACTCGGCCACCTCATCTGACTTGCAGAAAGTTGCTTCAAGCCACCCAAAGTCAGCACTTCAGGGAACCTTTGTGCCACCTGCTGGCTGGCCAGGGACACCCAGGGCGGGAAGGTTTGGGCTTTTCACAATCTTCCCTGGGCTGTTGTACAAAGCTCAGTGCTGGTAACAAACCCAAACACCCCCTGGCTACATCTACCCTGCAGGCTTCTTGTGCAAGAACTGTTAGGTGCAAGAGTGCGTCCACACTGCCATGTGCTTTTGTGTAAGAACGTGCATGGCAGTGTGCACGCTCTCTTGTGCAAGAAACCCCTGTTGCCCATCCATACTCCCTTCTCGTGCTATTGCACAAGAGGGCTTTTTCCTCATGGGGAGAGGAATAACTCTTGTGCAAGAAGCCCCCTTTTCCTACATTTTCCCATAAACGTACTTGCGCAAGAATGCGCATGCAGTGTAGATGCTCCTCAAGTTTTTGCGCAAGAAGCCTGCGGTGTAGACGTAGCCCCTGGGTGCCCAGAGACAGGCTGGCTAGTCACAGCCTGGCTCAGAGCGCTCTCTGCAATGGGAAGATGTCCATGGAGCAGGCGGATGGCAGCGGCACCCGGCTCTAGTGGGCCGGAGAAGGAGGCCCAGCATCCGGAGGAGCGTTTCCAGGAGAAGCGTTAACTGACAGTGTCTGTCTCTGGTCTGTTTTTACCGTGTGGTGAGACACTGGCACCCACAGCAGCATGGATGGGGTGGCTGGAGGGAGTGGCTGGCAGGCGGCGGGTAGGAGCAGTGGCAAGTGGCCAACGGAGTGGGTGAGATGCCTCCTGTCCCCAACCCTCCAAGAGAGGGAGGTGAGCTCTGAAAACCACCTGTGAGCTCTTATCTGCCCTGAGCAAGGGCAGCAACTGTGAGTGGGGTACAGAGAAAGTTTGGGCATGTGAATGGGACACTTACATGGCTGGACTTACATTGCTTCCATTGCTGGCAAAGGACATTGCTCAATCCACTTGAGCGGGGACTTACCTGTGGGTTGGTTATGAACCCTGCTTGTGCCCAGGGCTGACAAAACCTGCCACACAGAATTCACACAGCAAACCGGGCTCTCAGAGCACAGGGGGAGTTTGGGGGCTCGTTGCTGGGCCGTGGGGTGAAGCATCAAACCAGCCCCCTCCTGTGGGGCCTGTGAGTGTTGCTGAATCTGGGCTTCTGCACCTGGGCAATGGCAAACAAAAGGTCTGGGGGCCACAGGGAGACCCTGCTGGGCCGAGCAGGAAGTGGCTGGGCCTTCACTTTGTCTGTGCCTGTGGGCTTGGCTGTCTGCAGCCTGGAAACCTCCTGGCTCCTCAGACCACTGGTCTGGATAGAGCGTTACAGAAGTTGGAATAATGGAATTGCTGTGTAGATGCTCCCATTGTTATTGCAGTATAATGGCCGTTATTCCCAAGTAATGCTGCTGTGTAGCTGCATCCTAAGAGAAATGCTGAGCAAGTGCTTCTACAATGGCAGGGGAGACAGGGAAATGAGGTCACTTCTCTAGCTGTCAAAAAGAGGACACGTCAGGAGTGGGATTTGAACCCACGTCTCTATTCAGAGAGCAAAACACCCAACTGAGGGAAAAGCAAGACCTTGAATTTGGTGCTTTAGACCACTCAGCTATCCTGACACACATGTTGGCACCTTCCACCACAGTTTTCTTACATGTGTGAGTTGCTCAGGGAGGCCAAGAGGGCTCCTCTCTTTCCCCACCTAACAGCCGCTCTACAGCACAGCTGGGTTTATCCACACTCACCCTCACCTACCGTTGTGGGGTGTTTTGCAGGGAGCTGACAAGAAGCGGAAGAGGGGAAACCGCTGGCCGGCAGAACCGAGACTTGGGATTCTCCTGTGCCAGGGAGTCTGTGTCAGTGTCCTTGGGGATCCTGAGCGGGCGGCTCCTGGGCTTGTTGGCTCCGTACCAGGGGTGTCTCCTCTGCAGGGCGGTGCTTGTTCCCGGGGCTAACGCTTATCCCTGTGACACACTTTGTGCAGGGACAGTTGCTGGTCTTTGTGCCACAGTATGTGTCTGGGACTTGGGAGTGAGGAACGTGCCCAAAATAGACACGTATCCACACACCACCCCCTGGGTTCTGCATCCCCAGCCCCATGCCCTCCTCTGTCATCCCCACACACTGCACTGAGCCTCCCAGCCTGCATCCCCGACACGTAGCTTTCTTACAGATGCTGTTTTATCGCAACCCTCTCACCCCCAGCCTCAGCCCCCCCAGGGGGTAGGTTGTGCTGCCCCACCCCCCAAAGGAGCCCTCGTGTGGCCATGGGCAGAGACCCCACTGGGGGATTGGCCCTGATTGTAAGGCAGCTTGTGATGCTGGCCACAGAGCACACACCACGGGACCTGCAGGGAGGCTGCTGTCAGGGTACCTGGGACTCTGGGCTGGCAGCTGACACTCTGCGCTCCTGGCTTCCCTGCAGCTCTGGGGTCCAGCTCAGGGGTGGGAACCTTTTCTCATCTGGGCGGCTGCAGACCCACCAAGAAATCAGTTGGGGGCTGAACACAGGTGAGAAGTGGAAAAACAAAACAAAACCCTTATTGACTTGGCCCAGCCAACCCAGGTACTGCCCCAGCTCTGCGCTCCCTCCTACCCCAGCAATCACCATGCTGCAAAGCAGAGAGAGGAGATGTGGGACGGGGTCACCCACAGGGCTCTGTGATGCGATGGAAAATCTGTTGGATTTCTAAGCTGTGGTGCGTACTGTGGGTCAGCCCAGTTGTTCAAGGATTGTGGGCTGAAATCCTAACAGAGTCACTTTAGCTGCTCACTCATTTCCTAGGCAGCTTTTACAGAACAGGCCACCCCTTGAATGTGGCCAAAGGGCTCCAGGAGAAGGGAAGAGGCACAGGGCTGCCCCTGGGAGCTACAAGTCTCTGCGCAACACAGAGGTGGCTTCCTCCCACTATAGACACAAAGCAGGATTCTCTGGTTCTAGGACCATTCGTTGGTTTTTAGCCCTTCACAGCTACAGACTAACAAGGGCCCCCCTCTGAAGGGAGTGACTATGTGGCCCCCAGACCTTTTGTTTGCTGTTGCCCAGGTGCAGGACTCAGGTTCTGCAACACTCACAGGCCCCACAGGAGGGGGCTGGTTTGATGCTTCACCCCACGGCTCAGCAACGGGCCCCCCCAACTCCCCCTGTGCTCGGGGAGCCAGGTTTGCTGTGTGAATTCTGTGGGGCAGGTGATGTCAGGCCTGGGCACTGGGATTATTTACCAGTTTCTCTGGCCCTGAGGACCAGGTTATGTCTGTTAAGTTTACAGTTGTGATGGCCAAGTGGTTAAGGTGTTGGACTAGAAATCCAACAGGGTTTCCCTGTGCAGGTTCAATTCCTGCTCACAGTGAGTCCTGTGTTTTGGCCACACCGAACCAGGGCAACAAGATATGCAGCCCCTGAGATACTCTCTGCACCCTTCCCATCAATCCCCTTCTGCTCCTTTCAGAGACTACGTCCAGACTGCAGTGGATGCTCTATCTACGAGGCAGAAGGGATGTGTTGGAAGAACAGGTTTTTCCAAAATGTGGTTCTATGTAGCAGAAGATGGCAGGAGCCAAAGCTATTACTTTTCAGGAAGAACGGCATTGCGCAAGAGGGTTTTTCTTGCGCAAGAAGGGGCAGTGTAGACGCTCCTTCTGGTGTGAGAGCCTCTTCTGAAAAAAATGGTGCCTCATTAGGTATGCAAATGAGGCTCGGCATATTCCATGCTTAGCCTCATTTGCATGTTACTCGCGCAAGAAGCCGCGAGTGTAGACAAAGCCTTCCTGTGAGGGGGGACCTGCCTCCTTCTGCCCCCTCCCTAAGTGCCTGGCACTTATTTTGATTTTAGGGTGCTGTGTAGTCACTGCTGAGGTTCACAAATACAAATAAATGAATAAAATCTACAGAAGGATTTTGTCCCTCAGCCTCCCACGAGCTGAACCGCCCCAGCTTTGAAGAAGGAAAGATTTGTGACATAGAAACAACTGAAAGATTTAAAACCCTGTTTCCTAGATAATAGGGAGCAATATGGGCACAAAAAGCAGAATCTTTCATTTCCAGCACAAAGTGTAACAACGGATAACTGTGAGATACTAAATGGCAACTGAACACGTTGCAGTGTTAATGTTCTTTTTATTTGATTTCATATTAAATAAAGTCACATACCTTGTTAATTATCCCTTGTTTCAGTATTTTGTCTTCTATAACATTATAAAAATATCTCTAGCTAAGCTGTTTGTTCGCAATCAGTGGGCGCCATAGTGGTGCACATCCACACAAGCGCACACGACGTCACTAGGAGCGCACGTTATGAAACTCACTCCGGCCATGTGTGGAAAATCTCAGAGGGAGCACAGCCCTCCGCCACTGGCAACAGCTTCTCTCTTGTGCGCTGCTGAGGAGAAAAACGCCCTGAGAGGGACCATAAAAAACAATTTAAAAGCACTTAGAGGGGGGACTTAGAGGGGTCACCGGGTCATGGGGGCAAGAGTCAGAGGCTACATCTAGACTGGCATGATTTTCCGCAAATGCTTTTAACGGAAAAGTTTTTCCGTTAAAAGCATTTGCGGAAAAGAGCATCTAGATTGGCAGGGACGCTTTTGCGCAAAAGCAGTTTTTGCGGAAAAGCGTCCGTGCCAATCTAGATGCGGTTTTGCGCAAGAAAGCCCCGATTGCCATTTTCTCCATCGGGGCTTTTTTGTGCAAAAGGGTTCTCAGTTATCTACACTGGCCCTCTTGCACAAAAGCATTTGCACAAGAGGGCTTTTTCCCGAACGGGAGAGTCATTGTATTTGCGCAAGAACGCTGACCATCATACATTAGATCGTCAGCATTCTTGCAGAAATTCAAGTGGCCAGTGTAGACAGCTGGCAAGTTTTTCCGGAAAAGCAGCTGCTTTTGTAGAAAAACTTGCCAGTCTAGATGCAACCAGAGACTAGTAGCTGCTGGGACCACACATGAGGGCTAGAGCCCAGCTACCAGCAGAGTCAGACTGACAGGACACTGAGCTCTAGGGGGCATCAGACACCCAGCAGGAGGCACAACATTCTTTTGGGGGAGCCTGTGGATAAGGAAGCAGGAGGGTTTTGCAGCAGCCAGCCCAGCCAGTCCCACTGAGATTTGAACTCAGCTGGAAGGATTCAGAGTCTGGATGGCTGCCCCTTACACCAAGGGGACCTACATCAGCCACCTGTGACTCAATCAGGCTGAACTGAACTAGAGCCCCAGCTCCTGCCAATTGGGACCAGCTTTGCTTGTTTTCCTTCCACACAGAGCCCCCTTCTTCTCCTGGGCTGCAAGGATCCTCCCTGGGACCCCCTGCAACAGGCACAGGACTCTGCCTCCCTGCAGCCAGTGCCAGCCCCACCCCCACAGAATTTGGCAGAACAAAGGGGGGAGGGTGTTCTCACCCCACTGAGCTTCTGCCCTTCCTCTGCCCCATTCTCACCTCAGGCCAGTCACAGCAGGCCAAGCAGCAGGAAGAGCCAGCCCCCCAGGGCAGGAGAGGCCAAGCCACAAGCTTCCCACTGGTTCCTAGCCCTACTCATCTTGCTTCCCCAGGCTGGCACCAAGGGGCATTCTTCCCTGATGTCACCACCCTCTATAATGTGGGAGTTGGGCTCATCCCAGGAACAGGCCCTGCGCTTTCCTGGGCACCAAAGGGAGGCACCATAAGAGCAAACCCTCTGTTTTTTCTGGCTTTGAACCAGGGACCTTTTGCATATTAAGCAACGATGATAACTACTGCACCACAGAAATACCCCTTAGGCTGTGCTCTGCTGGACTTAAACTTGGATACATTTTCTGTTACTAACTCTTTGGCCAAGGCCTTGGGGGAAGAGGCAGAGCAAGCGCAGGGAACAAGAAATGCCCCCCCCCCGCCCCACTTCTCTAGACCTTCACTCCCAACACTGGGAAGGTGGCAGGGACCCGTGTGCCTGGGGAGGGGTGACTCATGTCACATCCCCAGCATTTCCCCCCTGCAGGGATGGACCTTTGGGGCAGGCTCAGATTCCCTGGCCTCTCACCCAGCTTCTGTCACATTCTAGAGCAGAGCAGAGCAGCTCCCAGGGGTAGGGCTGAGCCATGCGGTGTTGGGCCAGGGGCAGGAGCCCAGAGTTTACCAGAGACCTCAGGAAGCCAGCACAAAGCACCATCCCAGGCATCTCTCTGACAGAAGCAGAAGGAGATTGACAGGGGATGGGGAGTGTGGGGAGAGTGTCTCAGGGGTTGGGTAGCTTGTTGTCCTGGTTAGGGGTGTGAACAAAATACAGGCCTCACTGTGAGCAGGATCTGAACATACACAGGGAAACCCTATTGCATTTTGAATCCAGCACCTTAACCACTTGGCCATGACACTAACATGTAGGTGTTTTCCTATACTTCTATGTGAACATAAATGTTGTTACGTACTCTTTGGCCAACTCAGATTGCTGCGGGGTTAAGGAATTCTCTCTTGTTAATTCTGTGCCCTCAGGAAGGGAGCAAACCAAAAGAGGCAGGGCCCTCATCTGGGGACTCCAACCAAAACCCTAAGACCCAGGGGTTTACAATCCAGATGATCAACATTTGCTGCACTTCTCCCTCCCCACAACCCTGACAAACCTCAAGGCCAACTCCACAGTCCCAGCGGCTGGGGGAGAGGTGCATGTTAGAGCCTCTGCCCAGTGAGCTGTAGCCTTCTGTGCCCAGGGAGCCAGACACTGCCAGGGTGGGATGGCTGGAGGGAAATGGAGAATGGCTGCACTTTGGGAGTCAAAGACCTTGTCTGGGACCATAGAATGGAACAGTTTTACCAAACTGCCTAATGAGAGCACCATGGCTTAGTTGGCTAGCGTGCCTGTGCTGTAAACAATAGGTCCTGGGTTCAGATCACAGTGGTTGCAGCCTTTGCTCACGTTTTCCTACATCCTTGTGGGACACAGAAGAGGCCTCCCCTGGCTACCCATGGAACTTCTGGTTCAGGAAAAGGCTGATTGTAGAGGCTCATTAGGGAGAAGGAAACCACAAGCCTGCAGCGGGTGCAGAGGTTGCTGTGACTGGCACTGGCCAGGCAGGGCTCTGACTTCCTCTCTGAGCCCCTGGGAACCACAAACTGGCCACTGAGTCCTGCTCCATGCTCATCCCAGTGCTCTGGGAGCAAGCGATGTGCCTGTAACTCCCTGCTGGGATTGTGGGCCCTGCCCTGCTCTGCCTGGTGCGGGAGGGGACAAATACAGGGCCGATTGACAGGGGTTCTGACACTCCAGCAGCGGGGCCGTCCAGCCCTTCAGCCGGATTCAGACCAGGCCGGTCGGAACCTCTCGTGCTCACCGAGGGGGATTCCGCGCTTGCTGCCTTGGGAGCCAGAGTCACATTGCAGAGCTCCCCCAGGGCCGTCCCACAGCACTGCCAGGCCAGCTCCAGTCACTCTCCCTGCCCTCGGCAATATGGCTGCATTTTATCCTTCCCCTTCAGTTACAACCGGCCATTCCCTGCCAGCCCCAGCCCCTGTGGGAACCGCTCCCTTCCCCAGGAGCAGTGAGCACCAGCACGGCTCCCTCCTGAAGCTGCAGCTGTGGGAGACAAAGCCCCTGGCTTTGGGAGGGAGACAAGATGTCCAAGTGTTGAGTTTTGCCCATGGCTAGTGTGGGGTGACCCACACTTTGGGGGCAGCTGGAGGTGCCTCCTGAGAGCTGATTTTCTGAGGGGGGGTGTGATCAGCCCTTCCTGTGTTTCTGGCTCCTTCCAAGGGCTCGAATCTGGCACCTAAAAGTTGAGGAATGTGCATTTGGAAGAGGGAATTTCTGTCTCTTTAGCTTCCCTAGGGTGCCCCAGTGGCCTAATGGACAAGGCAGTGGCTTCTACAACCAAAAATTGTGGGTTCAAGCCCTATTGGGGATGACATTTGTGATGTTTCCTAGCACATGCTAAGTCTCTTTGGCTTCCTTTACCCCATAGCAGCTCTCAGATGGTTAAATACTGGGTAAGGGTTCCCTGGAATTGCTGTTCTCCCCCAGACAGGACCCCTTAGTAGCAAACACTGACACTGGTGTTAGGTGCAGACAGGAGGAGAGTGTTTCTTCTCAGAGCTGGGGCCCTGATCCAGCAATAGGTGGAGCAGGGTGTCTTCCCCTGGCTCTGCCTGTAGTGGGCCCTGGGCCCCCCCACAAGTCCTCCCACCCTGTCCCCACAGTGTCCCCCTCTGCCTGGACCATCCCTGCAGTGCGTGGCTCTGTGCAGCTCCCCCTTGCTGGCTGCTGCTGCCATGTGCAGTGTTGCAGGTGGGTGGGGAGGACGCCCGGGCGTGACGTCATGGCCAGGGATTTTAAAACTCCTAGGAGGCACGTTGCAGGGCCTGAGTGCAGACTCGGGCCCTGCAACATGGAAGGCAGAAGGTATGGAACCGGCTTGGGTAGCAGCAGGGGGGGTGGGGGAAGGGAAGGGGCTGGGGTGGAGGTGGAAGTGGAGGAAGGGCTTGGGCTGGTGGGGGAGGGGCTTGGGCAGGTGCGGGGGCAGAGGGATGGAGGGGGAGGAGTGGAAGGAGAAGGGGCTTGGGGGGAGGGAGAGGGGCAGGGGGGAGGTGAAGGCACCACGAGACAGGGTGGAGGAGAGACAAATGGTGGGGGGCCAAGTGCAGACAATGAGGAAAAGGGCAGGAGGGGAGGTGTCAGTGGGAGGGGGGACAGGGTGATGCTGGGAGAGGGAGAAGGGCTTTGGGGACTAGAGGGGGAGGGGGAGGTGCTGGGAGAAGGCTTGAAAGAAGGGGTGGCATGAGAAAGGTGGGGATGGAGCAAGTCATGTGTGAGGGCACAGAGGCAGGAGCGGAATGGGGCAGAGAGTGGTGAGGGGATGGGCATCAGGGCAAAAAAGGGCAAAGGGGGCAGGGGCAGTAAGGGAAGGGGGAGGCACCAGGAGGGTGCAGGGGTAAGGGAAGGTGCAGGTGCCAGGGGATTCTGGGGTGAAGCAGAAGGGCAGACACCTGCAGGGAAGGGACCAGCACCAGAGGAGAGAGGCAGGGCAGGTGGGTAGACGGAGGTGTTAGAAGAGGGGATGAGGAGGGGTAGCTCACATGATCAGAGTGGGGCTACTGGAGGAGTGGGCACAGGGGGGAGAGAAAGGCTGGTGGAGGGGCGCAGGTCGCAGGAGGGCTGAGGGCAGTGAGAAGGGCAGGAGTCAGGACAGCAGAGAAGGGTGAGGAGTTGGGGGGGAAGCAGGCACCAGGGGAGATGATGGAGCAAGAAGAGGAGACATGGCAGCAGAAGGAAAAGGTAAAGGTTTAAAAATATTGATTAATAACTTGGTATGCTGCCCACGGCCAGTTTGTTTGCGCCCTGCGGTGCAGTTTGGGTTTATGTGGGGATCAACACGTGGCCGGCGAGTGGGAGCCAAAACAAAAAAGTAGTCAGTGTAATGATCTTCTGTTGATATGTGTTTTAGTAGTTAAATTCTTGGACTGTCATTGCTCATGAAAAGTGCTGTCACATGGGTAGAAATCGGGGAAATATTGCATTTTATTAATATCAGCAGAACTGACTTAAATGGGGCCTGTGTGTTGTGTAGTCTTGCCTTAATCTTTGTATTCATGCCTGTCAGTGTGAGAGAAGCTATTTGTATATATTTGCTTGCATATGCGACCACGCTTAAGTTGAGGCCCTCAGCATGTTCTGTAAGTATCAGTGTGGCCCCTGGGGCTTCCAAAGTTGAGTTGCCCTCGCTCATCCCTGACAGGTCTAACCTGGTCTGAAATATCTGCAATTTAAGCCCACTGCTTCTCATCCTAACCTCAGAGGCCAAGCAGAACAATTTTTCTTCCTCCTCCTTATGATACTCTTTTAGATACTTGAAAGCTGCTCTCATGTCCCTTTTCGGTCTTCTCTTTTCCAAGGTAAACAAGGCCAATTTCTTCAGCCTTGCCTCATATCTCATGTTCTCTAGACCTTTCAACAGTTGTGTCGATCTTCTCTGGACTTTCTCCAGTTTCTCCACGTTTCCTGAAATGTGGCACCTAGAACTGGACATGATACTCCAGCTGGGGCCTAATGTAGATGGCTCATTCCCTGCCTAGGGGACGTGAGACTGGGCGGGTTAATTTCCAATCCTCCTGTTTATTCTTTTCCTAAGCCAGGAGGGCACAGTAGTTCTGATGGGGGTTGGAGAGGGGATGGAAGCCAGATCCAAGATCAACGAGCCCTGGGAAGTGGGCCCATTGAAAGGAGACTGGACCTGTGGATGCCTTGGGGGTCAGCAGCAAGGGCCTGCTTTGGGAAGCCCCCTCTTTGGAGGTGAATGTGGCAGCATTGAGACACCACCCAGAAGCAGGCGCCACAGACACTAACTCACAGATCTTGCACATGCATAAGATGATAGATCTGCAGGAGGGGGGGGCAGTGGCGTAGTGAGGAGGCCGGAGGGGTCAGTTGCCTCTGGGAGAAGAATAATATAAAATTGAGTTAAAAATAGATGTCACACGTTTTTAAAAGGAATACCATATCTCCTGCCTTTTGTCTCTTTAGGCCCCCAGTTAAAATTTTCAAAAGCACTTGAGTGACTAAAGTCATTTTTGAAAATTGGACTTGGAAATCTAAGCTCAGATTTTCAAAGGTAATTAAGCTCCAAAAGAGACAGTTGCCAACTCGGATCTTCAAAGATATCTATCTGATCTTTACACACCTTTGAAAATCTGGTCGTAAGTGTCCTAATCAGTTCTGAACGTGAGATGTAGGAGCCCAGTCCTAATTCCTTCAGGCTTTTTTTTTTTTTAATTTGAACATTTATCTACACTGATTCCCCTCCTTTCTCTTTCACTATCCGATAAATGCATGGATCAAAATTATAGGTGCTTTGTGAATATGCTGACTTGAGAGTGGAAAGATTTCATATTGTCATGTATGATCCCTGGTAACCCATCTCAAATATGAAAAACTAGGTTGATACTTGTTCAAATCAGGAGCTGTTGAATTCAGTTTACCATTTGCAGTATCTCATTAGGATGTTTAGTGGAGAAGATATTATTATTTTTTATTTATTTATACTGTGGGCAAAGCATGGGCTCACAAGAATTCCTCCATTGTTTTACCATGAGTCTCAAAACATTTGGTGTTTTTCTAAAGGCCTGGGGTCAACTGATTACGTAGGAATCTCAGCTTTCATTTAAAAAAAGTTCTGTATACTTCTGGGCCTTACAGCTAAGGAGGAAAGCTTTAAAACATGAACCCTAAATACTCAAGAAAGAAAAGGCCAATACAAATCCAACATGTTTTATTTTTAAAAAATCTTATGATTTGTAGACCAATCTCATAACTTCGTGTAGGTGTTCCTTGTGATTTTTGGATTGGCAATACTGCTCTTTGATTGGTGAATTTAGAGAGGTCTCTCCCTTCAGTTTCCCTTTCCACCCTCCTTTTTTGTCAGAGGTCATCAGAGAATCATAGAGACAATGGAGAGTAGGGCGAGTCCATGACTGTGGTTAATGACCGGTCAGGGTGACTAACTATTATCAGCCAGCGGTCTGAATGAGCTATCTACTGCCATCTGTTAATCAACTGTAGGAAAAGGCTTCAGGAGCAGGCCTTATTCATATAGACAACCTACCTTGCCACAGAGATCAGCAGACACACTTGCCATGTCAAGGTGATCAATTTTGGCTCTTTTGGGTTGAAATTCATTTAAGACTTGGAGCTGGGAGAATGAAATGTTGTAATCCATATTGTATGATTAAAAGGTAAAAGACCTGAACTTAATATGACCTGGCTTAGGGTCTACCATAACTTGAACACTAAGCAGAGGAGAGTGAGTCACATCTAACTGAAAGTCACAGAAGAGGGAAACAGGTTTTATTTCTGGTGGTGTAGAGTCTATTTGGGAGTCCTCAATTATATGTGACACTTTACATCCAGTGTTTAAAGGCAGAGCTGACTAGAATCAATTGAGAGTCCTTGTCTTGTCTCAGTGATCGCTTGAGCAAAAATCATTGATAAAATCTTGTGTACACTGATCTTGGACTCAACATGCAGGCGATGTGTTGAAGGGCAGTGCAAAGGAGGCAATGGTGGTGAGGTACCATATTACCTAGTGAAATCATTGGTGCTGAAATCACTAAGGACTGGAATTTGACCACAGAACTGACACTTTCTTAACAAAGACTCCATTTTTGCTATTTAAAAAGTAAATCAATGTAACAGAAAACTGCAACGCTCTCTGATAACTTTTTAAAAATCAAACTTTAAACTTTATTGAAAAAATTGGATAGTTTGCAATTGAAAATATTTGACCTACACTTAAGGCAACTGATTTAATTTTGTGTAAAATTTTGCGTAATTATGGATGGCATTTTTTTTTGGAAAATGTTCAACTATATTGATATACATTTTGATCAGATCTACTTCTGATGTGATATCTGTGTGTGGTTGTGGTTTGTTGTGTGGGTGGGGTTTTTTTTTTTTGGCTCAACAAAAAATCCTGGGCGGGCGGGGCCGCCAAAACGGTTCAAATTGGGCCCCGCACTTCCTAAAGCCGGCCCTGCTGGGGCTGGTTTAGTCACACTCTAAGGCCGTGTCTACACTAGGCATAAGAGCGATGCTGCCGCTGTCAATGTTCCGGGCTCTAGGGAAGACCGGCTGATTGGAACTGAGCTGTGCAGAGTCTTTTAAAAGGGAACTGCAACTTCTCTGGATATTTGCTGAGTTTTATATGAGGGTTGAGCAGAACAGATGTTGTGGGTTCTGGAACAAGGTGGGTGGGGCAGGAAAACTATTCACAAGCAGGGGTATTAGCTCAAGTGGTAGAGCGCTTCCTTAGCATGCGAGAGGCAGTGGGATCAATACCCACATTCTCCAGTAATAGATGTTGTTCCTTTCTCTTTTCCACAGGCAGAGCCACCTAGGTGCTTCCAGGGGCTCCTTCCCTCTTCCAAAAATGGAATGGGCTGGTTTCTGCAGTGCAGCAGGTGTCATGTTTGCCTCACATGGAACAGTTCCCTGGGTAAAAGTAAGGCAGGCAAAGTCCAGCCTGTAACAGCCAGAGAAAGGGATTCCCCTGCCTGGGGAGGGCAGGAATAGACAAGCACTTGGGAGCTTGGCTGCTAGCTGCTTAGCACAGCTGGACACAGAAAAATCCCCAGACTTGGTTCTGCCAGGCAGCAGTTTTCCCTCTTCTGTTTCTTTTCAGCTCACTGCAAACTGCAGTTGTAGGTGAGGCTGAGTGTGTGTGAAACCAGCTGCGCTTCGGATGATTCTGTTAATTGTTTAAAAAGCCTCACCCACCTCTTCTGCCTGGGGAGGTGTCTGTAATAGATGCCTCGGCTGCGTCCAGACTGGCAAGTTTTTCCAAAAAAGCAGCTGCTTTTGCGGAAAAACTTGCCAGCTGTCTACATTGGCCACTTGAATTTGTGCAAGAACACTGACGATCTAATGTATGATCGTCAGTGTTCTTGCGCAAATACAATGACTCGCCCATTTGGGAAAAAGCCCTCTTGTGCAAATGCTTTTGCGCAAGAGGGCCAGTGTAGACAATTGAGAACCATTTTGCGCAAAAAAGCCCCGATGGCGAAAATGGCGATCGGGGCTTTCTTGCGCAAAAGCGCGTCTAGAGTGGCACAGATGCTTTTCCGCAAAAAGTGCTTTTGTGCAAAAGCGTCCGTGCCAGTCTAGATGCTCTTTTCCGCAAATGCTTTTAACGGAAAAACTTTTCCGTTATAAGCATTTGCAGAAAATCATGCCAGTCTGGACGTAGCCCTAGTGTGACATCACCCTTGGGTTTTACCCCTTTTAACCTAACCCAGAGACTCTTGACAAATCTGTCTTCTGTGTCCATCTCAGGCCAAGTGTGTGCATGTTTCATATCTAAGGAAACACCTCCTCCCTTTTTCCTTGCCTGCCTTTCCTGAGGAAGCTGTACCCTTCTGTGCCAAAATTCCAGTCGTATATTATCCCACCAAGTTCCTGTGATACCAACTTCTTCCTACTTATTACCCATAGTCCTGTGTGTCTATACCAGCATCTAAGACACAGATTAGAGTTTCCTTTCCAGTGGTCCCGCGTCCTTCCTTTATTTCTGCTGTTACAGCCCATGCTCTATCCCATTTCTGTCCCATCTCCCAGGTTTCCATGTTGTTCACTTACCTGTGGGCTTTGGTCACCTGCCCCCATCAGACCTAGTTTACAGCCGCCTCACTGGGTTATCCAGTCTGCATCCAAATACTCTTCCCTTCCTCAACAGGTGAACCCCCATCCCTGCTAAGCAGCCCTTCCTGCAACAGCATCCCATGATCAAGGAAGCCAAAGCCCCCTGCCCAGGGAGCTGTAGCTTTCTGTGCCCAGGGAGCCAGACACCACCAGGCTGGAAGGCTGGAGGGAAATGGGGAATGGCTGCATTTTGGGATTCAAAAGTATTGTCTGGGACCATAAAGTAGAAGAATTTTGAAGCAATTTTGTGGGAGGGAACCGTGGCTTAGCCTAACACATGAAAAGTTCCTGGTTCGCAACCAGGCAGAAACACAGGGTCTTCTCTTCTTGCGGCTCCCCTTGGTGCCCACAAGGCAGTTTGGGTATGTCTACACTTGCGCCCTCTTTCGAGAGAGGGATGCAAATGAAGACATTCAAAATAGTAAATGAAGCTGGGATTTAAATATCCCGTACTTCATTTGCATATTCGCGTTATGGCACTATTTCAAACTAGCGCTATGTCTAAATAACAGACGCTGTTAAGATGTGGTTATTTTGACAGAAATAACTGATAAACCTCATTGTACTACTGAGGTAGTAGTAGCAGGCACCATGGCTTAGTTGGCTAAAGCACTTCTGTTATAAAGAGGAAGTTGTGGGTTCAACTCCCAGTTGTGCTTTTTCAGAGCCCTTGCTAACATTTTCCTATGTCCTTCTGGGACACAGAAGAGGCCTCCCCTGGCCACCCATGGAACTGCTGGTTCAGGAAAAGGCTGACTGGGGAGGAGTGTTGGGAAGAAGGAAATCACAAGCCTGGAGCAGGTGCAGAGGCTGCTGTGACTGGCACTGGCAAGGCAGGGCTCTGACTGCAATTGCTGGGACAGGAGAGCCAGCGCCACATGCCCTTGTGATTCCCTGGGGGTGTCAGCACCTAGAGAGCCTGAGGGTGCAACCTCTGCAGCTCCTGCAGCCATGGAAGGTGAGGGTACGTGGGCATCAGGTGCTTCTCACTTGTGGTTTTCTTCTTTCCCACATGCCTTTCCAATCAGCCTTTTCCTGAACCAGCAGTTCCATGGGTGGCCAGGGAGGCCTCTTCTGTGTCCCAGAAGCACATTGGAAAATGTGAGCAAAGGCTACCAAAAGGCACCTGGCGGAGTTGAATCCAGGATCTCCTGTTTACTAGGAAAGTGCTTTAGCCAACTAAGCCATGGGGCTCTCCTTCAGCAGGCTGTTGCAACTGTTCTACTCTATGGTCCCAGACAATACCTTTGACTCCCAAAGTGCAGCCATTCCCCATTTCCTTCCAGCCCTGGCAGTGTCTGGCTCCCTGGACACAGAGAGCTAAGCTACAGCTCAGTGGGCAGAGGCTCTAACATACACATCTCCTCTAGCCGATGGGGCTGTAGAGCTGGCCTTGAGGTTTGGCACAGTTGGGGGGAGGGAGAAGTGCAGCAAACATTGACCATCTGGCTTGTAAACCTCTGGCTCTCAGGGTTTGGGTTGGAGTCCCCAGGTAGGTGCCTGGCCTCCTTTGGTTTCATCCCTTCCTGAGGGCACAGAATTAACAAGAGAGAATTCCTTAACCCCACAGCAATCTGAGTTGGCCAAAGGGTTAGTAACAGAATATTTGCTCAAGTGCAAGCCCACCCATGAAAAGCCTCTGTGGTGTAGTGGTCATTGTGTTTAGCATGTAGCAGATTGTTGGTTTAAAGCCAGGTAGAAACACAAGCTCTTCAGGTGTCCCTTCTGATGCAACAGGCATCTTCTGCTCTAAGCCAGGGGTCTCAGGGCTTGAGTAGTTTGCTTCAGTACCAAGGGGTGTGAACAGCAGTGTCCTAGAAGCTCTGGTACTCCCCTGTTTTGGAGGTGAATTCTTCTTCCAGGTCTTCCCTCTTTTTTCTTGGTCTTCCTTTCCCTTTTCCTCCTTCCTCCACTTCTCTTTTCCCCTTTTTCAAACAATAGGAAAGGGAAGACAAGAATCATAGAATGCCCATTGCAGAACCACAACTTTTGGTCAGCAGTTTCTTGCCAGACAAAATGGTGTTTAACTAAGCCGCACGCCCCTTACAGCTTCCATCAGGCGCCCCCCTCCCATCGGTTGGCGCCCCGGGCAGCTGCCCGGCTTGCCCACCCATTAGTCCAGCCCTGCCTGGGACTCTAAATCGAGATAGCTCATCTACACTGGGGAGCCTGCCTCAGACTATTCTGAGGTTTCCCTGCAGTGTAGCGGTGCTATTTCGAAAGAAACTATTTTGAAATAACTATTCAGGAACAACTTATTCCAAAATAAATGTGCTGTGTAGTCATAGCCAGAGAGATGAAGCAGCAGGAGGGAAGCCAGGAGTGCAGAGGCCAGCCGGAAAGCTGAGTATCCCAGGCGCCCACATGTGCTTTCTGGTGTAGGTCTCATGGTGTAAGGGGTAGTATGCTGGACTTTGAATCCTAGAATGTCAGTTCAAATCTGAGTGTGAGCTGCTGGGGTGGGGCTTGTTGTTGTGGGGCTTTTCACACTGTGCGTCTATGCTGCAGGCTTTTTGCACAAGAATGGCTGTTCTTTCTTTTTACTGGCAGAGCCAGCCAGGGGACTAAGCCCCTCCAGTGCCCCCTCCCTCTTCCTACTCACTCTCCCCAAAAGACAGACCTGGTTCCCCTTTCTTTACCCCAGAAACCACCGTGTTGCAAAGCAGAGAGAGGAGACATCGGGCTCCATTGGCTCTGGGCATGATGGAAAGTGTATTCGACTTTTAAGCTGTGGTGCTCTGTGAGAGCCAGGCCAGTTGTTCAAAGATTGTGGGTTCAAGTACCCCCAGAGTCACTTTAGCTGCCTGAGTATCTTTCACAGAAGAGGCAACCCCTTGAATGTGGCCAGTGGGGTCTGGGCCTATCTTACTCTGTTGTATGGATCACTTGTGCGTGAAAAATTGGGTGTTACCTGTACCTTCTAGATGAGCCACTGTTAGACAATCTTTTGTCCTTAAGTCTGAGCACCGGTTGGCAGGGAGTGGCCTCAACGCCTTAACAAAAGGAAAAGGAAAGCAGAGGCCTAGGTCTTTTGGCTGGGCTGCCCCGAAGGAAGAGTCCAGGGACCCCAGGGTGAGGAAGAGAGCCCTGGCTTACAGTGGCAGCTGGAAAAGAGATTTTAGGGTGAGTTTGAGGAGGTTGTACTGAGGTTTCAGTGTAGCATAAGCCAAGCATTTTGTTTCTTTTGATTTGTAACCTCTTTTGCTCTGCCTGTTTTCACTTATTACCACTTAAGTCCTACTGCTTCAACTTAAAATTGTTTTTTTATTTTCTATCAAGCCCAGTGTCAACATTACCTGGGGGGCAACCAGTGTGCATATTCCCCCTTTTATTGTTAAAGGGGGCTTATCCAAATCCTGGGGGGTCTGATCCCATCTGGGGAGAGCTCTCTCAGGAGGTGGGGCCTTAAACTGCCCTCCCCTTGGGCCTGAAGAGGTTCAGTGTCTGTCCTGCTTCTTCTTTTGGTGGAGCAGGGAACTTAGCTTGGGGAGACCTGCAGAGCTGGCCCAGGCAGGGAGAAGACATGCAAGGGGCAGTGGCCATGTCAACACCCCCCAAGGCACCATCCATGACTGCACCCTGTCAGAGGGGGTGGTCTTCTGGGAGCTTGCTTCTGCAAGGGAAGCCACCTGACCATCACTCCAGGCACTGAAAGGCCTTCAAGACAGGAGTGTTTTACAAGTTA
>CM064345.1:27470670-27533870 GCA_032595735.1 Pelochelys cantorii | reverse complement strand
GGATTGCACTTCAATTCAAAAAGTGACCTCGTGCTTAAAAAGGTCGGAGACCCCTGGACTAGGCTGAGACACCAGCTCCCCCTGCCCGGCTCATCCCACACAGGTCTCCAAACAGCCCTCGGGTGGGACAGACCCTGGATCCCTGCTGCCCTGGGCTGAATGGTGCCCAGCGCCCAGCAGGGTCAGGCCCACGTCCCACCCCTCAGGCCTGGGGCAGCCAGTCCCCAGGGAGGGGGCAGCTCTAGGAAACACTTGAGGTCACTGGATGGAGAATTCCAGAGTCTCTGCACAATGGGAGACCCTCAAACTGAAGTTTATCAGAGAAATTTGTGTCCAGCCTGTGACCCGCCCCCCGCACCCCATTTGGCTGTGGAGCCCTGGGGAACATGGTGCTAATATCAGCTCCAAGCTTGTCCCCTCACACCGCATAGGGCTGGGAGAGCAAGAGCCACGTACCTGGTCAAGGTGCTTCTGATACCCTGGAGGAGAGAGGGAGAGAGAAAAGAGCGTCAGCCCCACACGACACACAGGGAATAACCCATCAGACAGACAAAGGGGGCCCGGAGAAGGGGTTTAGACGTAGCTCTGTGCCTGGGACTCTGCAAAGCCCAACAGTCGCTCACGTGTCAGCAAAGCACCTGCCAAGTTACACCCAGACCTGACGGCTGGACCCCAGCGCTTGTGATTCAGGAGCCTCCCTTCCTTGTTTGGGGGGCTGGGCTGTTTCCCCTCAGTCTCACCTGCAGGAATTCACTCGCTGGCTTCTGACACTTCCCCTCCAGCTCCTCGATCTGCTCGCTGAGACGGGAAATCTGCTCCGAGAGTTTGGTGACAGTGTCAGTCTGGAGCCTCACAAGCTCCTCGTCCAGCTTCTGCAGCTGGGCTAGCAGGAGTTGCTCTTGTTCCTCCAGGAACTGCCGCAGCTGCCAAAACTCGGCCACAACCTTCTGCCGCTCGACTTGTGTCCGTTTCTGTGTGAAAACAGGGAAAGGGCTGGTCAGGGGCAGTAAAGGAGCCTGAAGGCCCTCAACACAGTCTGGCAAGAGAGACAATTTCTAAGACATCTGTGCAGGGGCCAGGGCCTGAGCTGTCAGACCTAGAGCTGCGGCTGGAAGTCAGGATCCAAAGCCAGAGTCAGACCTGGAGCCTGAGTCAGGATCTCACTAAGGGCCGTGGCCAGAACAAAGGCCGAGCCAGAATCAGTGTCTGGGGCCATGTGGGGGCAGGGCTGAGGTTGGATTCAGGCAACCAGGTGACATGACAAGCCAGAGTCAGCGACAGGCAGCAGCACCCCAGGCCAAACCTGGTAACACCAGGGCCAAGCCAGGGTGAGGGACCAGCCCAGAATCACATGCCATGGCTCCTTCAAGTGTATCTAACTATCACGTATCCATAGGGTGACCAGATATCCTCATGCCAAAAATAGGACACCAAGGGGCGGGGGGAGCTGCTGGCACCTGGGTCTTGCCCCGTGGGAGGCAGGGGAGGGGCAGCACTTGGGGCTTCGGCTGTTCAGCGGCAAGGGGGCTTCACCCCTGCAGCGTGTGTGTGTGTGTGTGTGTGTGTGTGTGAGACTCAGGGCTTCAGCCCTGTAACAGGGGGAGGAGGCAATCAGGGATCCAGCCCCATGGTGAAGGGGTGGAGTGGAGCCACCAGCACTCGGGGTTTCGGTGGCTGAAGCCCTAAGCACCAGTTTTCCCTCTGGGGTTGGCCCCCTTTCACAAGTGGCGTGCCATGATTTAACCTATTCTCAGATCTGTGTGCTGGGGGAGGAAGGGAGGCAGGGCCCAGGCTGAGTACAGTGACCATATTTTCGGAACCAGCTGCAGCGAGGGAGAACGGTTCAATTTAAATCAAACAGATTAAGCGTTTTACATTTCTCGTGTTAGTTTATCAAAATTAAAGAGAATCGGAAAAAAGGTACGCAGAACGCAGGGCACATTTTGCGCAACTTTTTCTGAAACGAAACTGTCTCGCTGTACCCTGAGATACCTCACTCCCCTGGCACTCCAGCCTCCCCTCACATCGTCCCTCTGGTCCAGCTTCATTCCTCTCAGCCCCATGATTCTCCCTGCCCCCACACCCTGCCCCCCCCCGCATTGCCCCCTGCCCCCACAGTGCAACCCCTGCCCCTCCCATCCTGCCCTTGCACCCTCCTTCATCCCCCACCCCCACCCCGGCTCCCCAGCGCACACCAGCAGGACAGCAGCTGTCACAAGGAGAGGTCAGGGGAGGGGCAGAGTCTTTTCCCTGCCTGGCCCAGTCCTTTGCTTGCAGGCTGCTGCAGGCAGAACCCAGGGCTGGCTCCAGCCCAGCGGGGCACTGGGGAAGGGGCTCCCTAACCCCACACACAGTCCATGGGGAGCAACCCGGGCCCCGGCACAGTGTGCCAGCTGCTCAGCCCCGCCCCCTCCCAAAGCAAGAAACTGTAGCTGTGAGGGGGGGACTTAACCCCTTAACTCCCAGGAGCTGCATCTCCAGGCTGGGCAGAGGAGCCCAGGGACTTGTGTGTGCCTCTCCCACCCCTTCCCCTTCCCAGCTGGAAGCTGCAGCACAAGCTCCCCGCTCTGTGGGGGGAAGGGGCCTCAGAAAATTGGCTCGTGTGCTGCTTGTGGCCCATGAGCTGTAAGTTGCCAACCCCTGAAACCCTGCTGAGTGCTGGCTACTCCGGGGAAATATGGGACAAAGTCAGAACACTGGGAACAGCCCTTAAATATGGGACTGTCCCGGGGGAAACGGGACAGATGTTCGCTGTCAGCATCCAAACGTCTGGTCCAGTCCAGAGCGGAGCGTCCCAGAGCCAGAGTTCTACCAGCCCCTCCCCTGCTCGCTCTGCAGAGCTCATGGGTTGAGGTGATGGGCTGGTGTTAGGGCTGACGGCTTTATTTTTTTTATATTTGCATTTTAGCTTTGGCAATATAGTAATATAGCAATATACATATACTGTATATATCAATATACATTTAATATTGTATTGAATTAAGTCCTTTCAGTTGAAGGTCTATTTTCTTTGTTTTGAAGTTTAGTAAATGTTCTAAAGTAGAAAAAACAGTTCTGAGTATTGTGGTTGTGTTAATAAGATTAGAGGAATTCTGCGAATGTTGAAGACCAAGTCTTAATTGTTTAATTTACAGAGCTTTTGCTTTGCCATGCAGATCTGTAACCTCGGAAAGTTTTTGTGTATGAAAGGGAGTGTGACTGTGTCAAGCTAAGATGCAAAGTTATATGGCTTTAGAACCAGATGGCCGAAGAAGGGGGGTGAGTGAGAATGGGCAAGGCCAGAGCATGAGACAACCTGGCTGCAGAGGAGCCATCTATAACCATCGGTGTATACCCCCTACTCACAAGAAGATTGGATAATTGGCAGATTGACGGCCTTAAAGCGGAGCAAGCACCCTGAAAGGCCGATTGATTACAGCCGTGGTCACCAACCCGTCGATCACGATCGACCGGTCAATCGCGAGGCCTCGACCAGTCGATCGTGAGGCATTCGGGCACCCCCACCCCCCATTTTCCCCCCATCCCCAAGAAGCCCCACTACCTACCTCTAGTGTAGTGCCGGCTTCCCGCGGGGTGGACGGAAGTCCTGTCTGAAGCCCGCGTCACTTCCAGGAGTTCTGGAAGTGCACGGGCTGCTCCCCTCCCACAGCTCTGTTGCGTGCTGGGGGAGGGGGCGTCGGCCCTGGAGGAGGAGTGCCGGAGGGGTGAGTTGAGCACAGGGATTTCCCTGTACCGCGGGAGCGGGGGTCGGCCCCGGGGTTTGCCCGCGCTGCAGGAGGGGAGGGGGTTGGCTGGGCTGGGCCGGGCCGGGCCGGGCCGGGCCGCTCTGCAGGAGGGGGGTTTGGCCCCGGGGTAGGCTCCCGCGGGAGTTTGGCCCTGCCGCGGGAGGCGGGGGGATTGTCCCCAAGGCAGGCTCCGTGGGGGTTTGGCCCCTCTGCGGGAGAGGGGGGTTGCCCCCAGGGCAGGCTCTCGCAGGGGTTTGGCCCCGCCGCGGGGGGGGGTGGCCCCTGGGGCAGGATCCCGTGGCGGTTTGGCCCTGCTGCAGGACGGGGGGGGTTGGCCCGGGGGCAGGCACACACGGGGTTTCCCTGCGCCGTGGAGGGGGGAGAGGAGGAGTCGGGCCCGGAGGAGGCATGTGCTGGTTCCCTCTGGGGAGGGGGGGAGACTCCTGGGAGGAGGCAGATGCAGGGGACTCTCTGCTGCCACTGGCACCCTGCCCCCTGTCCGCACTTCCTGCTCCCCAGACCCCACTCCCCTGTCCCCAGCCACAGAACTCTGTCCCCATTCCCGTCCCCACTCCCCTGTCCCCAGCCACAGAACTCTGTCCCCATTCCCGTCCCCACTCCCCTGTCCCCAGCCACAGAACTCTGTCCCCATTCCCGTCCCACTCCCCTGTCCCCAGCCACAGAACTCTGTCCCCATTCCCGTCCCACTCCCCTGTCCCCAGCCACAGAACTCTGTCCCCATTCCCGTCCCCACTCCCGTCCCCAGCCACAGAACTCTGTCCCCATTCCCGTCCCACTCCCCTGTCCCCAGCTACAGAACTCTGTCCCCATTCCCGTCCCCGCTCCCCTGTCCCCAGCCACAGAACTCTGTCCCCATTCCCGTCCCACTCCCCTGTCCCCAGCCAGAGAACTCTGTCCCCATTCCCGTCCCCACTCCCGTCCCCAGCCACAGAACTCTGTCCCCATTCCCGTCCCACTCCCCTGTCCCCAGCCAGAGAACTCTGTCCCCATTCCCGTCCCCGCTCCCCTGTCCCCAGCCACAGAACTCTGTCCCCATTCCCGTCCCACTCCCCTGTCCCCAGCTACAGAACTCTGTCCCCATTCCCGTCCCCACTGCCCTGTCCCCAGCCACAGAACTCTGTCCCCATTCCCGTCCCCACTGCCCTGTCCCCAGCCACAGAACTCTGTCCCCATTCCTGTCCCCACTGCCCTGTCCCCAGCCACAGAACTCTGTCCCCATTCCCGTCCCCACTCCCCTGTCCCCAGCCACAGAACTCTGTCCCCATTCCCGTCCCCACTTCCCTGTCCCCATTCCCGTCCCCACTCCCTGTCCCCAGCCACAGAACTCTGTCCCCATTCCTGTCCCCACTGCCCTGTCCCCAGCCACAGAACTCTGTCCCCATTCCCGTCCCCACTCCCCTGTCCCCAGCCACAGAACTCTGTCCCCATTCCCGTCCCCACTTCCCTGTCCCCAGCCACAGAACTCTGTCCCCATTCCTGTCCCCACTGCCCTGTCCCCAGCCACAGAACTCTGTCCCCATTCCTGTCCCCACTCCCCCTGTCCCCAGCCACAGAACTCTGTCCCCATTCCTGTCCCCACTCCCCTGTCCCCAGCCACAGAACTCTGTCCCCATTCCCGTCCCCACTTCCCTGTCCCCATTCCCGTCCCCACTCCCCTGTCCCCAGCCACAGAACTCTGTCCCCATTCCTGTCCCCACTGCCCTGTCCCCAGCCACAGAACTCTGTCCCCATTCCTGTCCCCACTCCCCTGTCCCCAGCCACAGAACTCTGTCCCCATTCCCGTCCCCACTTCCCTGTCCCCATTCCCGTCCCACTCCCCTGTCCCCAGCCACAGAACTCTGTCCCCATTCCTGTCCCCACTCCCCTGTCCCCAGCCACAGAACTCTGTCCCCATTCCCGTCCCCACTCCCCTGTCCCCAGCCACAGAACTCTGTCCCCATTCCTGTCCCCACTGCCCTGTCCCCAGCCACAGAACTCTGTCCCCATTCCCGTCCCCACTCCCCTGTCCCCAGCCACAGAACTCTGTCCCCATTCCTGTCCCCACTGCCCTGTCCCCAGCCACAGAACTCTGTCCCCATTCCCGTCCCCACTTCCCTGTCCCCATTCCCGTCCCCACTCCCCTGTCCCCAGCCACAGAACTCTGTCCCCATTCCCGTCCCCACTGCCCTGTCCCCAGCCACAGAACTCTGTCCCCATTCCCGTCCCCACTCCCCTGTCCCCAGCCACAGTACTCTGTCCCCATTCCCGTCCCCACTCCCCTGTCCCCAGCCACAGAACTCTGTCCCCATTCCCGTCCCCACTGCCCTGTCCCCAGCCACAGAACTCTGTCCCCATTCCCGTCCCACTCCCCTGTCCCCAGCCACAGAACTCTGTCCCCATTCCCGTCCCCACTTCCCTGTCCCCATTCCCGTCCCCACTCCCCTGTCCCCAGCCACAGAACTCTGTGCCCATTCCCGTCCCACTCCCATGTCCCCAGCCACAGAACTCTGTCCCCATTCCCGTCCCCACTTCCCTGTCCCCATTCCCGTCCCCACTCCCCTGTCCCCAGCCACAGAACTCTGTCCCCATTCCCGTCCCCACTCTCCGAACTCTGTCCCCACTGGCACCCTGTCCCCAGCTGCAGAACCCTGTCCCCTGCCCTCCCAGCACCCTGTTCCCGCTTCCCTGCCCCCGGCCGCAGAACTCTGGCCCCACAAAATGTATAATTATAAATGCTTCATTTTAGATTTAAATAGCATGAATAAAAAACAGACCATTTATTTCATAACTATAAACACGTGATTTGAATTTTATATATCGCATAATTTAAAAATAAACTGTTTATCAGAGTGTGTAAGTAAGGGCTGGGGACAGCAAGTGATGGACAGGAGGAGAATGGAGATGGCGGGGCTTCAAGGAAGGGGCGGAGCGGTAGATCTTCGCCTGTTCTGAGATTTAAAAAGTGATCTTCGGTGTAAAAAGGTTGGAGACCACTGGATTACCGGATGAACCTTCAAGAGATGTTTGGGAACACTCACGTCAAAAAGATAACATTCCAGTCACAAGCCGACAGAGCGGAATCCATGGATTTCAACAAGAGAAATGGAGTGTTAAAAGCAGGGTGCTTTGCTATGGAACTTGGCTTCGTCTGCCACACTGTCTTGAGAGGAGTATCGGGTCGATCGACCGACAAGGCCCTGCTCCCCCTGTGCTCGATCTAGCTGGCCACTAGATTGACACAGACTCTGGACTGGTAACTATATCATCTGGCAGAACTGTGTATGCATGATGTTTTATGTGTGTGATTGAAAAGCACATGCAACTGTTGTATTCTCAATTAATGCGGCGTACTGCCTTTTCCCCCGTAAAAGATCTCGCATGCTTCATTTAAGCATAACACTGGGACCTGTGGGCTGGGGTCAGGCCCTCCAGCAGGAGGAACAAGGAGGCAACTGCAACAGCGGCACCCAGACCTCCAGGCCCTTGAAATCTCCACCAACATGCTGGGGGCATCCCCGCCCCTTTCACCTGCGGCTCCACCCGTTCCTGGAGCATGGAGCTGCCTCCCTCCTACCATGGGCGGCTCGTGGTGCCCAGGCTCCAGCAATATTTAGAGCCGGGGGCCCTGCTCCACCAGTATTTGGAGCTGGGTCTCTCCCCTGGCTCTGAATATTGCTCCTCCCCCCGACCCCAGAGCGTCCCCGGAGGAGAAGAGGACTTGTAACGGGGCGCCCGCAGCCCCAGTGTGACGGAGCGCAGGGGCTCCACCACTGGTCACGCCACAGCAAGCTGCTGCAGCAGGCTGGCCATGCCCCTGGGCCCTTGCGGCGCATGCGCAGACTGCGCACCAGACGGGGTGCCGGGATGCGGAGGCCTCGCCTCTGGGCGGACACTACAGCGAGCGGGCACGGCGGGCCAGCCCCGCCCTCACACCCTTGCGGCGCATGCTCCTGCCGTGCTGGGTAGTTTAAATGCCGGCGGCGTGGCAGGCAAAGGGGAGGGAGTCCACCCAGCCCAGGCCCGGGCCCGGGGCAGTGGGGTGAGCTCAGGTAGGTGCCCACTCTCCTGCAGCAGCTGGGACCCGGCAGGCAACCCCGCGGGGTGGATGCTCCAACTCCGCAGCCCCAGAAGAAATGGGCAGCGGATGCCGGAGCAGCCTATGTCCCCTCGACGGACAGCGGGGCGGCAGGGCCTGGTCGGAGACTCCAGCCCCGCTGCCTCGCAAACTGGAAGGCAGAAGGTAGGGGAGGGGGAAAAATAGGGGGAAGGAGTGGGAGAGGAAGGGTCTTGTGCTGAGGGGAGGGGGGCAGGTCAGGAGAAGACAGGGGAAGGCACCAAGGGACAGGGTGGAGGAGAGACAAATGCCAGGGGGCCAAGTGCAGACAATGAGGGAAAGGGCAGGAGGGGAGGTGTCAGTGGGAGGGGGACAGGGTGATGCTGGGAGAGGAGAGGGGAAGGGCATTAGGGTCTAGAGGGGGGAGGGCGAGGTGCTGGGAGAAGGCTTGAAAGAAGGGGTGGGCATGAGAAAGGTGGGGATGGAGCAAGGCATGTGTGAGGGCACAGAGGGGCATGAGGGGAACGGGGCAGAGAGTGGTGAGGGGGTGGGCATCAGGGAAAAAGAGGGCAAAGGGGGCAGGGGCAGCGAGGGAAGGGCAAGGCACCAGGCGGGTGCAGGGCTAAGGGAAGGTGCAGGTACCAGGGGATTGTGGGGGTGAAGCAGAAGGGCAGACACCTGCAGGGGAGGGACCAGTACTAGAGGAGAGAGGCAGGGCAGGTGTGTAGAGGGAGGTGTTGGAAGAGAGGATGAGGAGGGGTAGCTCACATGATCAGAGTGGGGCTACTGGAGGAGTGGGCACGGGGGGGGGGAGAGAAGGGTTGGTGGAGGGGGACAGGTCGCAGGAGGGCTGAGGGCAGTGGGAAGGGCAGGAGTCAGGACAGCAGAGGAGGGTGAGGGGTTGGGGGGCAGCAGGCACCAGGGGAGCTGATGGAACAAGGGGAGGAGACATGGCAGCAGAGAGAAAAGGTAAAGGTTTAAAAGTATGTATTAATAACTTGGGTGCCACAGTGGCACATCCAAACAAGCCATATGAACTCAGTACTGGTGCACAACACAAAATCCATTCTGCTCAGGGGAGGAAACTCTTAGGCTATGTCTACGCTGGCAGCTTCTTGCGCAAGGGTTCTTGTGCAAGAAGTCTTGAGCAAGAAAACGTCCACACTGCCATGTGCGAGCTGTGCTTTTGCACAAGAGCATCCATGGCAGTGTGGACACTCTCTTGAGCAAGAAAGCTCCAATGGCCATTTTAGCCACAGGGGTTTCTTGCGCAAGAAATCCCTGCCACACGGCCACACTGCCCTCTTGAGCAAGAGAGCTTACACCTGTTAGAAAAGAGCGTAGCTCTTGTGCAAGACGCCCTCTCTTACCACACCGTACTGTATATTACCTTGCACAAGAGCAGGTGGGCAGTGTGGATGCTCTGTGGGTTCTTGCACAAGAACGGCTGTATTTGCACAAGAAGCCGTGAGTGTAGACTTAGCCTCACAGGGAACACTTCCCCCAGCTCTCTGCCCCCAAGTTAATGCCAGACACATTGGGTTAATGCAACTGCAGGATAGTTGCATGTGGGGGGTTTGGTGGGGGACAAACTAATCCCTGTTGGCAGGAGGATGATGAGAAAAGCCCTTCGAGAGGGGTGACATGACACCTTTTACTTCTGGTCATGTGTCCATCTTGCCCCAAGCGTGTTACCTCTAGAGGCATGGCTAAGGGGGTCAGGGGGCGTGGCTAATGCGGACAGGGGCATGGCTAATGGGGCACCACCAAAAATTATGCAAACCTGCCACCCATGCCTCCTACCTTGCTTAGGGGGCTGTCAAGGGTGTCAGCTGCCCTGATTGGGGTTCAAAATCTCTGATCCTTCACAGCCGGATACTTGACTGTATGTTTTCATCACAAGGGGTGGACTTTTTTACAGCTTTACTCCCAATAGCCCATAAGGGGCTGTGTCCGAGTCTCCTGGGAAACAACCCTTGTGTTTTGGGAGAAGTTGTTTGTGAACATCACAGTGAATAGAAATTCATTCAGTCATTAAAATGCATCTTCCATTTTTTCCAGGGAGAGAATATTTGCGACACACACATACTATCCCATGATCATGGAGAAACACACATAAAACCACATTCACCAAGGCCACAGAAAAATCTAACAATAAACAACCCTAAGCCCCAACTATGTCTCCCGGCTGGTGAAAAACAACAGACACCTACCAGATACTGCTGGCTTCTCTGCTCACTGGTCTCCTTTAACCTCAGCAGCTTTGCTCTCCTTTCCCTCAGAGTCACCACATGGGCCTGGAGTTTTTCCTATACAACAGAAATGAGTTAGTGGTTTTATTTTGGAGCGGTGACTGTGTTTGTAGGGGGTGTTTTTCCACCCAAACTGCAAGACAATTCTTGGTCTCCCTGGACAGACTCGATGGGGGAGGCGATATCTTCTACCTGTCGGTGAGAGAGACAAGCTTTGGGGCTTTCACAGAGCTCAGCTCTGGAGAACAGACTCTTTCCTGGACCTGAACACATGGGGACCATGAGACTCCCGCCCTGTCTCCATGCCACTCTGGGCCCCTTTGCACATACAGGCCCTTGCCTAGCTATGGGAGCTGCAGCCACCGTGTTTTCAAAGCAGAGTCAATAGAGCGAGCCCCAATCTTTTCCTTCCCATGCCTGCCACCAAACTGAGTCCAGCTGCCCCCTTAAGACCTCTGTGCTGTATCTGCTGCATGGAGACTGCTTAAAGGATGCCTTTCCCCTTGTAACTAACACATGACGACTGTGTCGGAGAAATGTTCTCTTATGCTAAGAAATCAACTTCTGCATTCTGCAATGTATCTTCTCTAACGTCTGCCCGTCGCTTGTTTTGTTACAGCGGACACAACACTGAGTCTGTGGCCCGCTCCCCTGGCTCGTCCAGCTGTTCAGCTAGAACGGGACTGAAGGTGAAAACATAAGGGGATGACATTCCATGAGCAATTGCAACCCACCCCCATGGGCAGGGGGCGATTAAATGTGCGGAGGAGAACGACGCTGCAGAAGATGTGAGCGGAGCATGAGGAGAGGATAACGTGCATGGAATGTGAAGCCGAGACCCAGGTGGAGATCTTGAGGCAGCAGACAGAGCGGCTGACATGCCTGGTGCAGCATGGGAGGGGCAGATGCATGATTTCTCAGCAATAGTATCATTATTTCTTGTGGTGCATGGCTGCGGGGAGGGGGGTGGTGGCAGCTGTATAAAATATACAGGCCAGCACACTTAATATGCTCCTATTCTGGCATAAAACTTTCCCCTTTACTTTCACAGATATTATGGAGTATAGGGCAGGCTGCCACAATAATGGGATTGCTGCTTATACTGAGGACTAACCCAGTCAATAGACTGCAAAGCCGTCCCTTTAAACGTCCAAAAGCACTTTCTACCACCATTCCTAGACCCTAACTGGACACAGACTGGCTAACCTAGTGAGGAGGGCTTTAAACTAGGTTCGACAGGGACAGGTAAGCAAAGCCCACAGGGAGCGTGGGCTATAATGGCAGAGAGAACGGAGGGCTGGGCAAATCTGGGAGGCAAGGTCAAATCAGTATCTTAGATGCCTATATACAAATGCGAGAAGTATGGGTAATAAGCAGGAATAACTGGCAGTGCTAATAAATAAGTACAATTATGACATTGTTGGCATCACAGAAACTTGGTGGGATAATACACACGATTGGAATGTTTGTATGGAAGGGTACAGCTTGCTCAGGAAGGATAGACAGGGGAAAAAGGGAGGAGGTGTTGCCTTATATATTAAAAATGAACACACTTGGAGTGAGGTGGAGATGGACATAGGAGACGGAAGTGTTGAGAGTCTCTGGGTTAGGCTAAAAGGGGTTAAAAACAAGGGTGATGTCATGCTAGGAGTCTACTACAGGCCACCTACCCAGGTGAAAGAAGTGGATGAGGCTTTTTTTAAACAACTAACAATATCATCCAAAGCCCAAGATTTGGTGGTGATGGGGGACTTCAGCTATCCAGATATATGTTGGGAAAATAAAACAGCGGGGCACAGACTATCCAATAAGTTCTTGGACTGCATTGGAGACAACTTTTTATTTCAGAAGGTTGAAAAAACTACCGGGGGGAAGCTGTTCTAGATTTGATGCTAACAAATAGGGAGGAACTGGTTGAGAATTTGAAAGGAAAAGGCAGCTTGGGTGAAAGTGATCATGAAATCATAGCGTTCACAATTCTAAGGAAGGGTAGAAGGGAGAACAGCAAAATAGAGATAATGAATTTCAGGAAGGCGGATTTTGGTAAGCTCAGAGAGCTGATAGGAAAGGTCCCATGGGAATCGAGACTGAGGGGAAAAACAACTGAGGAGAGTTGGCAGTTTTTCAAAGGGACATTGTTAAGGGCCCAAAAGCAAGCTATTCCGCTGCGTTGGAAAGATAGAAAATATGGCAAAAGACCACCTTGGCTTAACCACGAGATCTTGCATGATCTAAAAATAAAAAAGGAGTCATATAAAAAATGGAAAGTAGGACAAATTACAAAGGATGAATATAGGCAAACAACACAGGAATGCAGGGGTAAGATTAGAAAGGCAAAGGCACAGAATGAGCTCAAACTAGCTACGGGAATAATGACTTCTTTGTTTCGGTCTTCACCGAGAAGTCTGAAGGAATGCCTAACGTAGTGAATGCTAGTGGGAAGGGGGTAGGTTTAGAAGATAAAATAAAAAAAAAAAAAGTTAAAAATCACCTAGAAAAGTTAGATGCCTGCAAGTCACCAGGGCCTGATGAAATGCATCCTAGAATACTCAAGGAGCTGATAGAGGAGGTATCTGAGCCTCTAGCTATCATCTTTGGAAAATCATGGGAAACAGGAGAGATTCCAGAGGACTGGAAAAGGGCAAATCTAGTGCCCATTTATAAAAAGGGAAATAAGAACAACCCAGGAAACTACAGACCAGTCAGTTTAACTTCTGTGCCAGGGAAGATAATGGAGCAAGTAATTAAGGAAATCATCTATAAACACTTGGAAGGTGGCAATGTCATAGGGAACAGCCAGCATGGATTTGTAAAGAATAAATCATGTCAAACCAATCTGATAGCTTTCTTTGATAGGATAACGAGTCTTGTGGATAAGGGAGAAGCGGTGGATGTGGTATACCTAGACTTTAGTAAGGCTTTTGATACGGTCTCGCATGATATTCTTATCAATAAACTAGGCAAATAGAACTTAGATGGGGCTACTATAAGGTGGGTGCATAACTGGCTGGATAACCGTACTCAGAGAGTAGTTATTAATGGTTCACAATCCTGCTAGAAAGGTATAACAAGTGGGGTTCCACAAGGGTCTGTTTTGGGACCAACTCTGTTCAATATCTTCATCAACGATTTAGATATTGGCATAGAAAGTACGCTTATTAAGTTTGCAGATGATACCAAGCTGGGAGGGGTTGCGACTGCTCTAGAGGATAAGGTCATAATTCAAAATGATCTGGACAAATTGGAGAAATGGTCTGAGGTAAACAGGATGAAGTTTAATAAAGACAAATGTAAAGTGCTCCACTTAGGAAGGAACAATCAGTTTCACACATACAGACTGGGAAGCGACTGTCTAGGAAGGAGTATGGCAGAAAGGGATCTAGGGGTTTTAGAGGACCACAAGCTTAATATGAGTCAGCAGTCTGATGCTGTTGCAAAGAAAGCAAACATGATTCTGGGATGCATTAACAAGTGTGTTGTGAGCAAGACACGAGAAGTCATTCTTCCGCAGGGCTGCGGGGCCCACCTCTCCCTAGTCATAGAATCACAGCTCTGGAAGGAGACCTGAGAAGTCTTCAAGTCCAGCCCCTGCATGCACGGCAGGGTGCTGGGTGCCATGAGTGTTCAGGGCTCCCTGCACCTGCCCAGAGGAAGGAGCCTGCAGGGGACAGACCCAGAGATCAGGGGAGAAATCTGGGAAATGGGGAGATTCTGGGGCTTGGAGAGACTGAGTCTGAAAACGGAAGGGTGGAATTAGCCCGTATCCAGAATGGGTCCTACCTTGTGTGTCTGGGCAGCCTCGTCCAGGAGCAGCACCGGGTGAGATCTGTGATCGGGGGATCTCCAGCAAACCACACACACAACTTCCCAGTCCTCTTCACAGAACAGATCCAGGCCTTTGCCGTGTCTCCCGCACAGATTCGCATTGCCTGGGCTGAGATCCAGTTTTTTGAGTTTTTCCACAATATTTGCGAGCTGATGGTTACGCTGGAGGGTCCCTTTCCGGATTTGGGTTCTGCAGCTGGGGCAGCACAAGGGGTCAGAGCCCAGCTTTCCCCACGTCTCACAGTGCTGAGTGATGCAGCCTCGGCAGAAGTTGTGCCCACAGTTTATGCTCACTGGGTCTGTGAGATACTCCAGGCAGATGGGACATTTGGATTCCTCTTGGATTTCCCGTGCAGGAGTCGCTGCGGCCATGGCTGCTGGGAGATCTCTGGACTTTGTTTTCTCTGCACCAGGAATGGTTTTGGTGATAGTGGGAGGCCCACGCCCCACCTGATAGCAGCTGCACAGGGCTAGAGGGAGGTGAAGAGAAAGGAGAGGCTGGAGGGAGGAGCTGCAGAAAGATAAGGAGAGGAGGAAGCAGGAACTCCATAAGCAAGCCATGGGGAGCAGGGGGGTGCAAAGTAACAGAAGGGAATCAAAGGAAAACGGGAGAAAGCAACAGACAGGAGCATAAAAGCTGAGAGCCAGGGTCTGGCTACGTGGTATGTGTCTGGGTTTGGCTTGGGATGGCTTGCACTCTAGAGTCTAGCCCATGCTGGCACCTTGCTGCTGCGGCCTCCTGGCTATTGGCCAGGGGCTCACCCCAGCAGGGTCAGCATGCGCACATGTATTGAGCTGGGAACCGCATGTGCCCCCAATCAAACTAGCACGTTCTTACCTCGCAGTGCGGGAGTCCACAGCCACACACCCGCTTGCAGCGAAACAGTAGGTGGGAACAAACCCCCTGAGTTACTGCAGTGACACCGTGGCTACGTCTAGATTGCATGGCTCTGTCAACAGAGCCATGTAGTCTAAGTGTAGCCCGTGTGTGCAGAGGAGCCTCGGCTTAGCTCTGCCTCGCTGAGCACCCAACCTCCCGCCTGGGACCAGCCGGCCTCCCAGGGCTCTTGGCGTGAAGGTCACAGGCAGCGGGTGTGTGCTGGTGACAAGGCACGAAACTGGCAGCAACTCACTAATCAGCAGCAACCCTTGCGCTGACGGGAGATTTCACGGTAAACCTTTTAACTTTATGACCCCGCAGTCTGAAGGTCACAGCCCAGCCCATTCCCACTGCCGCTATGCGCTGGAAAGCAGATGTTACCTTTCCACTGCGTAAAACGCCAGGCACCGCAGGGAAAATAACAACCCGGCCCATCCCGCACCTCCACCCTCACCCCATTCCAGCTGTCCCAGTCACTTCCTGCCATTTTGCCTCCTCAGGCCAATCCTGAGCCCATGGTCATGGTGGGGCTGGTGCTGCTGGGGGGAAATGCGAGCTGGGGGTGCGTGTCCGGCTTTGTCTGGCTCTGGGGGGAGGCGCGTCAGCTCAGAGAGCAGGAAGTGCGGGGACTGTTCAGTGCACACGGCAGCACTCCTCAGTCCCTGGTAGTTAGCGGCGACCTGCCTCTCTGCACAGGCTCTGTGCCGCTGGGCCCCCTGCAAAGCTTCCCCCTGCATGTTTGCTGCCCTAGGGCTGGATCCCGACACAGGTTGTGCCCTGGCACCTTTGGCCTCAGCTGCCAGCCAGTGTCTGAGCCTTGCTCGGCTCTGCCACTGGCAGGAGACTGCCACAGGACCGCTCGTTGTTTGTATAGCCAGCTAGGTGTGAGGAGACAGGTCCAGCCTGGGGCTCACAGCCAGGCCTTGGGAAGCCAGCAAGGCTGGGGGTTGCGGGGAAGTAAGGCAGAAAGGATGGAGGGAAAGGGGCTGTGGGCCTAGAGCATCTCCCCTTTGCTAGACAGAGAGGGGCTGAAAAGCAGCCGTGGTCTTGAGTGGCAGTGGAGTCTCGGATGGATACTAGAAACCACAATTCCACTAGGAGGGGGGAGGCACTGGGATGGGTTACCGAGGGGGGTGGGGGGAATCGTAGAGGGCTTTAAGTCCCAGCTCGACAAAGCCCTGCTGGGGATAATGGAGTTGGGGTTGGTCCTGCTCTGAGCAGGCGGTAGGGGCGGTGACGTACACGGCCCCACCCCCTGGCTGTGTATGTCAGCGCCCCACCCCCCTCCCTTGCGGCGGGCCCGGCTGAGCAGGCAGCACTCAGCCGAGCACCACGGCGGGAGGGGAAGGAGAAGGAGAAGGGGGGCGGGGAGAGACGGGGGGAGGGAGAGGCAGGAGGAGGAGGAGAAGAGAAAGGGAGAGTGAGAGGCAGGAGGGGGAGAAGAGAAAGAAAGAGACGGAGCGAGAGGCAGAAGGCGGGGGAGAGCTGAGGGGGGGTGGAGGCAGTAGGAGGAGAGACGGTGCGAGAGACCGGAGGCTCAGGAGAGAAGACCAAGGTGGAAGAGAGACCTGAAAATCCCGTCTTATGACGGGCTAATTGGCTAGTCATATATATAGTAGCCCAGTGTCTGTGAGTCTGTAACAATGAAATGCCGGCTGTTCCCTCTGGGCGGTGCTGTTGCCCGAGTCACGGCCTTCGCCTCCCGCCGTGGCACTCGGCTGACTTCTGCGCCGCTCAGCCGGGCCGCCACAGGGGAGCAAGCGGCGCAAGCGACCGTTTGTGCTCTGCGCTCCCCATGCAGCACGGGGGTGTTGCATGGGGACCACGGTGTCCAAACAGCCGCTTGCCCCCCTCTGCCAGCCCCTCCCCCACATCCCTGACGAACTGCCAGTCTGTGCCCCACAGACAGAGCCCCCCTCTGCCAGTCCCTCCCTCAATGTCCCTAACTGCCACTTTGTGCCCCAAAGACAGAACCTCCTTTGGCCACCTCCTACCCCACATCCCTGACTAACTGCCAGTCAGTGCCCCACAGACAGAGCCCTCCTCTGTCAGACCCAGTTGTACAGGGTGTACGGGGCTCAAGGGCAATTTGCCCTCCCGCCTGGCTTCTTTCCGTGGCTGGTGAGGGGCTCCACCTGCACCCCCCCCCATCGGGCCCAGCACCCAGGGCCAGGCTGCAATGGGCGACGGGGTCACCGCTCCCTGCTGTGTCCTGTCCAGCCGCAGGCCGAGGGGGAGCCGCACCCGGCTGGAGTCCTCCCGCCCTGAGCCGGAGCTGAGCCGGGGGGTCAGACACTCCCTGCAGCCCCCCAGCGCCCAGGAGAACATGGACGGTAAGTGGGGTCGGGGGCCGCGATCGTGGGGAGCTGCTGCACTCGGGGGGCTGGAGAATTCCTGGTACCTCGACTCCCAGAGAAATCTCCTCTGACATTCACAAGAAAAGAAATCTCTGCTGTTCTGCCTCTGGGCATGGAAACCTCAGCCCTGCCCCGCCACATACAGTGGGAACCCCGAAATCATCTCTTCCTCCCCTCTCAATGTTCAGTCATTTCTCTCTCCCAGCCTGAGTTACTGTCTCCCCTCCTCTGCCAGGCTGTTTGCTGCTTCTTTTGGTCCTTGCAAAATGTACTGCGAGTCAGAGACTTTTTGTGGGTTTTTCAAGCCTCCGTCCACAGTTTGGGGGCCTCTGGATGCCCCTGTCCCTGCCCCTCCCAATGCAGGATGATTTAGCCCATCCTAATATGTCACGGTGTTGGCCTGTTTACCCACTTGCACCCCTGAGAACTTTCTAGCTCCCCCTCCCTCCAGGGAACATGGTTCCCAGCCTTGGGCTCAGTGCGGATTCTTCCCATGTCCACCTGTGATGCCTGCAGGGAAGTTGTGACGTAGCAGGGTCTGAGTTCACTCTGTTTGCCTTGCGGTATTGTGTGGGATTCTACTGTCCTGTGCTGTTCTGTAATAACTCTGGGTATGTCTACACTACAAAGTTAATTCGAACTAACAGCCGTTAATTCAAATTAACTTTCATAGGCGCTACACATGCAAACCGCTAGTTCGAACTTAATTCGAACTAGTGGAGCGCTTAATTCGAACTAGGTAAACCTCATTCTACGAGGACTAACGCCTAGTTCGAATGAAGTAGTTCGAATTAAGGGCTGTGTAGCCACTTAATTCGAACTAGTGGGAGGCTAGCCCTTCCCAGCTTGCCCTGGTGGCCACTCTGGGCCAAGCCAGGGAAACTCTTCTGCCCCCCTCCCAGCCCCGGAGCCCTTAAAGGGCCACGGTCTGGCTACGGTGCCCGTGCCAGGTGCAAGCCTGCCAGCACCCAGCCAGCAGACCCTGCACCTGGCACGGCATGAGCCAGCCACCCGCTGCCACCCAGCCCTCCCCCTCTTCCCAGGACCAGGCTGGCGGCTCCCAGGAGCCTGCCCGGGGCTGCAAGAGGCGGGCGCCCGCCTGGTCTAGTGCAGAGATCGTGGACCTCATCCAGGTTTGGGGGGAGGCCTCCAATGTCCACAATCTCCGCACTAGGCACAGGAATGCGGCAATCTAGGGCAGGATAGCTGCCAGCCTGGCCACCAAAGGCCACATGCGAACCCAGGAGCAGGGTTGCATGAAAATCAAGTTGGCCCAGTGAGACCCCCGACCCTGAGCTTAGAACATAAGAACATAAGAACGGCCGTACTGGGTCAGACCAAAGGTCCATCTCGCCCAGTAGCCTGTCTGCCGACAGTGGCCAGCACCAGGTACCCCGGAGGGGATGGACCAAAGACAATGGCCAAGCCATTTGTCTCATGCCATCCATCTCCAGCCTTCCACAAACAGAGGCCAGGGACACCGTTCCTACCCCCTGGCTAATAGCACTCCATGGACCCAACCTCCATGACTTTATCTAACTTCTCTTTAAACTCTGTTCTAGTTCTAGGCTTCGCAGCCTCATGTGGCAAGGAGTTCCACAGGTTGACTATTTGCTTTGTGAAGAAGAACTTTCTTTTATTAGTTTGAAGCCTGCTACCCATTCATTTCATATGGTGTCCTCTCATCCTTCTATTATGGGAACTAATGAAGAACTTTTCTTTATGCACCCTCTCCACGCCACGCATGATTTTATAGACCTCTATCATATCCCCCCTCAGTCTCCTCTTTTCTAAGCTGAAAAGACCCAGTCTCTTTAGCCTCTCTTCATATGGGACCAGTTCCAAACCCCTAATCATTGTAGTTGCCCTTTTCTGAACCCTTTCCAAGTCCAAAATATCTTTTTTGAGGTGAGGAGACCCCATCTCTACACAATACTGAAGATATGGCGTACCATAGTTTTATACTTCCCCTCCTCCTTCTTCCCCTGCCTTCCCCCTTCCAGCTCCCTCCTCCCAGGTTTCCCCCTCCCCTCTCCCACCCTCTCTCTTCCCCTCTCCCACCTCCTTTTCCCAGTCTCCCCAGAGGTTAATCTCCGCCCTCCCTCCCCCCCCCAGTTTTGTTAAATAAAGAGAGTTTCTATTTTTGAACACGTGTCCTTTATTTTTTACATCAGGAAGGGGGGCTAGGGAAGGGTAAGTGGAAGGAGGTGAGGGAGGAATGGGGCACGAGCCCCCGATGGGGAAGACTGGGGTGGCTTTGCGGGCTCCTCGGGGTGGAAGCTCTCCTGCAAGGCCTCCTGGATCCTGACAGCCCCCCGAATGACACCCCCCCCGGATGGCAGCCTGCAGCAAGTGCAGCTGGGCTGATGGCCGAGTGCTCTGATGTGCCAAACGTGGGCACTCAGGGCACTCCAAGTCAGGACTGCTTTGCTGTCCCTCATCGAGGTAGACAAGCAAGCGGGGAACCCTGAGAACTGTCTGTCCGGGGTGGGGGTCGGGTCCCTTTAAGCACAGCCCTTGGCTAGCCTGAGGCAGCAGCTCCACGCTCTAAGTCCTAAGCTGATGCCCTGCCGGCACTGGTTCTGGCCAGCCTTAACTTCGGTTCAGGGTCCACTCAATGTGGACATGCTAGTTCGAATTAGCAAAACGCTAATTCAAATTAGTTTTTAGGTCTAGATGCACTAGTTCGAATTAACTAATTTGAATTAAGTTAGTTTGAATTCGTGCTGTAGTGTAGACATACCCCCTGTGTGTGTGTGTGTGTGTGCCTCAGTTTCCCTGGGCACTGCAACACTGCTTGGCTGAGGAAGGGGAAGGTCGGACATGACTCACTGGGGAGGTGAATGCGTCTCTCCTGTCCTGAGGACCAGGGGGCCGCAGACAAGACCTTTGGGCAGGAAGGGGAACAAAGGGGCAGGCAGGGCTGACTCCAGGCTGGTGACGAGGGCCTGGGGGGAAGGGTCAGTCTCAGCTGGGTTAGGATGAGGGAGGGGGCCGGGTCCAGAGCCCTTTTCCCAGAGAGGAATGGTCCTGCCTGCTCCTGGTCCCTGTGTTAACAACCATCCCGCGCTGCGCTGTGTCCTGTGAACCAATAAACCTTCAGTTCTACTTGCCGGTGAGAGTCACGTCTGGCTGTGGGTGGGGTGCAGGCCCGGTGACTCCCCCACAGCCCGTGACAGAAGTAAAGAGCCAGGACGTGAGAGACGGGGCCTCCTGTCTCCTCCTCCCGCCCTGAGTTAACAGGGCTCCCCCCTCCCCTTTGAGCTTGTGCGGAGGTGAGTGACGGGGCCGTGACGGGGCCGGCTGCAGGGTTTGCGCTGGGGCTTGAGGCTTAAACCTGAGCTGTCTGCTCAGTGGCAGCCCCCGCAGGTCCCTCCATAGCCCGGCCGGCAGAGCGAGGGCTGTAGCGGGCGCTGAGCTAGTGACCCTCGGGGGCTGGCTGGACTCTGGATCACAGGGGAGCGTCTCTTCCCTCCCTGGGCTGGGCAGAGCGAGAGAGGAGGGGAAGGGTGATGCAGGCTCGGCAGAAGCTGTGATCACAGTCGAGAGCCACCGGATCGTCGAAATACTCCAGGCAAATGGGACAGGTCATTTCATCCTGGAGCGACTTTGCTGGATTCTCAGCAGCCATGGCGTCTGGTGTTGGGGAGACCAGAGAGTTTAGTCTCATTTCCTTCTGCTGGGAAATGGGCGGGTTGCACTTTGTATCAGTCAGTGCCGCCTTTCTGGGCGTGTTCTCCTGCTCTTTCCCTTTACAGACTCTACCATGCCTTTACATGAAGAGTGATGAGTCCAAACTGAGAGTCACTCCTCCGAAACATCTGCCAGGCCCCACACTTGGGACTAGGCGCTCAGGGTGCGTCTACACTGCACTGTTATTTCGGACTAAGCTGTTCTGGAAGATACATTCCGAAATAAGAGCATCCACACTACAGGGAAGCCTCAAAATGAGTCCGAGGCACGTTCCCCCAATGGGGATGTGCTACCTCGATGTAGCGCCCCAGGAAGCACTGGGCAGTAATGGCTTTGAATGGCCCTGGGGGGGAGCTATTTCGAAATAGCAGCAGTGGAGCGTCCATAGGACCAGCATTCGGAAATCGATCTTTCGGAAGAGACATTAGTTATTGTGGAACGAGGGTTACAGAAGCTGGAATGATGCTTTTGACTTTATTTCCCAATAACGGAATTGCTGCGTGGACACTCACATTGTTGTGTCGGAATAACGGGGCAGGGCAGACGCACCCTGAGTGAGAAACGGGTAACAAGAGAGTGAGGGGTTCACTACCCAACATCGGGATGGGATGGAGCAGCCGGAGAAGGAGGGCGACAGTCACAGCTACTGACTAATTGCCTCTCCCCACCTGGCTATTAGGCTCCTTATGCCCCAGGTCTCTCTGGTGCCCGTGTAACTCGCTGGTGGGGGATGTAGCTGATGCTGTTCTCAAGGGGTGAACACTGAGCACCGAGGGTGGGAATCTCGCCTGTGCTGTGAGGTGTGGGGGTTCTCATTCAATCCTGGGGCTGCCGGCCCAGAGACCAGCTGTCACCCTTGTGCTTTGCCCTAGTGGCAATGCCTCTCTTCCCTGCAGTCTCCCCAGCTCTCCTGGCGGGGGGCGGGCGGGAGGGGAGCTGGTGCTGGGCTCCGGCGCTGCGTGGGGCAGGGGCTAACCACAGTCTCCAGGCCCCACGGCTCTCAGGCCACTCGCCCAGCCTGGCTGCAGGGGGATCTGGGGCCAGTCAGAGGGGGCCTGGGAGAGTCTGGGGAGCAGCCCCCTTGGACCAGCCCTGGAATCCAGCTGTGGGGAGAAAAAGCAGCTGGGTCAGTCCTGGGCTTGGGCAGATGCCTCTGTCCCTGAGGCTGAGCCCTTGGTTGGCTCCAGCTTGGCCCACCTGCAAGTGACACCCAAGTGGGTGGCCTCCCAGGGGAGGAACTCACCAGCATAGCAGGTTCTCCTCTGTGCTTCACATGCAAAGGGCCCCTGGTGGAACTAGGGTTGCCAGGTGTCCAGTATTCAACCAGACAGGCTGGTTTGGGCCCCCTGTCTGGTAACACAATCCAGGAAATACCAGATGTGTGCAATGTCCAGTATTTCTTGGTTTTCTGGCTGGGTGCCCGATGGAAGCCGGGCAGGGGAGTGGCTGGGAGAGGGGCGTGATTGGCACTGGGAGCCTCTGGTTGTGTGTGATGCCTTGGGGCTGAGGACAAGCCCTGTCCGTGTCCCTGAGCACTGGTCAAGTGTGTTGTGGAGCCACAGCCAGACTTGCTCGCACTTTGCCGGGACCGTGCGTGGGACAGGCAGCGCCCTGGGATCTGCATGTGCCCAGGTCAGTCCCCCTGCCCCCACTCCTGCTGACACCCTCCTGGCTGGCCGGTTCTCCCCCACTTCTTGTCCCAGTTTTCCCCTGCCCGATCTCCCCCATCCAGCCCTGCTGCAGCCAGTACCCGCACGCCCCTTTCAGCCCTGCTTCCCACCGGTCAGTTCCCCTGCCCAATCTCACCCGGCCAGCCCCGCTGCCCCCGATGACCCCCTAACTCCTCCGGCCAGCCCCGCTGCCCCCTACCCGCCCCTGCCTTCCAGCCCTGCTTCCCACCGGCCGGTTCCTCTGCCCAATTTCCCGATCTCCCCCGGCCAGCCCCGATGACCCCCTAACTCCTCCGGCCAGCCCAACTGCCCCCTACCCACCCCCCCGCCAGCCCTGCTTCCCACCGGCTGCCCCCCCCTTCTCCCGGCCAGCCTTGCCTCCCTCCCAGCTGGTCCCCCCACCCCCATCTGAGATCAAGTGTGTCCAGTATTTTTTTTTTTAACTCACCTGGTAACCCTACGTGGAACCAGGCAGAAACGTGGTGTCTCCTTCTTGGTGGCCCCCGTTCTGCCCTGGCAGGCGCTGCCCCTTCTCCCCCTGGCCTGTGCCTGGCGTCCCTCTGCCTCCCGGCACCACAGAAAGCCCCTTGGCGTAAGCCTGGGCACGCGAGAGACCTCAGGCCTGTCCCCTCTCGCAGGCAGGTGCCTCCGTCTCCTCCGCCCTGGGAAGCCGGCTCCTCCGGCTCCTCCTGTGCGCTGCTCGCCAGAGGAGGCAGCAGTGAGCGGGGAAGAAGCCAGTCCGGCTGAGGCCCACGGCTCGGGCTCAAGCCCCAGTGCAAACCCTGCGGCCCAGCCCATGTCAATCCCTCCTGCCTCCACCCGAGCTCACAGGGGAGGGGGAAGCCCTGTTGCCTCAGGCCCAGAGACGAGGCCTCATCTCCCACATCCCTGCACTTTGCTTCTCCTCCCTTGGGGCCGGCGGCTGGGCAGGCTGGGCTCTGGGCCCACGTCCCTCTCAGCCCAGGGGGGAAGGGGGGAGCTGAGAGAGGGCAGGGAAGCAGGAGGCCAGAGCCCCCTCCCAGCAGGCTGGCCCAGCGCAGTCTCTGCCTGCTGGAGCCTCCTCTCACCAGCGCTGGGGCCTGTTCCCTGCCGGCGGATCAGCCTGTTTCCTTTCCCAGCCGCTCTGCCCATAATTGCCGGCTAAAGGGAGACAGGCTCCCCCGCCCAGACTGCCCAGCAGGGGCTTGAACCCCCAACCTGCATCATTAGCACCAGCTCTAGCCAGTCATTGCAAGAAGCCTCACGAGCCTCCCTGTGGGAAAGGAGCCAGGGGCAGCAGCAGGGACGGTGTGTGGGGAGCACGGCTCTAGGGGCCCAGGGATCAAGGAAAGATTTTCAAAAAATCATCTTCCAGAAAGGAAGGCACAGACAGAGCCCCCCTCTGCCAGCCCCTGCCCCACGTCCCTAACTGCCAGTCTGTGCCCCACAGACAGAGCCCCCCCTTCCAGACCCTTCACAAGTCCCTGACTAACAGTCTGCGCCCCACAGAGCCCCCCAGCCAACCCCTGCGCCACATCGCTAACTGCCAGTGTGTGCCTCACAGACAGAGGTGTACAGGCTCATGGTCAATTCCCCCAGCCCCCACGTGTCTTTTCTCTGTGACTGGTGAGGGACTCCCCTTGCACCCTCCCTCGTCGGTCCTTGCACCCAGGACCAGGCTGTGATGGGCGATGGGTCACCGCTCCCTGCTGTGTCCTGTCCAGCCGCAGGCCGAGGGGGAGCCGCACCCGGCTGGAGTCCTCCTGCCCTGAGCCGGAGCCGAGCCGGGGGCTCAGATGCTCCCTGCCACACCCAGCACCCAGGAGAACATGGACGGTAAGTGGGGTCGGGGGTCGCGATCGTGGGGAGCTGCCGCACTCAGGGGAGCTGGGGAATTCCCGGTACCTTGACCCCCAGCGAAACCTCCCCCGACATTCACAAGAGGAGCGGGCAGGGAGAAATCTCTGCTGTCCTGCTCATGGGCATGGAAACCTCAGTCCTGACCCCCTCCCCTCCCCCCCCCCCACACACACAGTGGGAACCCCGAAATCATCTCTTCCTCCCCTCTCAATGTGCAGTCACTTCTCTCCCCCAGCCTGAGTTCCTGCCTCCCCTCCTCTGCCAGGCTGTTCGCTGCCTCTTTTGGTCATTGCAAAACGTACTGTGAGGCAGAGACTTTTTGTGAGTTTTTCCTGAATCTATCTACAGTCTGGGGGCCTCTGGATGCTCCTGTCCCTGCCCCTCCCAATGCAGGATGATTTAGCCCATCCCACTATGTCATGGTGTAGGCCTGTTTACCCACCTGCACTGCTCAGGCCTTTGTAGATCCCCCCATCCCCACGGTTCAGAGCCTCAGGCTTTTAGTGTAGAGTCTTGCCATGTCCACTCTGTTATTTACCCCCCGCTCAGCTAATATGAGACTTCAATAGTTTCATTCTCTCACTTGGCTTTGGAGAAAAGACAACAGTGCTATGGACCCCCGGCTTTACTGTCAGGATCTGTCTCCCTGGACCCAGCATGGACTGACACGGCCCTGCTGTCTATATAGCTTCCAGCCCTGGCTCACTCAACTATGAATGTCATGAGGGAATTGGGGGCTAACCTGAAATGGACTGGCTGATGATGGTCAGTGGATTCAGTTGTCTGTTGCTATGTGTATGTCCAAGTCATGCCTGGCTGGGGGTAAAACATAAAGGACAAACCTAGATAGTTGTAGAAGTAGGAGAAATGTATCTTGTGAGGGACCTCAGTTCCAGTGACTTTTTCTGCTCCATAACACTGACGATAAGGCACTGGTATAATGGAGTGATGACCATTCTTGCTTTGCAGTATTATTGGACAATCTATATTCTCATTGGTTTAGTAATCCCCAAACATCCTGGCATACTCTCTGGCCAATCAGAACCTGGCCTGTTCTTAGAAGCATGGTTTAATGTACCCCTATAAGCTAATGAGGAGTCCTGTGGCACCTTAGAAACTTATTAGGTCATGAGCTTTTGTGAGTTAAACCCACCTCAGCAGAGTTGCAGTGGAAATTGCAAAGGAAGTTACCTGTCAATTGTAGAAGCAGAGTTAAGCAGGCTGATTAAGTCAGGCTGGGTGTGTCTCTTTCGCAGCATTTGTGGTTGGAGATGCAAATATCAAAGCAGGAGAAATTACCTTTGTAATGCATTAACCAGCTCGGATCTTTATTCAAGCCTAAGCTGATAGTTTCTGATTAGCTGGAATAGTTAGTCCTCAGACTTGGTTGGCACCCAGCGGATTTTTTAAACATGTTCTCATGGCTTCTGTGATCAATGGCAAACTTTGTTTTCAACGAGTTCTCACCTTTAGCTGACATTGAAAGTTTTTAGGAGTAGAGATACATGTCTTCTCTGATTAGGTTCATTTCTTTCAATTCAGAGACTCGGGGGGCGGGGCGGGGCAAAAACTGAACTGAGTCCCTCTAGGAACCAGCCCGGGCCCACCCGAGGCTCCTGCAGCCGCCCCCGCCCAGGCCCAGGGGCCGGTCCCTGCCCCAGATGCTGGGCAGGCGGGCGAAGAGGAGTCGGGGCACACGGGGCCTGCTCCCAGCAACAGAGCAGCAGGGCCCCACCCCTCTCAGCTCTGGCCAATCCGGAGTGGCCCGCCGGGCAGCTCGCCACGTGATTTCTGGGGTTCCCACAAATCACCGCTCGGCCTCCCAATGCCTGGGCCAATGGGAAGCAGCAGCCACGCCCCTCAGTCCCCGCCCGGCCAATTAGCAGGCATCTCCGGGGCCAGCGCGCGCTGCTCTGGAGCCCGCGCTGGGGTGGCGGCTGCAGGGCTCCGCGCTGTGCCTGGGACAAGGGGACCGGGCCCTGCGCTATGTCACCGGGGGACCCCGTTACCAAGGAGACCGGGGTCCTGGCATACATCATTGGGGCACCCCCATTACCAAGGAGATGGGGTCGCGGCGTTATGTCACTGCGGGGACTACGTTTGGATCTACATCACCAGGGGGACCCGTTACCAAGGAGACCAGGATCCCGCATCTACGTAACAGCGGGGGGACTCCGTTACCAAGGAGTCCTGGGTTCTAGAACTTTGGTGCCAGGGAGGCTGAAGTTCTAGAACCTCCCTACCCCAGCTGCGTTGCTAGGCAACCAGGGTTCTGGAGCCACACCATCGAGTGGGGGCGGGGCAGAGCCCGGTTGCCACGCTGATTGGGGGAGGAGGTTCTCGAGCCGCGTTGCCAGGAGACACGATGTTCTGGAGCTGCATGTGCGGGTTCTAGATCAGCGTTTCCCCAGGGGCTTTAGATGCCGAGGGCAGCGCTGGAGACAGGGGTGGTTCTGTCAGTTCGTAGGGTGACGAGTCTCAAGCCGGTGAGGGGCCCTGCCAGGCTCCAGGGTCACATGGCACAGGAAGGCCAACGGGTTCCAAGTCAGGGGAAGGTCTCACCCACTTCTCTCACCTGCTGTCAGTCTCCAAGACCCCCCTACGGGGCCGGGGCAGGGTCCCCCGAGCCCCATTGGGAAGCCAGAGCATGTTGGCAGCCACCAGGGCGCAGAGATGAGGCCATGGGTGTCTGTGGTCTCAGCCAGATAACAAGACAGGCAAGGGGAGGAAATTAATTGCCCCCCTCATTCCCCCTCCTCCCCCTCACAAGTCTCCGGGGCAGGTTTAGTGCCCGCTACGGGAGCTGGCTCCATTTCCGATCACCACTGCCATGCATTGCTCTGATCTCAGCCGGTAAACAGCTGCGAGAAGACTAGAACCGAGGAGTCCTGCCCCTTCCCCGGTAGCTCACTAGCCCCCACTCCCCTCCCAGAGCTGGGCTAGACCCCCAGGAATCCTGCCTCCCAGTCCCCCCTCCCCAATGCTGGGCAGAGGGGCCAGCCATGCCGTCCGAGGGCTGAAGGGCAGCAGTCTGGGGCGTGGGACTGCAGGAGGTGGGGGACTGGGTGCAGCAGTAGGAGCGAGGAGGTGCAGGAGGTTGAAGGGCTGGGGGCATCATTCGGGGCGGAGGGGTGCAGGAGGTAAGGGGCTAGAGGGCAGCAGTTGGGGGTGGGGGCTGCAGGAGGGGAAGGGTTTGGGGCGGGGGATGCAGGCGGTGGGAGATCGGGGGGCAGCAGTTGGGGACTGGGCATTGAATGGTCCCAGCCCCAGCCCAGAGCTCCGGCGTCTCCATGCCCCCACTGCAGCGCTGGGGGTAACGCGGGGGGCGACCCCCCTTTGTGCCAGTGAAACCGGGGGAGTTGTTCAGCCCGTGACCCCCATGGCCCTGCCAAGCTGCCCAGCGGCGCGGGGTCTGCCCTTGTCCCAGGGAGCCACAGTGACACGGACTCTCCGTCCGGCAGCATCCCGCTCTCAGGCCCTGCGGCTGGGAACAGGGGCGCTCGGTCAGGGGCAGCCGGCTCCACTCGGAGGTGTGTGACGCGGGGCTCAGCCAGGTCTGCCAGAGAGACGCCGCCGCCATCTAAACAGGGCAACCCCGGAGCCGCGCTTGTGTTGCTGGGACGCCGAGGGCCCTGCCCTGGAGCTGGCGGGCTGGATTGGGGCTTTTGGCGGCACCCTGGGAGGCGCTGGGGCCGAGACCCACCTCGCAGCGCCTCCCCTTGGCTCTTCTCACCGGGCCGGGCCCCTAGGGTGCGATTTGCACCTGCCCTGCCCCTGCCCCATGCTACTTTGTACCCAGGGCTGGGGGCACCTTCCTGCCGCCTGACCCACGCACGATGCTTTGTCTGTGGCAGCCGTGGGTCAGCCCCCCCAGCCTCACATGCTCCCCCCAGGCTCAGCTGTCACTGCAGGTGAGTGATGGGCTCCCCTGTCCCCCTGCAGCCTCACGGGACCCCTCCCATCCCCCAGCCACTACTTGCAACGTCGCCCCCCTCGCCCCACTGCACAAGCACCACCTCGGCCCCCCGGTCCGCCTCCCTGCGCTGGGACTGAACGTCCCTCGTGCCCCTCGGGTCCGTGGGGTTAACCCGGTGCTGAGGGTCCCGCACGGGCCTGGCAGCAGCCCTGGACAGAAACGGCCCCGCAGCAAATCAAACCAGAGTGCGGGCTCTGGGGCGGCGTCTCTGGGAGCCAAAATTCTCTGGCCCGGCCAAGTCCTGCTCACCCCGGGCCCCGGCAGGGTCTGACACCCCTCGCGTGGGACCCGTCCTCACTGCCCGGCTCCGTGTGCCCTGAGGGGGAAGGTCCAGGGTGTCTCCTTGCGCCCCAAGGGCAGATCAGACCAACCCTCTGGCTTCCCCCTCGGACGGGCCGCCCCCTGCTCCGTGTGGGGTCTGAGCGAGAGACGCTGGGAGAGAAAACCACCTCTCGGGCCGCAGGCGGCCCAGGACACACGCAGGCCCCCAGCCTGAGCCGTGCAAGGTCTGTATGGCCCGAGAGGGAGAGCGGGGTCTGTTCTCTCCTGCCTGAAGGGAGCACGGCCACGGTGGGTCACCTGCCGGGGGCCTGCCTGAATCCCAGGAGCCCACGGGCACAAGCGTCAGTCCAGGCACACGACCTGCCTGTCCTCTGCTCCGACATCTCACCGTGGGGCCCTGGAGCTCAGAACCAACCTCACGTGCTCCCCTTGGTGAACTGTTCAGCAGAGCTCAGCCCAGGGGAGCCTGTAAACCCTCTGCCCCTTGGCACCAAGGACGCCCTGGCTCCGAGACACAATGCGCCATCTGCTCCTGGCCCCCCTGCCCCTGGCCAAGGCAGAAGTGGGAATGGGGACCCTGGGTCCCTCCTGGCTGATTTGGTGGGGGGGGGGCAGCAGTTTCTGGCCCCACCCAGGACAGGTGCAGGGTTCGCCGCTCCCCGTTTCGTTCTTGTGTTTTCCACCTGGGCTGCCCCAGGCCCCCGGCTCACGAGAGGGAGTAAAACACTTTCCTGCTCAGAAAGTGACGTTGCAGGGATCCTGTTGGCTCCTAATCAGAAAATCGCATCCCCCCCACCCCCGGCCTGGCTAACCCCGATTTATCCAGCACCTCGTTCTGTTCCCCTGTCCTAGAGGTTTTAGCATCGTCATAATGAAAGGAGGACACAGGAAATACAAGGGGCCCCTCTGTGAGCACAGGGCAGCGTAAAAGTGAGATCAGGGATGCGTGTGGACGAGGTGCCTCATGGGTCGATATCCAGGGGACCACAGGTGGGAGGCGTCTGATCTTTCTGTGCGGAAGGCGACAGCCCCGTTCCTCTGGGCGAGGGTCTGTCACCTGTGACTCACTTGGGTGTTTTATAGCCCCCTCCCCGCCCTGGCTAAAGAGCAGACGAGATATGAAGGGAACCCAGAGGAAGAGCCTTGGGGAAGGATCCAGAATCAGGGGATGTGGGGCAGAGGCTGGGGAGTCCCTGGATGTTATGGGGGGAGAGGAGAGAGCTGGGGGGGGTTCGGTTCGGGGCAGACAGCAGTGATCGGCGGCCCCCCCCCGTCTCACACAGCCCCCTGGGCGGGTCCCCTGAGGGGAGCGGAACTCTCGCCGAGGCGGGAAAATCCGGTTGGAACCGGTTCCCCAACGGTCGCTCGGCTCCCTCGCCGCAGGCCCCGGAGCCATTCCCCTCCCCCCCCCCCCCCATCCAGTGCGGGTGCAAGTGCCCAGCCACAGCAACAATGTCCCCGTCGGCCCAGCTCCGCCCGGGTGCCCGGCTCCCAGCCCCCTGCCCTCTGCCACCCGGTCCCAGGGTGCGCGCTTACTGCCCCCACGGTGGTGCAGAGCACAGTGGGGCTGGGAATCAGTGCCCCCACCCACATCCCACACTGGGATGTGGGTGGGGGCACTGCTGTGATGAGTGTGAGGGGCTGGCCCCTGTTGCTGCCCTCTGCCCAGCCCCCCAGTAATCCCTTGGCTCATGTCACACAGGGGAGGGGGCTTGGGGAAAGGGGGCAGTGGAGATGGAAGGGGGCAGAGCAGGAGCCGGGGCTGGGAGAAGGGCTGGAGGGGGGCTGGGGCATTAGGGGAGGGGTTTGCTCTGGTCCCCATGTTGCCCTAGGGACAGCCCTGCCTGCTTCCTAGTGTGGATAAATACTCAGAGACGGTCTGTGGGAGCAAGTCCCATCTCACAAACACCCCCCTGGACACCACAGCCTGGGGGGACCCAACCCAGAACAGAAGCAAATCTGATCCCTCACGCCCCAGCAATGGCAGCAAGGAGGGACATTTAAAAAGGGACAAATCAGACTTGTCTTTTCTGCCCCCCTTTTTTAATACTGTAAACTGCCATCAGAGTGGAAATGAGCCGAGAAGCAGCTTTAATACCCAGGCCAATGGCAAAGAGGCCCAGGGATCTGGGGAGCAGTTTATGTTTTAATGACACTGACACGGCAACCAGGTCAAGGTAGAGACCTGAAATGAGTGAGCGGCGTCTCCCCTTCCGTCAGGATTGGGACATTTCTCTGCCCCTTTGAGCTGCCTTTGCTTCAGCCTCGTTTTCCAAATGTTTCATTTCCAGGCGCCCTGTTCTGTCCCTGTTTATTTCTGGGTGTCTCCTCCACGCTCCCCCGATCCCTCTCACAGATCCACCCCCTCACGTTCTCCCTTCTTTCCCCTGCATTTATACCCTCCCCTCCCAGCCGCTGGCGTTTTCTCCCCCAGGAGTGTTTCTTTCATTGCTTTTATATCCAGTTTTACACTTTCCCCAGGACACTCTGTCTGTTTTGTTGTACTTGAACTTGTCCTTTTGTTTTCTCTGTTACCTCAGGTTCAGCTCCTCCTGCCTGTCCTCCTGCCCCCGCATTTTGTAGCCTGTCCTCAGTCCAACTTTAGTTGTCCCCTGCCCAGCCTCCCATCGGCTCCTCTTGCAGCCCCAGGCATTCTCCCCCCTTCCTGTCTCATCCCTGGGGCTGCAGGAAAAGAAAGGGGGGAGTCTGGGGTTATAGAAATGAGGAGCGGGGAGCCCTCCAGCGTCATAGAGACTGGACAGGCTGATTTAAAGGTCCCCAGTGGGACATCCCTCTCCACCCCCATATCTCAGAGACTCAGGCTGAGCTGGGATCCTGACCCCACCCAGATCCAGGGTCGGATTCTCTCCCCAGGGAGGGAGCCCGGCGGGAAAGTGAAGATCGAGGCCTCGGTACCAGCATCGATAAATGTCACCTGCCCCCCATCACAGTCCAGGCAAACCCAGATCCTGCTGGGGGCCTGGCTCAGGGTCAGGGGGGTCACAGGGTCAGTGAGAGCCTGGAACTGATCCCCTCACCGCCCCACAGCCCAGATCCCCCCTTTAGGGCTGATTTGTCCTTTCTTCCTCCCAATCTTCCTGGCCACCCCCACAGCCCAGTGCCCCCCATCCCCCACCACCACCTCCCAGCGATGCCTCCCCAAAGTGAAGCCCTCCCGGCCCAGCACACAGTGACCACTGTCGAATTTCTCAGGGGTGTCGGGCAGCAGCTGCTGTGTCTCTGCTCGGCTCACACTTTTCCCATCCTCCGACAGGACGAGGTCGCGCTGCGCCGTGGCTGGATCCAGAGTCACGTTGGCTGGGGAGAGAGAATCAGAGCATGAGGGGCAGAGCTCGGCCCTGGGGACGGTTGATGGCATCAGGGACAGTATCTGCCCCAGCTGGGCAATGACTCAGGGACTCTTGTATCTCTGGGGTACACCTGGCTCTGAATGAGGAGCCGCCCTGAGGTCTTAGCCCAGTGCTGGACGGAGTCACTCACCAGCAGACAGGGACGTGGCAGAGCAAAAAGTGGAGCCTGAGACACAGAATGTCTCCCTCTGAAGGGGATTAAAGACCTTGAAATGTCAGGAAGCCCCAGCGACTTCCACTCACATTATTCACAATTATCTTTACCCTGATGCACCCTCCCTCCATTTTAAAATCTTGGAACTTGGACACCCGTTGTCTGGCATAGGGGCCAGCACTGTAGCCCATGACAAAATTAAACAAATCCCCAACTAAAGTTCTGTAGCTCCTCATCTGGGCCAGCCAAAGAGAATTATCGCCCCCGATTTCAGAGTCTGAAGTTGGGATTTTGGTTTACAAGCAAAGAGCATTCAGAGCTGAAGGAGGGGTGTGGGGGAGGGAGGAGAAAGAGAGTTAGGAAGTGAGTCCGTGAAGGAGAAAGTAGAAATCATGGATAAAAACAGCAGGAAGTTGGTGTTGGACAGAGAGAGGGAAAAGGGAAGAGAAAAGCAGAACCTGACCGATCACAGGGGGGCCTTGGTTTGAACATTTGGCTGGTCACTCTTGTGCCTGGGATCAAACGGGACAATAACGGCTCAATCACTCGGAGCCGGGAATGTTTTCAGAATTAGCAGAGCGAGGTGTCAGGAGGGCGTGTTGTTGTGTTGATCCCTTCCACTTCCTCCTTTGAACTGCAGGGCCCCTCTGTTCTTTGGCCCAGGAAATTACATTCCCCTTTCCTCCTTGTGTTGTGCATGTTGAGAGGGAGCAGGGTCTCCCATCGATGAAACACGTATTGGAATTACCTGCGTCACTGAGGGATCTCCTCAGCTCTGAAAGCAAAGACACAGGTGAGGATGAGAAGGAAGCCTGACAAATTCAGTACCAATAGGGCGAATTACCTCAGAAAGGGGTGCAGTAGAGAGCAGCCAAACAGAACATGCCCTTACCTAGCTCTGTGTGAAGTTTACCTGAATGAAAAACAAACAAAAGTTTCCTGTAAAAGCTTCTCCTGGATGAATTAACCTCTGTCTGGCCCCCAGTCACTGATCATTTCAGCCTGTCTGCGGGGCACTGGTTAACATCGGGACAGTTAAACCCCTAGGGACTGGGCAAGCCCACCGGCGCAAGTCACTTTTCACCGGGGTGTGGCTGTGTTAGGGGCTGACCTGTGGCAGCTCGACAAGGAAAGGCAGAAGGAGCCCAGAAGTCTGGGCGACAGGCAGCAATTCTAACTCACTCATGTTGCCAGAGTCGCACAGAGTCCTGCCCCCAGTGGCCACGTCCTCCCTTCCATCCTGGGCTGCCACCGCCCCTCGGGGAAGCTGTTTATACACAACTGGCATGGAGCCATTTCTGCCATGGGAATCACATGCGCAGTTCCCCCCATCCCTCACTCCAGGAGACACGTGCCCAGGGCTGGCTTCCTACCCGCCTCTGGCAGAACACGCCATGCTCTGAGTCAGGGCAGCATTGCTTAGGATTCCCCAGCTGACATGGTCACATTCAAAATTCTTTACAACATCACCCGTGTCCTGCAAGAAGAAAAATGGAACTTACTGATCTCGTCGAGATGCTGCGCTAGAAAAGAAAACGAGCACATTTTAAGGGCTTTTCCAGCGACTCCAGATTGAATAAAAACACTTTTCATTCTCACACCATGGAGAAAAAGGATATTTTTATTACGAGCTCCAGCCTAATAATAATTTTGCTCCTCTCTCAAGCTGGTGCAGCTCTCCAGGGACTTCCAGGTTGGGCTCCCAGAGGTTTACGGGATCTGTCGAAAAAGACTTTCTTTCTCGACAGATCCCCCTCTAGACTGCTGCTTTTTGTGGACAAGTGCTGAGTTGGCAAAACATGGCGACCATTTTTATGCAAATGAAGTGTGGGATATTTAAATCCCCACTTCATTTGCAATGTCGACCTCCCTAATCTGTATCCCTCTGCTGACAGAGGGATGCAGTCTAGACATACCCCAAGTGGGGCAGAAATCAACACAGGTTGAACCTCTCTCATCCAGAACTCTCTTGTCTAGAAACATCTGTGGTCCTGCATGATGATATTAGTTAGCCAGATCTCCACTTTTCCAGATGTCTCAAGAAATGACTGTAGCCAGAGGCCCAGCAAATGATCTAATTCTCCCGTTTCCTGTTCAGCTCCCTCCTCCTGAAACTCCGCCGAACCCCAAACTACCGAGAATGCAGCCTGCCGGCCCCAGGACTGAACATTGGCGCATACACTCAAAACAAAAATAAAACCGAGAAAAACTAGGAAGACTCTGCACTATGGCTCCCCCAGAAAGAGCCAGCCAAAGCCACAAACAGAATGTGTCATTCATTAGTGCTGTAGTCATCTTTTGAACACACTAGATTAGAATTAAGCCTCAAACACTCTCCGAGGCTAGGTCTACATTAGACCTGGCTCCTCTGCTTAAGGGGGGGTGACTCCAGCTATGTAGACTATGTAGCTGGAGCTCGCTTACCTTAAGCCAAGCGTGAGGGCGTCCCCAGAGTGTGAAGCCAATGGGAGTAAATGCAAGTTTTAATGAGACTCGCTCAACTGAACTCCGAAAGATCGATCGTGGAAGCGTCGCTTTTCCACAGAATGAAGACCAGCCCTCAGGCAAGAGCTTTCATTGGAGCCAAGGGTACGTACAAGCCCCAGGCACCTCGATTATCAGCAGGAGCAAGGCAGTTAACTCCCTTAGGCTCCATTTTTGATGTAATTCAATTGGTACAGTCCAAGAATTAAGCTTATTTTAGGAGGAATAAGAACAGGTTTAAGCTACCCTGAAATGAACTGCACTGAAATCAACATGTCCACACAGAGCTTTGCATTGGCCTCACAAAATCAATTTAAACTCACACCTTAAACTGAGATCACTTTCTCATGTAGAAAAATTGTAACTATCTTTCCTAAGGAGAAGATCTGCATTGTGATCACACTGCGTTTTCCCCAGTAGATTAAGATTAAGATGAATTAAGATTACCTTTTAATCTGAACAGAAAAAGGGTCAGGCTGATGAACACCAACAAAATCACCAGAGTCACACTCCAAACCACAAACCATGGCGAGGTTCTTGGAAAAAAGAAATCTAAAACAGAGACCCCACGTTAGGTTGGAAATAAGAAACTATATTCTTCAGTTTGGAAGCACAAGTATTCCAAACTTGTATTCTAGTACAATGTATCCAATCAGGATTTGTTTGAAACAAGTGCGGGAACGTTCCCTGCAATGTAAAAGTGAGCAGAAACCAGTGTGAGAAAGGGGTTCTGCTCACACACTTGTGACAGCATTGCATGGTGCTTTAAATCCGATGGGATCTGCTACCAGCCTCTTTCTGTGTGCCCCTCTCCAGCGTAGGTAAGTGGGCCTGGTCACATCCCCTGGAATTAAGGTGGCTCCACCCTTCTTATGTTCAGTTGCTCGCTACTTGGCCAAATTTTAACTCTCTGGGCAGAAAAGTTCCATGCTGGGTGGCTGCCCCAGACTGAACTTTTCTGGCAAGTTTCAGCCCAGGTGGTTCAAATGTTTCTGAGGATCAGGCTCACCCAACAACTGGCCAAGTGCTAAGCCTCTGAAAAGCTGTCGTTTGTGCACACGCGGGAGAGTTCTGAGAGTCCAGCAGCTTCTCTGTCTGAAGATCGTGTCCCATTGAACCTGCTCCACCCGCTCACAGCCCCTGGTGCTGCACACGCGACAGACATCCCCACGCTGCCGCTCAAGGGTAGAAGGACAAAGCTGAACTTTCCCCACAGTTGCTGCTGCTGGCAGCTCCCAGCTGGTGAGGGGTGGGGCTCTAGAAAGGCCAGCAGGGGGCCTGTCTCTCCCATGCTCTCAGGGCATGTCTACACTAGGAACTTGTTTTGAAGGAACTAAATTTAATGTAATAACCCCGAAATAACAGAATTGAACTAGTGGGTCTCCACTATGAGGCAGCATCAAAATGAATCCAAGGCAGTCTCCCTTAATGTGGATGCTCTACCTTGACTTAGAGCCCCAGGAAGCCCTGGGGAGTAATTAGTTTGAATGGCTCTGGGAAGGAGCTATTTCAAAATAGCAGCACAGGTAAGGCTGGTGAATGGTGGTTTGGGAAATGGGGGAAGGGAAGATAACACATTACCATGGTATTAGAAACTGTATCCTCGTACCCAGACACAAAGGGGCCAGATTTCGAATGCACAGGGAACCATAATACCGGCATTTCCTAACGTCTGATTCCTTTGCTGCTGTAACATCAGCCTCGTGTGTTCTGTATGTATGTGCACATGTGGCAGCGCATGTAGCTAATTCCTTGTATATTTGTTTGTTCACATTTTAATTCTGCTGGTCCTTGTACAGGCTCTTCACTTTGTTGGGTAACGGGGGCTTCTGAACCCATCACCCAAACCAGAAGCCAACCCCAGGGAATGTGAGCAAAGGAAGAGTCTCCTTTCTATGGAGCTAGTAGCACAAATAAAAGAGAAATCATCATATCGTTACATTTCCCAGCAGAAAACTGACTCTTATGTGAAACTGAAATTTTTCGAACACGAGAGAATTGCAGAGTAAATGGAAATCTGAGGCTGTAAGAGAGGAAATAAATAATTCAGGGAGGGCAGAGAAATATCCCAGAACTCTAACGTTCGGCTGGCACAAGAATTCCTGGCACAGGAATGGACCCAAATCCCACTGACGTTGGTAACAGGCTTTGGATGAGGCCCACAGGGCTTTGTGGTTATGGCCACCCCTTTTCCTGGGTGATATTTGGTAAAGGGGGAGAAATCAAACTTGATATGAAAACTTGGACCTTGTAGGGAGTGACGCACCAGTCCACTACGAGCCAGAAAGTCCAGCCAAACAGTAATGCCCCAAATAGACCTTACCACTGCCCTGTGGTGAATGCATGAGAAGAAGGAATCAAATTTCAATTTAAACATATATTACAAATCACTTCATTGATTTTTATGCTGATCTTCAAATACCAACCAAGATGCTTAAAGTATCATCATGCCCACAGGGAGTTTCTGTGGTGAAATACATTTAGATTTTGTTTAACCTTATCCCTGACTTTCCTAGGTTGAAATGATTTGTTTCTGGGATAATCACAATTTCCCTGGTGTGTGTTTCACCTGACATTGTGCTCTCTACTTTAACTGTACCTCAGTGTAGTTTTCTGGGAGGAAATATATATTTCGAGGTGTTTTTTTTTCCTGCTGGGGATGGCAGCGTTTGGGCTGGGTGGTCACTGACCTGACATATAGAAAGTCGAGGGATTCTTCTCCAGGCTGAAGCGGGCGCTTCTGATTGAACAGGACACTTTCGGGTTGGAGCGCTCTGTTACAACGAGGGAACTTTTGATTTCAAAGAGCCCCTGGGCGTCTCTGGATTTGGTTTCCGCCGAGGAAGACAAACGCTGCCCGCTGAGATCTCTCCACAGCACCTCGGGCTCTGGGTACCACCCGGCTAGATGACAGACCATCCGGATCCCTCCATCCTGGTAATCCTCCATGGAGATCTGCGGTGCGGAGCCTGAAGCTAGAGTGAGTAAATCAGTGTTACATGAAATCTCTGTACAGCCTAGAGGACAAACACTGACCTTTCCAATAACTGACCGAATACACTTTCTTCTTTACAGATTATCATGGAAACAGGTAACTTGACTGTGGCGAGACTTAAGCATTTGCTTAACTGCGCTGCATTCCTGGGGCCTCCGAGATGGAGGAGGACACCTTACAGAATACGGGGATGCAGCTCACTGCAGCTGAGCCGGCGATATGAAGGGGCCAAGAAATGCAGGATGTTTTCCCCTTGATTTCTGATGTCTAGGCTTTGGATTTGTGTTCACAGATTCATTAGGTTTTAAGGCCAGAAAGGACCACTGTGATCATCGAGTCCGACCTCCGGCATCACACGGGCCATAAACCGTCCGTTAATTAATTCAAGCTCAAAAGCTGCGGCCAGACTAGAGCATTCTTGTGTGCCTGAGGTGCTAGCGCTGGGCACCATGTCCTGATTCAATTGTAATGGCCACTAAACAAAGTTTGTTTTGATTGTTATGGAGGTTAGGAAAATGTGTGTCTTTCACTACAGTCACCCCAGAGAGCCACCTGGAACTTCTTAGCACAGACTGATAAAGTGAAGGATTCGTGACACAGGAAAATCTTGCCTCTGTCTCATCTAATAAATACTGAACTAACAATTACACAAGAGAGAGAGGCTGTGTTGCTCAGTGGCTAGCGCCCCCACCTGGGAGGTGGGAAACACTGAGTCTGGTCCCCCTGCTCCAATCACTCTAGCACAGGGGTTCCCAAACTTTTTGACACGGGGACCAGTAAATCCATTCACGAACTTTTGGAGGACTGGTAATGTTCATTTGCATCTTTGCATATTCATTAATCAAAATATGAATATTCAAATAAGTTGTTTCTGGTCCTCCCCAAACCCCCAGTGCCAGCTTTAGCAAAGCTTTTGATATGGTCACCCACAATATTCTTGCCAGCAAGTTAAGGAATATGGATTGGATAAATGGGCTGTAAGACAGACAGAAAGCTGGTTAGACCAGGGTTTCCCAAACTTTTTACTTTAATTAGAACCCTTTTTTTTCAGTTCTGCTTTTTGCAGCCCAAAAATATAAACACATAAAAAACAAACTGAGAAAATACCAGACATATAACATGTCTGGTATTTTCTCATTAGGTAAGTTGTATTATTACTAGCTGTATCAGTCTGTAGTTTCAAACTGCCTGGCTGGTAGATGTGCTCAGGCTGTATGAGTGTGTCTACCAGCCAGACAGTTCGCAACTACTCGAGGGGTGCATGTGTGGGGGGACAATAGAATCCCTGGGCCAGATTAACTTGTGCTTTGTGCTTTGCGGGGGGGAGGGAGGGAACGGGGTCCGGTCAGTCCCACTCCCCGCAGGCCGATTCATTCCTCCCCCCTGCTCCCCTCACTGCGCCTCTGGCCAGCCCCACTTCCCCCAAGCCCCTCCCAGGCAGCCAGTTCTCCCCCCGCTTCTCCTCCCAATCTTCCTTGGCCAGCCCCACTGCCTGCGTCCAGCCCTCCTTCCAGCGGCCGCTTCTCTCCCCCCCGCCACCCACATTCCCCGGCCAGCTCCCTGCCCCCAACCTCACGCCCCCCAGCAGCCCTGCTTCCACCAGCCCCCCAATCTCCCCAGCCTGCCCCGATTCCCCCGTCCAGTGCTGCTTCCGGTGGCCAGCGTGCTCCCCTCCTCCTCACCCCAGAATCCCCTGTCACCTGCACCTTCCCTTAGCCCTGCACCCTCCTGGTGCCTCCCCCTTCCCTTACTGCCCCTGCCCCCTTTGCCCTCTTTTTCCCTAATACCCACCCCCTCACCAGTCTCTGCCTCTTTCCCTTCCTGCCCCTCTGTGCCCTCACACATGACTTGCTCCATCCTGTCCTTCCTCATGCCCACCCCTTCTTTCAAGCCTTCTCCCAGCACCACCCCCTCCAGCCCCCAATGCCCTTCCCCTCTCCTCTCCTCCCCCAGCATCACCCTGTCCCCCCTCCCACTGACCCCTCCCCTCCTGCCCCTTCCCTCATTGCCTGCACTTGGCCCCCTGCCATTTGTCTCTCTCTCCTGCACCCTGTCCCTTGGTGCCTTCCCGGCCCCCCGCCCAAGCCCCTTCTCCTTCCATCCCTCCCCCCCGCCGACTTTCCACTCCTCCCCTCTCTTCCCCTCTGCCGCTGCTGCTGCACAAGCCGGTTCCCTACCTTTTGCCTTCCATGTTGCGGGGCCGGAGTCTGCGCTCAGGCCCCGGAGGCTGAACCCGGAGCCAGCCAGGCCCCGCAACGTGCCTCCCGCAGGTTTCAAAACCCCGGGCCATGATGTCACGTCACGCCTGGGCGTCCTCCCCACCCACGTGCAACGCCGCGCATGGGCGGCAGCAGGCGGCGAAGAGGAGCTGCGCGCGGCAGAGCCGTCCAGGACCGAGGGGAACGCTCTGGGGGGCGGGGTGGGAAGATGCGTGGGGGTGGTCCAGGGCCCGCTCCAGGCAGAGCCGGGGAGAGACCCCGCTCCACATAGTGGTGGAGCAGGGCCCCGACTCTGTAACTCGCCAGCACTTCTGGGTGCAGGCGCATGGGGCCCAATTCGACCGAATCTGTCGAATCGGCCTAAGGGCCGGCAGCCACCAGGCATGCTGAGGCCTGGTATTTTTTTGCCGCGGCCTGGTATCGGGTCGCGGACCATAGTTTGGGAAACGCTGCTCTAGCATCATTATCCTGCCTGGAACCACTTCAACAGCAGATACTAAGGGAGTCCACATTAGACTCAGAGCAAGGGCAGAGCTTAGGACAGACGTGGGTGGTTGACATTTCCCCTGGCTGGCTTAGACTCCATCACTTCCTTCTCCGGCTGTAGTGGGTGAAGGGAGGTAGTTTCTGCCTGAATTCTGCAGCTGGATGAAGTGAGGCATCTAAACAAACTGAGCTTGGGCCAGTAACAAAGGCCCAGATGCTGCTATGGCTGAATATCCAGGGAGGAGATCCCTCACTTCTGGACAAAAGGCAAATCCACTATTTGAGTGTGTCCCTTGGCCTAATGAGGAGAAAGTATCTGAACAGGGGTTGCCTGGTTCTCATGAGCCTGCCCTGACCCCAAGCCTCCAGGATAGTCTGGTGTGTGGGGCTCTTTCAATCTCTCCTGCTGTCGCTGTTTCACTTAGAATCAAAGAACAGTACGACTGGAAGGGACTTTGAGAGGTCATCGAGTCCAGTCCCCTGCCCTCATGGCAGGACCCAGCACTGTCTAGACCATCCCTGATAGACATTTATCTAACCTGCTCTTAAATATCTGATAGACATTTATCTAACCTGCTCTTAAATATCTGCAGAGATGGAGATTCCACAACATGCCTAAGCAACTTATTCCAGTGTTTAGGACAGATCATTAGTGATTGGAGTAGGAGGACTAGATCACAGGTCTCCTTCTAGCATGTGACAACTCTAAACACTGGGCTACACAACCATTTTCACACTCCTTCTCTGGCCCAACCGCTAGTTCACGTAATGACTCTCTCAGGGTCTCAGGGGCACCTAACGTGTGGACTTACGCCCCTGACATGGGGAGGTAGGTGCCTGAGTAGTTTTTTGGTCTGGGTCCAAGAGCCACCTAAAAAGAGATAACAGATCCACATTACGGACCTGCTACTTCCAGCTGCAGTACAGCTTCTTCATAAGAGACGTCTTCTTGGACAAAGCAGCAGTACTGCCTTTCATCGGAGGGCCTGACGTTGGCAATCCTCAGGGCCACGTTCCCATCCGTGAGGCCGGCTTTGGAAAGCTCCGTCCTGCCATGGTACTCGGGCATCTGCTGCCCAAACTGATCCTTCCCATGCTGGTACAGGTGCACGATGGACGCAAACTCGTGTCGGAACCACCTCACTTCCATGTGCTCCGCGCTCACGCTGGGGGACAGGCGGCAGGGCAACACGATGTCCTCCCCCACCATCGCCGTGACGGGGTGACCAGGCCCAGCCACGGTGAACCGAGCTGCAAAAGGCACAAAGGAGCTAAATCAGATTCCCTTTCCGTCAATAACTCCCCCACCCACAATTCTAACATAGGTCCCATTCTGTACAGCTGTTGCATTGCTCTGTCACTGGCTAGCAAGTGTCTGTATAAACTGACAGAGCCCTGGTAGTCTCCTTGATGCAATCTTCTTTCTGTACAAGCAATGTACAAAGTCTTACTTCTCCAGACCCAGAGGAGCCAAGGAACCAAGAGGAAAAGGAAGAGTTTCATAGCGTACAGCCCCAACCCTCTCTACTCAGCAGACCCAAAAATTCTCTCTAGTTTTTCTCAGGGTCGCACTGAACTCGCAGGCTCCTGTTGGCTTCCTGGCTTTTTTTGTTTTTGTTTCCACCTCCCTCTCTATTCTTGATTCTGTGTGTTCTCTCTCAGAGATATGTCTACACTGGAGCGTTTTTACAGAAAAAACAACCATTTTTCTGTAAAAACTTCAGTTACTTTCACACTGCAATAGTGTTCTTCTGAGAAAACAAATCAAAGAACAGAGGAGTTTTTTCCAGCATTGGTAAACCTGTTTCTAAGAGGAAGAAGCCTTTTCCCGCAAGAGCTCTTTCGGGAAAAGGCATGTGTGGACGGGGAAGAGGGAGTTCTTTCAAAAGAAGAGGAAAGAGAAAAAAGCAGAGGTGCCCTGGTGGCCACTCCATCTATAGTAATCACAGCTTACATGTGAGATAGCGTCCACACTGAATGGATGCTATCTTTTGAAAAAGCAGATCACCTTTTTGATGCGCATTTGCTGTTTGGACGCTCTCTTTTGGGATAAGTTTTTTCCTGGAAAAGCTTCTTTCGGAAGAACCCTGTGGTCTAGACATAAGCTTACACCCTCCACACGTACCTGGTCACAAAACCCAGTGGAAAACCTCCTCTCTTTCTTTACCACCCTCTTCTCACACCCAGCATATCCACAGTGCTTGGCTGTGTCTACACCCGCACTTTTGCCCATCAGACTTTTGTTGAGGAGGGATGTGAACTGCTGACCAACAGGCATTTCACCAGTAGAAGTGCTGAGGTCACCAGGGCTATGATGGCCGGAGATATTCTCCTGCCGACATAGCTACAGCTGCTCGTTAGGGGCGGTTTAATTATGCTGATGGGAGAGCTCTCTCCTATTGGCACAGAGCAGCTACATGGGCAGCTTTTCAGTACCACTGTAGGCTCAGTCGTGTAGATGTAGCCCTACTCTCTGTGCAGACTCTATTTAGCTTTGTTTTAGGGTACAGCTACTTTGCTGTCTTTTATGACTATTACGTGACAGGTGCAGTCAGACACCAGTTTGAACAGCACAATCCAGAACAAGATTTCACCCACCTCATAACAATTCATTGATCGTTATTGATGTCGATCCACTTGTGCTAATTTTTATTCATTGTTTCATGAATAGTGAAACAGGGCAATTGTATAAATCAAATCAAACAAATACATCCTGCAAGCAGCAGCCAAACCCACGAACATTCCTACCTGATTCTAGCTTGTGAACGTAAAACGTTATGAAGAAAATGATAAAAGCAGGTAGAGAGGAGCTGGCTCTGGAGCTCTGGCCAAGGGAGAGGACTTTCATCTCACAGGAAACGGGGGGAACCCACACCAGCAACAAATGTATTGAGTGTAACACCGGCACAGTGATTTCAGACAGCCTGGGCACAGAGACAATGGAAAACAATGAACAGATGCATTATTGACCAAACAAAACAAAGTCCTTCACTCGACTGGAATACATTTCTCCGTTTCTATGTAGGACGATAACTTTTGCATGCTACATTGGATCAGCAATTCATGGAATATTCCCAACATCGATCAAAAGCCATCTCATGATCAAGAGAAACCAACCACGTGTACAAAACAAGTTTGTTTTTCAGCCAAATTGACATCCTGCAATAGGAAAATGTTATTAAAACAGACCTGTACATAGGGTTGCCAGATGGCCGAAACAAAAATACTGAACACTCCCCCCCAAGTTTGTTGAAGGAAAAAAAGGGGGGGGGGACCACAGTTGTTGAGCAGAAAAAAACCTCCAAGAACCTGGATCACTGCTAGGGATTACAAGGTAGTCATTTTAAAAAAACCCCAAAAAACGGACACGCTTCATTGGGGGGGAGGGAGAGGAGACTGGCCAGGAAGGGAGTGGTGCTGGCCAGGAAGGGGGGGGCCTGGAAACAGCTAATGGGGGAGGGGCAACAGGGCTGGCTGGGGGAGATGGGGGGGCCAACAGGAAGCAGGGCTGGTCATGGGTGGGGTGTCGGGCGGAATGGGGCTGGCCGTGGGATATCAGGGTCAGGGGCCACGGGGCTGGCTGGCAGGAAGGGGGAGCCAGGAGGAAGGGGGAGCAGGAAGCTCAGCTGGTGGGGGGGATGCAGCAGTGCTGGCCGGGAGGAAGGGGGGGGCAGGAAACAGAGTAGGGATGGGAAGCAGAACTGGGGGGCGTGCAGGGGGGCTTGCCGGGGAAGATCAGGAGGGGAAGTGGGGGAGAACTGGCTGGCCAGGAAGGGGGGAGGGTGAGCAAATCGGCTGGTGTGGAGCGGGACTGACCTGAGCACTTGCTGCCTGTCTCATGCAGGCTCCTGGCAACGCACGAGCAAGGAGGAGGCTTCCCCTCCTTCTCACACTCAACCAACTGAGGGCTCCCTGTGGCAATCGTGTCCCCACCTCCCAGCTGGGACTCCCAGCCGCTCCCCCCGCCCACACGAGGCGTCCGTCCGGTGCACAGCCGGAAAAATCAGAAAATACCGGACATTGCGCATGTCCAGAATTTTCTGATTTTTTTACCAGACAGAGTGTGCAAACACTGGACTGTCCAGTACAATACCAGACACCTGGCAACCCACCTGTAGAAGATGCAGTGTGCCTGCCATGGTGCACAACTGACCCAGTCACAGTTTCCAGTCTTTTAACCAAGGCCTTTGAGAATAGTGTATAGTCAGAACAACGCAGGCACACAGATCTCCAATCCTTCAGCCTGCCTTCCCCAGGTGCCCTTTTTAAAGGCAAAAAGGCAAGGAGGACTGCTCAGAGTGGGTCTCCCTGACACTCTCCTGAAAAACCTGAAGCAAGTCAGGCCCAAAGAGAGTTCAAAAGTCCTTGCAAAACTCAACAGGTAACCACCAGTACCAGGTGTCCGATCTAGAGCAAAGCCAAGTCGGGCAGAAGTCAGTTCTGAGTGTGTCACAGCCTGTTCCCCAATCCAACACTGAAACTCTAGAAGAAGTCTCAAGGGGCTGCACCAGCACATTTGGGACCACATTAGTCCAACTGTATCCACAGTATCTAATACTGCTTGTAGGGCTAGCCTAGAAATTGTATGCCCCTCTGCTATCATGGCTTTAAGTTGCTGTTTCTTTGCTTCTGGGATGTCCAAAATAAAAATCACTGAATCTAGAATAGTTCCTGTGATCATATCACATATATAGTAGCCCAATGTCTGTGACTCTGTAACGCTGAAATGCCGGCTGTTGCCTCTGGGCGGCGCTGTTGCCTGAGTCACGGCCTTCGCCTCCCACTGGGGCAATCGGCTGACTTCTGCGCCGCTCAGACGGGCCGCTGCGGGGGAGCCCAAATGGCTGCTTGCTCCCCTGCGGCAGCCCGGCTGAGCAGCACAGAAGTCAGCTGAGCGCCACGGCGGGAGGCGAAGGGGGGCGGGGCAGTGACATGCAGTGTGACAGCGGCTCCAGGCCCCACCCCCTGGCTGTGAACATCACCGCCCCGCCCCCCTTCGCTTCCCGCCGTGGTGCTCGGCTGACTTCTGTGCCACTCAGCCGGCCCACCACGCGGGAGCAAGTGGCGCAAGAGGCCATTTGGGCCCTGTGCTCCCCATGCAGCATGGCCGTTTGGGCTCTGCAGTCCCCCGAGTGAGAGACAGGAGGGGGAGGAGAAGAGAAAGAGAGAGACGGAGAGAGAGGCAGGAGGCGGAGGAGAGCTGGCGGGGGGGAGGCAGGAGGAGGAGGAGAGAGAGAGAAAGAGAGACGGACATGGAGGAGAGACCTGAAAATCCCGTCTCGTGACGGGCTATTGGCTAGTTTACTCAATAATACTGCATAGTTTGCAACACAAAATTGGAGCATGGAAGACATGTAAACTTTGTGATCAAATAAATCCAGCCTCTTGCTATCCCCATCTGTGCGAGTGGATCTAACGTGCTGCTGCTTATTTTGCTGCTCAGTGGTCTCCACCACAAGTAAATTTGGTGAAGGGTGTGTGAAAATAAATTCAGATCCCTTCGCTGAAACATAGTATTTTTTGCCTGCTCTTCTGCACGTGGAGGTAGCAGTAGCTGGTGTTTGCCAGATAGCTTTAGCAGGCTCCAGAACTGCTGGATTAATGGGCAACACTATCTTGGATGACGTGACTGATTGTAAAACATCGGTAAGTTTGCATGGATTATCAGCTACCTCCTGCAGTGAGATGTTCAGCTCTGCAGACGCGCTTGAACAAATCCTGAAAATGGGTGAAGTCATCAGCAGTACTTGGAGGAGGGGGCCTGACGGCTTCATCCAGCAATCGGATTCGTTAGCGTCTGGTGAATTATCAGGGGCTGGATCAGTGTGATTGCCCTCAATCGCCTGCTGACCCTGCGGGGAAGGTGATGGTGGTAGAGCAGACTGTTGAGGAACAGTATGGCACTTCTTTGCAGGATGGTGTGTATGATGTGACTGACAGGGACTACAATACTACCCGTGCAGATAAGGCATTGGAAGTGGCGTCCAAGGATCACCATACCATGGCCAAGTCCCTGTGCTTAGTGTATGGTGGATGGGTACTGGAAGAAAAACAGAGTGGACTGCCGCAGGAAAGTTGTGTGGGGAAAACACAACATCCCATCCTCGTCCAAATCACTAGAGCAGGGCTACTCAACACACGGCCCGTGGCCCATCCATTTGTTTGCAGCCTGAGGCGCAGTTTGGGTTCACGCAGGGCTCAACATGTGGCCCGAGGGTGGGATCTTTGGAATGTGGCCTCCACTGGGAACACGCTCCACAACAGCGAGGCGTCTCCCAGGTGGGGTGAAACTGAAAGACGCAAGCGGATGGGCTGGCTGGAACAGACGGGTACAGGGTATCGGCGTTTCTAGCCCCCAGGGAGGTGGTGCCAGGAGCGCCAGGGCATTGTGGGAAGTGCTCTGTATTCACGCCCGTCAGCGTGAAACAATTTGCATGTATATGTAACCACACTTAAGTTGCAGCCCTCTGCATGTGCTGTGAGCCTTGTGGCCCCCCGGGCTTCCAAAGTTGAGTACCCCTGCAAGAGCAGTACGTCATAGGCCAGGTACAGCAGTCTGCAGCGACACTTTCGGGGAGCCACAAGCTACCCCTGGATCCCCCACAATTCCATTTCCCCTGGAGGGACCCATTCCCGATTCGGGAATCCCCTCTCCCACAGGAACCTCTCCTGACAGCCTTCCCCCAGGGGCTGTGCTGTACTAAGGATATTAAAAGGCGGTTAATTGACTAGTCGATGGAATTTCCATCAACTAGTCAATAGGCACTGTGGACAAATCTCTGTAATATTTCCATAGAACCATGTATCATTTTCATATCACTTTGTATTAAGATATTTTATATCTACATACCTTGGTTTTAGATATATCTTTATGTTGAGTTTTCTTACAGAACCCCTTGTAGTAAGAGAAACCTTGTAGCCAGTCTTTTCCATAGAAACTTTGTATGAAGCTCTTTATGCTGTAGGTCGTAGGAATAGTTATGATAAAGAAAAATGTCTTTTGTTAGGAGTAGACTAGATCTCTCCCCTGTCCTTGATTGGCCAGCTGAAATGGACGAGGTGTGACTGGAGAATGAGAGGTGAGCACCTCCAGCTGCGGTTGCAAGGGTGGAGAGGGGCTGGGAGCCAGATCCAAGACAATCCCTGTGCAGTGAGCTCATTAAGAAGACTGGACAGACAGAGGCCTTGGGAGTCCAGCAGCAAGTGCCTGCCCTTGGGAGAACTCTCTGTGAAGCATTACAAAGGTGAGGTGATGACTAATTGGCTGCATGAGAGGGATAAATAGGAGGCATCTTGCAGAGAGACCCCAGGTTTTTGTCTTGTCCACAGGGGAGCAGCGATCCGGATCCACAGAAGCCCGGCTCCCGCCTTCCCCCATCTAACTCACCTGGCCAGTGCAGTTAGGGGGAGCAACTAGTAGTAACAACAAGACTGAGTGTGCTTGTGTGTGAGAGTGCATGAGTGTGATATATCACATGCATATAATAAGCATTGATTGCTCTATGTATGTTCAGTAAATGTGGACACAGGTACCTTGAATGGGGTCTTATCTATGCCCATCAGGGTCAGATGGGTGCTGGACATCATCCGGTCTGGTGCCACCACTCAGGCCAGGCCATTGTCACCTCCGCGCCCATGTCCCAGTACCCCATGACCTCCCTCCCATCCACCTCCAAGGAAAGGAGGCACTCGCTCTGGAGGGACTGCCCTGGCCCCACCCTGTACACTGAGAAACTTGCCTCCAGAGCATCAGGGCACCCCAGAAGAGCAGGCCTGAAGGGCCTCCCCCACCTGAGCTGAGGACAACCTGCCTGCCCCTCCTCCAGCCCCACCCACTTAACCCTGGGAGGTCTCAGTTTACTCAGCCGGTGCTGAAGCTGTGCCCACAAAAGCTCACGATCCCATCTACACTTCTTGTTAGTCTCTAAGGTGCTGCAGGACTATTAATTATAGTGTGTTCAGGTCGGGGGTAGAGTTCATACAGCTGCTCCAGGACCAGCTGTTTAACCAGCTCCTCTGATCTGGGTCCCTGCACCGACTACCCACTTCTGAATGGCGCAATTAGTCTCGCAGACATGATCCACGTAGGTCCCCACGGGGCTCTTCTGCGCACTTGGGAATTTTCTCCTGTATGCCACAGAATTCAGCCCAAACTTGTGCAGCAGGGCTCGTTTGAACCACTTGTAGTACCCTGCTGCAGCCCCTCCAGCTGGCAGAGCACCCCGCTGCCTTCTGATCCAGCAAGGGGATGAGATGCTGGAGCCAGTCAGCTGGGGGGACCTGGTGCAGCTCGCAGGCTCGCTCGGAGGAATTAAGGAAGGCATCTACATCCCCCCGTCCTCCCTTCCTTCCACTGAGCCAGCCCATTCATATCAAAGTTCCATGCAGTCCTGCGCCCCCCTGGGCCCTTCCCCCCTCACTGCACCCGGGGTGTGTCTGCCTCTCAGCTCGGCCATGGCCCGCTCATGCTGCCACTCTCTCTCCCTTTCACGGTCCTCCAATTCTTTTAGCTGCAGCTTGAGTTCCAGCCGTCGTAAATCTGACAAGGGGGCCCCCAGCTGGGATGAACTGCTGCTGGCCGAGCGTGTGATGGTGGGCGTCTTGTTCATCTGGTGGCCTCCAGCCCCCTCTCCTTCCTCAGATGCTGAAATGCTTCCAGCGATTGTCTGGCTGCTCCCAGCTGGGACAGGATCCAGCACCTTGGAGCCATCAGTTTGTTCCAGCTGGGCAGCTAGCTGGGCTTTGGTGACCCTCCCAATTCACAGTCCTCTCTCCTTGCACAACTCAACAAGGTCCTCCTTATGAAGATGGTTATAGGCCATCTTCCTGCTCTTCCCCAGGGGTTGCAGACTCACAGGGCTGGGTCAGGAGATCCGGCGGGAGCGTTATAGGCTCTTCTCTGAGCATATCCACCAGGATAGGGAACCAGAACTGCCTGGGCCACCAAGGGGCTATCAGGATGACCGTGGACCTGAAAAGCTTGACCCTGGTCAGAACCCTGGGAATTAGAGGAAATGGTGGGAATGCATAGAGGATGCCCGCCGGCCAGAGCACGGTAATGGCATCCCCCCTGGAGTGTTCCCCCAGCCCCAACAGGGAGCAGTAACTCTGGCACTTGCTGTTGTGTGCTGAGCCAAACAGGTCTACTAGGGGACAACCCCACCTGTGGAAGACTTGATGAAGGGCCGAATCCTTGAGGGACCATTCATGGGCTCCGAAGGACCTGCTCAGAGCATCGGCCAGTAAGTTTTTGCACCCCAGCAGGTATTCTGCCTGCAAAAATATATCCTGCATTATGCACAAGTCCCAAAGCAGCAAAGCCTCGTGGCAGAGGGGAGATGACCCAGCGCCCCCTTGCCTGTTGATGTAGAAAACAGCTGCCATGTTGTCCAGGCGTACCAGGACTGAGCGGCATGACAGTCTCATCAGGAAGGCCTCGCAGGCTCCCCTGACTGCCCTGAGCTCCCGGACGTTTATATGCAGGGCTCGCTCTGCAGGGGACCACAGGCCCTGGGTTCTGTGATGCCCCAGGTGCACTCCCCAACCCAGGTCGGAAGCGTCCGTGACTAACGTCACTGAGGGGGGAAGCACAGTAAATGGAACCCCACTGCAAACCACAGCCACCTGAGTCCACTACTGTAAGGAGGCAATTATCTCTGGGGGCACCGTCAGTACCGTGTCCTAGAGACCCCTGGACTGGTCGAACGCCTTCCCTAACCAGGCCTGCAGCGGTCTGAGTCTCATACGAGCGTGGCGTACCACGTAAGTGCAAGCTGCCATGTGTCCTAGCAGCCTCGAGCAGGCTCGGGCGGTCATCATGGGGAACCGGGTTAACTCGGAGACCAGCTCCACTATAGCCACAAATCTGTTCCGGGGGAGGAAGGCATGTGCCACCCTGGCGTCCAAGAGAGCCCCCACGAATTCCAGGTGCTGAGAGGGAGTCAATGACGACTTTTCCTCGTTCAGCATGCGGCCTACTCTTAGGAAGAGAGTCCTTGTAAGGGAAACACGAGCTTCCACTTGTTCATAGGAACGACCATGAATTAGCCAGTCATCTAGGTACGGAAAAACGTGCACCCTCTTTTTGTGGAGGAATGCCGCTACAACCGACATGCATTTTGTGAAGACCCTGGGTGCTGTCCAAAGTCCAAAGGGGAGCACCGTAAATTGGAAATGATAGTGGGCCACTATGAAGCTCAGAAACCTCCTGTGGCTCGATCTTATTGCCAAGTGGAAGTACACGTCTTTGAGGTCGAGAGTTGCGTACCAGTCTCCTAACTGTAACACCGGGATGACAGAGGCTAGGGTTACCATTCTGAACTTGGATTTTACCACCAGCTTGTTGAGGTCCCTGAGGTCTAGAATGGGACGAACCCCACCCTTGGGCTTTGGGACAATAAAGTACCGGGAATAAAACCCCTTGCCCCGTAAGTGTGAGGGGACCTTCTCTACCGCTCCTTTTTGGAGGAGCGCTAACACCTCCTGACGGAGGATGCCTTCGTGAGAGGTGTCCCTGAAAAGGGACGGGGCGGGCGGGTTGGAAGGGGGCGGGCCCAGGAAAGGGATAGTATAGCCACCCCTGACTATTCCCAGAACCCAAGCGTCTGTGATGATTGCTGCCCAGGCAGGGGCAAAGTGGGATAACCTGGTCCCAAACAGGGAGCCCGGGGGCTGGGGGTGGGGGTAGGGGGGTGGAACTGGTGCGCAACTCTCCAAAGGACCGTCAAAACGGGTGCTTGGACTGTTGAGAGGAGCCTTGTGCAACCCCATGGGGGTTATTCCCTCTTGGGCGGTGACGACGAGCTCGAGGAAGAAGGGGCCGCAGCCGCCCCTGCCCCCGCACCGGGAGCATGAGGACGGCATCTCCAGTAATCCCCACGGGGGACCTGGGACTGCATTCTCCCCTGTTGTCCGTAGAGAAGCTGACGGCGCTGAGGAGCCGGTGTGTGGATCCCCAAGGACCGGAGAGTCGACCTGGCGTCCCGGAGCGTATGGAGCCTCAAGTCGGTATGCTCGGAGAACAACGCTTTACCATCAAAGGGCAGGTCTTGTATTGTGGTCTGGACATCTGAAGGTATTCCAGACACCTGAAGCCAGGCACCACGGTGCATAACAACACCCGATGCCATGGTGTGGGCTGCAGAGTCGACGGCATCCAGGGAAGCCTGAAGAGCCGTGCGGGCGATGGTTCTACCCTCCATGGTCATGGCCCCAAACTCTTGACGGGCCTGGGGGGGATGTTTATCTTTGAACTTATCCATCGCCTGCCATGTGTTGTAAGCATATCAGCTCAGCATTGCCTGCTGATTAGCGATGCGGAGTGGCACCCCACCAGTGGCATACTCTTTATGCCCCATTAGATCGAGGCGTTTAGGCTCCTTAGCCTTTGGGGACGGCCCCGGCTGCGGAAGCCTCTCCTTCTGAGCCACAGCTTGGATGACCAAGGACCCCGGAACAGGCTGGGAATAAAGGTGTTCATGCCCCGACTGCAGGACATAATAGCGCCTCTCAACTCCCTTCAAGGTAGGAGTTAATGAAGCCGGGGTCTGCCACAGGGCATTTGTGATCTTAGCCACAGTCTTGTTGAGCGGCAAAGCCAAATGGGCGGCGCGCGTCATCGGACAGGATGTCCATCACTGGATCCGTGTCCTCTACTACAGGCTCCACTGGGACACCCAGATTTGAGGCTAGACGCCGAAGCAAATCCTGATGCGACCTGGCATCCATGGTCGGCATCGCCGGAGCCGGATCTGCTAAGGCCTCATCAGGAGACGACGATGACGACGACGACTCTTGAATCAGCACCAGATTCAGCGTAGGGTCCGGGTGTGAAGGCGGCTGGGCAAACACCACTGCTTGCGGAGGTGGCTCCGGTACCGAGGCCGGCAGGTCCCTAGTGGCGTCTAGGGCTACAGTCCTCTGAGGCGAGCGAGGGGGTTGCGACAGCGACGCCGACAGGGGCGCTTGGTGTCCTGAGAGACTGGACACCGTGAACGGGGGCACAGGCCCCTGCCACTGATGGTACGCCCACAGCATCCAGAAGGGCCAGTGCAGCTGAGGCGGCCAAGTCTGTTGCACGTGCGGGCGATCATGCCAGTGCCGAGAGCGGGATCTATGTTCCGACGAAGCCCTCGAGGACCCCGATCTGAAAGAGCCCGCATCCAAATCCGTGGAATAATCAGACTCGGGCCAGGGTGGCGCCGATGACGAGTACGCCGGTACCGACAGGGGGGGCGAATCTAGGCATTGACTCCAGCTTATCTGCATGTGCACGGCGAGGTCGTACCGGTACCGGAAAGACAGCCTTCGGGTCTGGCTGTGGCGCCGACACGGTGCACGTTGTCTGTGGTGCCGCGGTCAGTGCTGGTTGCAGGTACGGAACTGCGGAATCCAACCACCCCAGAGCTGGCGCCCGTACCGGTGCCGAGGTTGGCACCAACGTGGGTAATACTGATGGAGCCGGTGCCATGGTAGCCGCCCTAGAAGGGACTGGCGTCGACAAAGGTGGTACCAGCATGGCCCACGGGGCTGATGCCGGTACTGGAGCCTGTGCCAAAGCTTGTGGTGCCGAACCTTGCAGCGGTGCTGAAACTTGCAGCGGTGCCGATGACTGTACCGACACTCCGGGCAACATGCCCGGTGCCGGTACTGCTGACGGTGTCATTGACGGTGCCACATGGCTAGGATAACATTGCACCGGTGCAGCTAAGATCGGCTCCGGAAGAGGACCCAGCACCGTGGTGGGAGGCCGAGTCCAGCCGAGCGTTGGGTGAGGCCTGGCCGCCTGTGCCGAGTCCGACATCGGAGTGGTAGCAAGCGGTACTGGTCCCACAGGGGACGGTCCCACTGCATATGAAACAGGTGCCAGCCATTCCACTCAGTGCAGTGGGGAAACCAGTGCCAACATGGCTTCTGGCGTTGAAGACCTTGATCTCTCCGCCTCAGACGACGGACAGGAGGTAGCGAGGCTGATCAAGTCCTGCGCCGCCTCAAATGTCTCCGGCGTCGAGGGATGATGCGAGGGTAGCTGACCCGGACTGGGTGGCCAGCCCGCTCGCTTCCGGCGCACAACAGCACTTGGAGAGGTCTCCGCCAGCGATCCGTACCGACGGTGTAGGCCCGACCTCGACTTTCAGCTCGGAGACCTACCCCGCGAAGTCTTTAGCTTTTTCGGTGCCGGGGAGTGGGAACGGTGATGAGCCCTCGGCACAGAAGCCCGTGAACGGGATGGGACGTCCCGCGTCGACGCCGGTGCACTGCGCACTGTGGAGTGGCCAGCCGGTGCCGGTTGAAGAGGTACTTCCATGAGGAGAAGCTTCAAACGCGAATCTCGCTCCCTCTTCATGCGTGGCTTGAACGATCTGCAGATCTTACAGGCGTTTGCTAAATGGCCCTCACCCAAGCACTTTAAACAGCTGTCATGAGGGTCTCCCCTAGGCATGAACTTAGTGCATACTGCTCAAGCCTTAAAGCCTGGCGGCCCTGGCATTCCTCACCCCCGAAGGGGGGAAGGAAAACAAAGAACTCGCTAACTATCTAACTAATTAAACTATTTACAAAAAACGGGAACCATTAACAATACAAAGAGAGAGAGACACGCTCCAACGACTGTCACGGGTGGTAAGAAGGAACTGAGGAGGGGAAGCGCCGGCAGGGGTACTTATGCTTCGCTATGGTGGCGCCACGCCAGGGGGCGCCCTGCCGGCGCTACAGGTACCGCTTGGGAAAACGCTCCGGAGACGTGGTGCATGCGGCGCGCACACCTGATTCAAATGGACATGAGCAACCACTCGAAGAAGAGTTTTTCTGGGATAGCTCCGGAATCCTGAAAAACTCCTGCAGTCTAGCCGGACCCTCGCTGGGTTGAGGCAGGATGTGTGGGCTCTGGGGTGGGAATGAGGGATTTGGGTGTGGGAAGGGGTGAGAGGTGCAAAGTCTAGGAGGGAATTTGGATGCAGGAGGAGGTGGCGGCGAAGGGAATGCTGGCTCAGGGAGAGGGCTCCAGGATGGGGCGAGTGTTGGGGTTGGGGTATGAGCAAGCCACATGCTTGTGGATGTGAGGCTGCAGGAGTTTGGGTTGGAGTATGTGAGGGGCTCACGGAAGGGAGGTTGGGAGTAAGATGGGCAGTGTGTGGATGGTGCAGGAGTGTTGTGGCAGAAGACTGAGGATGTGGGGCTGCAGGAGTTTGGGGATGTGAGAGGCTCAGGACAGGGGGTTCCAGTGTATGATCTAGGGGTGGAAGTACAGGAGTGTTATGATGCTGCGGCCAGATGGGGGCTTGGCCCCAATTGGGGGCTTGTTGGCCAGGCTTCATTTTTAAATAAAAGACTATGTCAAACACAAAAAGTTTCTGCATTGTCTTTATTTCTGAGAAGGGCAGGGAACCTGTTCTGAGTCAGGGGTCACTGACCCACAAAAAAGTCAGTTGGGACCACACAAGTGAGATGCAAAAAAATAACTCCTCCAACCTCCCCCCCCCCACCTCACTAACGTGGCCCCAACTGTGGTGGTAGGAGCAGGGGACATGGTACAGGGGAAGGGTGCTAGTGGGTGTTGGGCAGGGGACAGGGCGCCAGTGGGTTCTGCTGCAAGGGACAGGGAGGGAGTCCCTAGCGTGCACCTCCTCTTGGGATTCCTCCTCCTCCCCCCCATAGAGGAGGGAAGCCCGGGCGTGCTTCTCAATGGGACATCTCCGCGCGGGGGCGGGCAGGAGGTGGCTTAGAAGTCCCATTGAGAAGCGCACCCGTATGGGGCTCCTTTGGAGAGTCCTACTTTCTCTCTGTGCAGACAGTCTCCGGCGTGCTGCAGACCTGCTGGTGCCGGCTGTCCGGGGGAAGGGGAAGGGGAAGCAAGCTACCTGTGCACTTCCTCAAACCCCGGAAGTGGTGACCACCTGGTGGATGGACGAGTTGGTGACTGTGGCATTAGGGTGTGCCTGGGCACAGCCGGCACACCCTGTGCACACGCCAATGCTCCAGAGGGCGTGTCACCTGGAGGGCAGAGAGGCCCTTATCCCAGATTCTAGTCTGAACAGCATAGAACCATAGAGCTGGAAGAGACCTCAGAAGGTCAAGTCCAGCCCCCTGCCCTAGGCAGGACCGATCCCAACTAATTAAATCAGCCCAGCCACCGAGACTTAAACACCTCTAGGGATGGAGACTCCACTACTTCCCTAGGTAACCCATTCCAGTGCTTCGCCACCCGCCTAGGGAAATAGCTTTTCCTAATATCCAACCTGGACCTCTCGCACCACAACTTGAGACCATTGCTCCTTGTTCTGCCATCCCTCACTACTGAAAACAGCCTCTCTCCATCCTCTTTGGAACCTCCCTTCAGAAAGAGCTGTTGTCAACCTCCAACGTGTCTCTCACAATTTTTTTCTAGCTGGTCAGATCGGTCAACCCAAAGGCAGAAAACAGGACCTTGAGGAGAGAGATTCAGTGGGGAAAAGAGGGTTAAAAACAGAGCACCTCCCAAAAGCCATAAACCAGAAAGTGCCTGGTTTGGTCACATACTTCACAGAACTCGCCCGGTGTCAAAAGACGGTTACAAAGTGGACTCTGTACTTGAACTGTAATTGTAATCTGGACTCTGTTATCGACTGGGTGCCAATAAAAACAGGTAGGAGTGAAAATTAATGAGCCCCTGGGCTTAGCCATCTAATGGCAGGAACAGCTAAGCAGGGCGCCAGTGGCAACTATTCCAAACAAATTGATTCATATGCTTCTGAATCTGGTCCACAAGGCCTCTTTCTGGTAGAGGCAGCAAGGGGAGAGGGAAGTGACTAGTTGACTACCCTGTCGACTATCCGATAAGCATTTGACTAGTCCTTCACATCCCTAACAAAGCACCTGAATGTCACAGCCAGACAAGCTGAAACATGAAACACCATCCACACAGGCCATCCGACAAATCGGGAAAGCATCCAGCAACCCGGATAGCCAGGGAGATGGCTTCTGAGGAGGTGTGGAAACAGGTGCTAACTCAGAGACTTCCCAGGCAGGGGACACCCTAAGGAAGGGCTTTGCAAACTGGAAAGCAGCCGCTAAGAGACCCGCTCATCTGTGGGACACTACAAAAGTGACGGTGCAATAAGGAAATAGATGATGGGAACACTGGCCCAATGACCACAGCTTCTAATGTTTTTATCAGATAACCACAGTTAACCCCAATCAAAGTCCTTCCCCAGGTGCACTGAGACAAGCCACACACCCAGTTCCCAATGTTTGCTCACAGTAATTTAAAAAAAAAAAAACCCACACACAATGTAAAAAACCCCAGTGATAAAAACCCAGCCATTAGGAACACAATGTTTGATCTGGGTGTATCAGTGAGTCCAGGCAATTTTTTTCATCATGGAAGGTATGTCTACACTGAAGACGTTTTTCAGAAATACAGCCGTTTATCAAAAATATTTCACTTACACTCACACTACAATTGCGTTCTTTTGAAAAAGAAATGGAAAACCCCTCTGTTTTTTCTGACGTTGGTAAACCTCTTTCTACGAGGAAGAATGCCTTTTTCAAGAGAGCTCTTTTGGAAGAAGGCATGTGTGGACGGAAGAAGAAGGAAGAGGAAAAAGCCCAGGTGCTCTGGTGGCCACTCTGTCCGTAGCAATCTGCGAGAGAGCATCCACAGTGAATGGACGCTATCTGTTGAAAAAGCAGATCACTTTTTTGATGCGCTTTGGCAGTGTGGACACTCTTTCAGAAGACGTTTTTTTGGAAGATCTCTTCCAGAAAAGCTTCTTCCGAAAGAAGCCTGCAGTCTAGATGTAGCCTGAGCTAAGGCCTGGGTGAGATCCGAAAGCCAGAACAGAGAAGGTCTCCACTTCCATCAGTCACAGAGGGCACATCTGCACTGCAGAGCTAAACTGGAATAAGCCAGGCAACATGAGCTAGGCTAATTGCGTCGCTTAAGTCGAAATAGATCATGTTGGCTTTGGGCGCTGCATACACAGCAGTGCTTCCAAGACAGAGGCCTCTGCCCTGACTTCCCTTACTCCTCACATACTGAGGGCGACAGGACTCGGAGCAGGAAGCCCGTTATTTCAAATGTATTTCAGAATAACACTGCTGGGCAGACACAGCCAGAGAGCCCATTTTTTTGGGCAGCCTGGTGCTCACTGCCCTGTGGCAGCGGAGGGGCAGCAGGTCCTGATGCTGGAGATCCTGCAGCCCCACTGTACAAAAGTCAGGACTGACAAGATGCCACAAATGCCTGTAAAACCCAGGTGGCAGCTCACCCATAGCTGGGGACTGCTGGAAATGGCTGAGCGGAGCAGGCTGGGTGGGCATGAACTCTGTTGCTGGTGCCCCAGTAATCCCCCAGGCTACTCTGGTCCCTGAGGGGCCCCCAAAGCACAGAGCCCTGGACAGCTACCCCGAACCGTCCTATGGACGGGACGGCTCAGGAGAGCCCCATACCTGATCAGCTGAGAGGCCAGAGCACACAGCCAACTGGTGGAAGACCCCAGTTGAAATTCTGTCTCCTCGGCCAGAGAGCAGGGGAATTGAACCTGAGACTTCCCCATCCCTGGCAAGGCTCTGCCCAGCCTCATATGTCAGGCACCTTCTCCTTTCCTTGGAGTCCAAAAGGGACCTGAGCTGGGCGGGCATCTCTGAGCAGGCCTCTTGGCTGGGGTCCACACTCAGGCCAGGCCAGGCCCGGCCCCCATCGGCCTCTCTCCTCCCAGTCTGTGAATTGCTCAGGAGGGAGGCAGCAGCGTTACCTGCCCAGACGCAGACACAGGTGCCAATGGAGATTCTACGCTGAAAAGCCCAGCTGACGGCACCAAGGGAAGCGAGGTGCCCTTTGGATTTGGAAGGAGTTTTGTGGGTCTCAGTGGAGCCAAATGTGAGACTGTAGCTGGCTTGGCAGAGCAGTGCCAGGGATGAGGGTGTCGCAGGTTCAATCTTGTCCATAGGATGGTTCGGGGCAGCTGTCCTGTAAATCAAGGTGAATTAAATCAGCAATTCTCATCATGATTGAAACCAGCAAGCAGGAAACATTTATTTAAATAAATCAGTTTTAATATCTGGAGTTTTTAATTATTTTCCGAAAGAAACAGGGATTCTCATTGGTTGTTAATCATTAAAATATGTTGATTTACAATTGAATGTAGATTTTACACTAAATTTGGTCATCCTTTCTGACCAGGAGGATACACACGTGTTGTATAATTTATTCAGAATCTTAATTTTAATATTTTGTATTATGTTAATAAGGAATGTCATTCTCCATTATTACCTGGACGGTTTTTTTTTTGTTTGTTTGTTTACCTCAAGCTACATTTGGATGGAAATTGGAATTCATTTAAAAAAAAATTAAAACTTTTTTTTATAATTAAAATAAAAAAAACCTACCGTCACTGTTCTGGATAATTAAAGGGAAAAGTTAGAAACTTGCTTTGTATTTAAAACCAATTTGCTTCTTATCTATATTCGTGAATTGAACTGAATCTTTCTGATTACCATGTTCTTCAAGATTTTTTCCAGTTTCTTCTTTTATGAAAAAAATCAATAAAAATAATCATAATTCGGGTACAAAAATAGATATGAAATTGACTTAAAAATCATTAGCTTTAAAATTATAATACTAATAATAGATTTCAGATTTTCATTTTTTGCCTTTTGATTTCTGACCCCGACAGTGCCCTGAGGTCAGATTCTTAGACTTTTCTCTGCAAATGTGAGGGCTAAACATTTACTTTGTCTTCAATGACATCTGAGGTTCTCACCTACCCTTAAAACAAGAGAGCTGGAGTTTTTGGAAAATTAGCAGATAAAGTGAGATTTACAATAAAATGCCAAAACTCACAATAGCAATGTGTGACCTGACAACACTGTAGCTCATCAAAATGTTTCACCACAAATTCCTTTTCAATAGAAAATGAATGTTAAAAATATTAGAAATTCATTTTCCTACAATTTAAATGTTTCAATTTTTCACTAAAGTTATGCTAAAGGAGATTTCTAATCAAATTGAAATGAAAATATTTTAACTCCCCCCCCCCCCATTCTTGCTAAAAAGGAAAAAGAGAAAAGAAAACAATGAAAGCTGAAAAAAAAAGACAAAAAATTGTTTTAATAATGTTTGATTAAATATCAGAGGGAGAAAACTAATGTCAACAGGCAGAAAACTAGACTAATGATAATTCAATTTGATACAATCTTCTGCATCCTAAATATAAGAAATTCATTTGTTATAAATCTCCTTGAGAACTGGATCGGGCCAGGGTTCTTGATTAAACCAGAGCTGCAAAAGAAACAAATTACTAAATCAACATGCTGCACAGATCTGTAATTATATTTCTACGAAAGTAACCTGAAAAGCCCTGGAATGTAGACCACTTTGAATGCACTGCTGAAGTAGTGCTTACATAAAGAGCAAGACAAAATTATCACAGGGTTATTTAATCTTTGCTGCTAGAATATTTCCAAGCAAAAAGCACTATGTAGGAGGGGAACTAAGGAGACACTTTGAAGTCAAAATAACCTACCTGATTGATCCTTCTGAGAAGCTTTCACACTCTTCAGGTGTGATCAGACCTCCTGTGTTTTGTGGCAATGAACTGAAATAGTCACTTAAAATGTCAATTATCAAGTTGCAAACAGCTGGTTCTATCTATGAAATAGCTGTAGCTTTTTCCCTAGAACGTTCCTTGCACTTTTTAAAGGAAATCTTTGTGTGTTCCCGGCAGGTGAACGTGCTTCCTTCTTGGAAAAAGCTGCAAAGCAAAGTAACACATTAGCTGAGAAGGGGGAGTCACCACTTGTGTGGGGAGATGAATCTTCTCTTAAAGCAGCAGAAACAGGCCTGCTGGGCTGGGAGTGTCTGTCCCAGCAGACTCAGGTATCTCAAATGAGCTGAATCTGGTAATGGTATTGAAGAGTCTTCCTCTTGCTGGTCTGTGGGCTAGAGTAAATTGAATGGCCAAAACTAACTAACTAAGGCAGAGACAGCCCAGCTGCTGTTGGCATCTGTAATATTTCACCTGTTTACCCTGGTATTGAAGCCAATAACTTGTGTTTGGCTAAAGCCCGTCTTCCTGAAATGCTACCAACCTTACTGTTAGAAGCTCAAGAAATGGAGAATCCACCATGTCCCTTGTTGGCTTCTTGCAGAAGTTAATGGTGCTGGGTTCTAAAACTGTGAGCCTGGTTTCTAATACTCACTTGTCTGCCTCAGTTTGCCTCCAATGGTTCTTATGCTGGTTTTCACATATAGATTAAATAGCCCTTTAGGAATCCATATTTTTTCTTAATGAAGGTTAAGTCACCTCTCACTGAAAGGCTGGTGAACTCCAGAACTTTATACATAGGCTTGGTATAATATTGGTTATATATATAACATTTGTATATATAGAAAAACTTCAGTGGACAATATTGGTGTTTATTTGTCCATGTTCCACTGCACTCTCCCCCCATTTTTATCTATTTAAATTTTCAGAGCTGTGAACAATTATGTGTTTTAAGTACTTTTTTCTTGATTTTAAATTTTCATAATTGCAGGAATTTTTTTTGAAGGGGGGATCAGATGATAGTAAATGTTGAAACTCAAAAAAGTTATGAATGCTAAAAAAGCCAAAATAGAAGCTCACCTTCCGAAATACACAAAGTGAACATTCTTAAACAAACCCCTAATAAGTTCTCAAGCAATGTCTTCCTCACTGTGCCTGTCTGCACGGAGAAAGACACCGACCAGCAAAGATCTGGCCCTGCTAAGCCCCTGTACCCAGTAACCTAGGACCAGTTTCAGCAAGGCCGACTCTCCTGCTCACACATCCAAGGGTCTCATTAGCGAGGCTCAGATTTTGTCACAACTTATTTTGAGAGACAGTCACAGACAGGCCACGGGCCGTGAGAAAAGCGAACGGAACCCTGTGAAGCCCGTGACCTGTCTGTGACTTTCACTAAAAACCGGACAAAATCGGGAGTAAGGGCTCTGGGATCCCTGCCACTGCTGGTGTCTGGGAGCTGCCTGTGGGACTTCCCTACTAATCCTCGGACCTTTGCCCACAGCAGCTGACAGCTCGAATCCCCCTCTCCCCTGCGCGCTGTGGGTTGGAGCTCCAGGGTCAGTGACTAGGAGCTGCGGGAGCCCTGCCACCTGCCAATTGACAGCTGTGGGGTCCCTGCTGGCTGACAGCCCCAGCCCCAGCCCCACAGCCTGGATCCAAAGCAGAACAGGCCACGTAGGTCTCTGCCGGCCACAGGGGCTCCAGGACACGCTCAAAGCCTCCCCTTGTCCCCCACAGAACAGACGGCAGAAAAATCTCTTCCCCATTACTACTGGGCCTGAAGGCCGGAGCCTGTGGGCCTGGCATGGAGCCTCCAGCACAGCAGGGCTGTGGCTGTGTCTTTAAGAGATGCCTCCAATCTCTTCCCATGATAGCGAGTGAGATAACTGCCCCTTTGCACAGCCTGCCTGTGCCACTGCACTTTTGCTTTCCCTCTCGCCCAGGCGGCAGGCGCAGAAATCCCTTTGGAAGGGATAGAAATGTCGTGTGAAAAGGGCGAGGAAAAGCCCTGAGACCGGAGAACTCCACAGCTGTTCTGTAGCCAGGGGCTTGGCAGTGCAGTGGGATGCACTGAAATAATGACTTGGAGTGTCAATTACTGCAGCAGAACCAGTGAAGTTTGATCCCACCCTTCAGATTGGGACAGTTCTCGGAAGGATACATCAGGTGGGTTAATTTTGCTTCACAATGACTCCTTCTAGCTCAGCGGTTCCCAACTTTTTCCAGATGGGGACCCATGTTAACTATTCAGGAAGACTTGGTGACCCAAGGTAATTCAAAAATGGGGCGGAGGAGGAGGAGCAGAGCCACCCGGGGAGTCACTTGGCCACCCTTTTGAAATGTAATGGCGACCCATAGGCAGGGAAACCCTGTTCTAGCCCCTCACATACGTTGCGTGTTGCTCCCCTGAGATTTGTTTTACTCTTTCTGTGACCCCCGCATCACAGGGACACTGAAAATGATTTATACGCAGGTGCGGTTCAGGTCGCTTTCCTAGCCATGGAAATCAAGAGTTGAGACTCAGGCGGAATTAGTCGTCTGTTTCTCTTGTGGCTTCCATGGGCACTGGGTGACAAAGGCAAGGGGAGGCGTCGCCTTCCCAAAACAACCAGGGTGGAGGGCTGCATTGCTGCCTGGCTACTCCAACAGAGCTGTGCTGCGGCAACATGGCTGCCCAGCTGCTCCCGGGGCTGGAGCTGTAGGGATCATGGAAGGACTGGGGTTGCTTGGTGCTCTCAGTGTGTGTGTCAAGTGGGAGATGGGGCTGCACATCTGCTCAGCACTGAGGTTGGGGGGGCTGGTTTGCTGCTAGTCTTGGCCAGGGCCAGCAGCCATAATGGGAGGAGCAGGGTTGGAGCCAGCAGCCAGGTGGCGTGGAAAGGCAGGTCCTTGGGCGAAGGGGCCTGCCTTCCCTAGCCAGACATCGATTCGCCCCCCACCCAGGGCAGTTGTGTTTTATTCAAGACCGCTGGGTCTGATCCTGTTCTCAGCGGTGTCTGAGGGTGATTTGTCACAAAATAACTTCCTCTGTTTAGAGTACTGGCAGAGGCGTACGGTGCCACACCCAGCTGTGGTCAGCCTGCCCTTCTGCCTGTTCACTTCACAGTCCTTTGTTTCTGATACTTTTAAGGGGGAGGAAAGAAACTATTATTCAAACAATCGGTCCAAACAGAAAATTGCCTGTTCCCCGTCTGACACAAGAGGGAGCCAAGTACGTGCCTGAAGCAGATCTGAGTTCAGTTGTACTGTTGAACACACACAATTTAAAAAAGAGGCATTTTCTACCCCGATCATCAAGTATCTCCTACTGTGTGAGCAGCCCTTGGAGGGGAGATGCCCTGGGGAAATCTCCTCTAGGGCTGAAGCTAGTCAACAAATGGAATTCATGGTCTAAAATAAAAATTGTAAATTTTTT
>CM064345.1:27308980-27470570 GCA_032595735.1 Pelochelys cantorii | reverse complement strand
CTCTTCTATGTCCCACAAGGGGATAGGAAACATGTGAACAAAGGCTGCACAAAGGCACCACTGGGAGTTGAACCCAGGATTTTCTGTTTATAAGGCAGATGCTCTCCTTAAGCAAGTTTTTGAACTGTTTTACTTTATGGTTCCAGATAACACCATTGCCTCCCAAAGTTTGGTCATTCCCCAGAATTCCCACAGAAGCTGAAACATGCACCTCTCCCCCAGCCGCTGGGACAGTAGAGTTGGCCTTGAGGTTTGGCAGGGTTGGGTGGAGGAAGAAGTGCAGCAAATGTTGAGCATCTGGATTGTAAACTCCTGGTTCTCTGGGTTTGGAATAGAGTCCTCGAGGGCCCAGCCTCCTTCGGTTTGGTCCCTTCCCGAGGGCACAAAATTGACAACAGAGAATTCCTTTCCCCTGCAGCATTCTGTGTTGGCCAAGGGTCTCTGAGCCTCCTTGCAGCAAAGTCTCTGAGGTTTCCTCTGCCCTGCAGCTTGTCCCACCTGGCCATTGTCATGGACTCTCTGTGAGGTCACCACCTCCCAACCTCCTTTAGCCAATAAGATGAAGTGCCGTGAAAGACGCTTGTGATATCACTGCCACACCCACCCCTGCTCTCCAGGGCTAATGTCCTGCCCCAGACAGCCCCTTTGCATGGCTGAGCTGCTCCCAGGGGTGAAAGTGACACATTTCTTACAGGGCCTGTTCCATTGGGCACCACCCCTTGGGCGGGGGGTGAGGGTTAAGACAGGAAGTTGGGGGAGGGGTTGTGATAGGACAGTACCTGTAAGAAATTAAAGTGTGGAGTGGAGTGTGGGAGGCTCAAGGCAGGGATTTGGGGATTGTGTGGTGGGGGTGGGGCTCAGGACAGGGGTGAGGATATGGGATGGTACAGAAGTCAGGGCACAGGATTAGGGATGTGGGGGGAGGCTTGGGGCTGGGATTGTGTGTGTGTGTGTTGAGGGGATCAATGGGACTAGAATCCCAGCTCCCACAGCTCTGGGCTCCCTGAGGCCCTTTAACACACGGGCTTTCTCTGCAGCACGCTGAGGAGAGGAACCCCTGAGCCAGTGATGCCACTTTGCCCAGGTTGGCAGGGACAGGAAGCAGGCCGTGTGCCCAGTAGCCCCAGACAGATGTGCACATCTACATGAGAGCAGCAGCTGTTGTGGGGCTCTAGAAATCTCCCCCTAGATCTAATTCCCCACGTGCCAGGCACCAGTCAAAGCCAGGGCTCTCGGGTCTCAAGCAGAACACTGCAGGGGGCGGATACGTGTCTATTTGAGGCAGGTTCCTCACTCCCACATCCCAGACACGTACTGTGGCACAAAGACCAATGGTCCCTGCACAAAGTGTGTCACAGGGATACGCGTTAGCCCCGGGAACAAGCATCTCCCTGCAGAAGAGACTCCCCTGGTATGGAGCCAACAAACCCAGGAGCCACCCAGCTCAGGATCCCCAAGCGCACTGAACAGACTCCCTGGCACAGGAGAATCCCAAGTCTCGGTTCTGCCGGCCAGCGGTTTCTGCTCTTCTGTTTCTTGTCAGCTCACTGCAAAACACCTCGCAATGGTAGATGAGGGTGAGTGTGGATAAACCCAGCTGTGCTGTAGAGCGGCTGTTACGTGGGGAAAGAGAGGGGCCCCCTTGGCCTCCCCGAGCAACTCACACATGTAAGAAAACTGTGGTTGAAGGTACTTACGCGGGTGTCAGGATGGCCGAGTGGTCTAAGGCGCCAGACTTAAGGACCTGCCTTTCCCTTAGTTGGGTGTTCTGGTCTCCAAATACAGGTGTGGGTTCAAATCCCACTCCTGACATGTCCTTGGTTTTATATCTAGAGCAGTGACCTCATTTTCCTGTCTCCCCTGACATTGCGGGAGCACTTGCTCAGCATTTCTCTTAGGCAGCATCTACACAGCAGCGTTCCTTGGGAATAACGGCCATTATTCGGGAATAACAATGGGAGCGTCTGCACAGCAATTCCATTATTCCGACTTCTGTAACGCTCCATCCAGACCAGTGGTCTGAGGAGCCAGGAGGTTTCCAGGCTGCAGACAGCCAAGCCCACAGGCAAAGACAAAGCAAAGTCCCAGCCACTCCTGCTCAGCCCAGCAGGGTCTCTGTGTGGCCCCCAGACCTTTTGTTTCCCATTGACCATGTGCAGGGGCCCAGATTCAGCAACACTCACAGGCCCCACAGGAGAAGGCTGGTTTGATGCTTCACCCCCACATCCCAGCAGCAAGCCCCCAAACTTCCCCTGTGTCTGAGAGCCCAGTTTTCTGTTTGAATTTTGTGTGGAAAGTGACATCAGGCCTGGGCATTGGGATTATTTACCAGTTCCCCTTGCCCTGGGGCTTTGCTGTTCTCAAGTGGTCAAGGTGTTGGGCTAGAAATCCAATAGGGTTTTTCTGAACAAGTTCCAATGCTGCTCACAGCAAGGCCTGTGTTTTGGTCACTCCCCCTGCAAGTGTAACCCTTCTGCCAGGTAGTGCCGGCAGCAGCCAGGGCTGGGTTCAATATCCAGGGGTTCCTTTTCATCCATCTCACACAAAACTGGCTCAAGCCCCCATCCAGTAGCCTGGGAAATCCAAATGCACCCCCTGGGTACCTCGGAGAGGCGATGCTTCCCCACTTGCCAGCACAGAGTCTGAATGTAGAAAAGAAACTGTTAATGAAAGAGGGCGAAAAATAACGTGGCATTAGCCTGGGAAAATACCACAAGCAGGGTTCAGAACCAACCCACAAGTAAGGCCCCGCTCAAGTGGATTGAGCAATGTCCTTTGCCAGCAATGTAAGCAATATAAGTCCAGCAATGTACGTTTCCCATTCACATGCCCAAACTTTCTCTGCACCCCACTCACAGTTGCTGCCCTTGCTCAGGGCAGGTAAGAGCTCAGAAGTGATTTTCAGAGCTCACCTCCCACTCTTGAGGTGGTGGGGGGGCATAGGAGGCCTCTCACTCACTCTGCTGGCCACTCGCCACTGCTCCTACCGGTCGCTCGCTGGCCACTCCCTCCAGACACCCGGCTGGCCACCTGCTGCTGTTCCTACTGGACACGCACCAGCTACCTGCTGTTGCCGCTACCGGCGGCCCTGCTGGCTGCTTGCTCCTGCCAGCTGCTGCTTCTACGACGGGGATGGGTCTGGATCTGGGCCAAACCCAGGGATTTCTGCTCTTTCTCAGTTTCCTTGGTGATTGCAGCTCGTGGCCTCCCACCTAAGCTGGCCAAAAGATTCCAGGCCATCACTGGAATAATATTTTGAAATAACAAAGAGACTCCTTATGGAGTCTGTTTTAGAGCTATCCTTAAAATGGGCAGTGGGGATGGGAGAGACAGGATGAACCAGTGTTATAACTCAAGCCTGGAAGACATGTGGCCTGCTGGTTCACGCTCCTTCCCCCCACCCCGAGTCCACTCCACTTGAGTCTGGAAGGGGAAGGCTCATCCATCCCAGATTTTTTTTCAACGACAATGTCTCTCCTGCAAGCACTGGTGTGATATTTTACAATTCCTACAGTTAGAGATAAAATGGTTTGTGACCTCCACAACAGCCAAATTAGTTACAATACTCTACATTCCATTCTCACAACTGATCCTCCATCAGGCCTATAACACTGGTTGAACTGGATTTACATTGCCACACCCCGGATTCCTCTCCCAGCCCAGCATGAGCTGTATTTACATATCAACAGTTGATTATCTTGCAGGGCTACACAACTGAAGGAGTGTACCCACACCTAGGACTGCTCTTCTCTTTCATCTGGCTGTATTGGAAGCAGTGGTTCAGACCCTGTTTACTTCTGCAGTGTAGACATACCCTGAGGGAGTGGGGGGTGATACGGGGGAGCAGCTCAAACATGCCAAAGGGTTGGCCAGGAGCAGACATGAGCCCTGCAAGGCAGCAGTGACATCACAAGGGCCTTTTGCAGCACTTCATGTTATTGGTTGGGAGGCAGTGACCTCACAGCGGGTCCATGACAACAGCCAGGTGGGACAGGGGCAATCTGAGACTACACACTACAGGGTGTTTGAGCTGCTCCCCACGAAAAACAGTGAGAGGGAGCCCTTGGCCGTGGGACCCACTTGTGTCTGTTGTTCAGAGTTAAATAAGATCTCCCCCAGGAGGTTGCAGGTTCCCTTCCCCCCTTGCATTGGCTGGGAGTCAAATCAAGCAAGGGACAGCAAATGCCAGGCACTATCATTGTCTGGGCAGCAGATAAAGACCCTCTTGGAGCTGTGGTCCAAGGAGGAGTCTCTGCAGGCTTTGCAGTCCATGTACAGGAATTAGGACATTTATGGCCCAATGGCCTTGCAAAGAAAGGCCACCTCCTTCTTTGCCCAGACCAAGTGAGAGCCCATAAACAAATGCCAAAGTCTGGGATTGAACAAAGTATCCTTTGATTTTCAATCTAACACGCTCCCAGCTGAGCTACTTTAGTGGCAGCAAAGGGATCTCATAGAATCATAGAGCTGAAAGAGACCTCAGAAGGTCATCAAGTCCAGTCCCCCGCTCTAGGCAGGACCAATCCCAACGAAATCAACCCAGCCAGGGCTTGGTCAAGCGGAGACCTAAACACCTCTAGGGATGGAGACTCCACTACTTCCCTAGGTAACCCATTCCAGTGCTTCACTACCCTCCTAGTGAAATAGTTTTTCCTAATATCCAACCTGGACCTCTCCCACTTGAGACCATTGCTCCTTGTTCTGCCTCTCTGGCTTGTAATTCTCTGTCCGGGATATTTGGCAGCTGGGCCGCACGTCATCATGCCCTGCCCAGGAAGGCAAGACTGGCCTTTCCACAGTGCCCCTCCCCCACAGCCAAGGTTCCCTCTAAGCCAGGCCTGGGCAATACAGGCCAGCAGGCTGGATCCAGCCCATGAAGCCACCCAATATGGCAGCAAGAAGCCTGAGGCAGATTCCCTGCTTGCCCTGCCCCCCCCCCCCCGCCCACACACACACACAGCTGAGAGAAGGGGCTGCTGGGCCCTTTGTGTTTCACAGCTGTAGCTGAGAAGGCTTCATGACTGGTCCCTGCTCCAAGCTTGTTTGTGGCCAGTGGGAGCTGCCTGCTTGAAGCCCTGGCCAGTCCACACAAGCTCTTATTCACCCAGGCATATGACCTGTGCTGCCTGCACACAGAAGGAGCTGCCTGAGAAATGTGCTGGGCTGCTGGCCGGGAGTGAGCCAGGTAAGTCTCCCAGCCAGAGCCTGTCTCTGGCACCCCAGCCCCTCCCTTCCCTCAACCCACTGATACCCCACATAAACCAAAACCTCTGCCCCCCTGAACCCACACCCCTCCCAGGTCCTGCACCCCAATCCTCTGCCCCAGGTCACAACCCAACCCCCTGCAACGTTCCTGCACCCCAGTCCTCTGCCCCAAGCTCCTGCCTGCACCCAACTTGCATCCCAGACCCCCCACCCCCTCCATTAATAGCATGGAAAAGTGCAGCCCTGGGAGCAGTTCCCCATCAAAACTCATTGCCCACCCCTGCCCTAAGCTGTGCAGCAGCCCAGCCCCACAGCTGCCATGTCTCCCCAGAGCCCTTAGGCTGGCACCAGGGAGGCCTGAGTCCAGGCAGTGCCCAGCGGAGCCCAGCGAGGGCAGAGGGAAGAGCTGGTACATGGGGTGGTGCCGGGGGCTGTTCTGAAAGGCTGCAGGCACCATTAGACCCTTTTGTCCTTCCCTGTCTCACCCAGCACTGAGCAACACTCAGGCTATGTCTACAGTTGTGGCTTCTTGCACAAGTAATATGCAAATGAGGCTAAGCATGGAATATCGCCGAGCCTCATTTGCATACCTAATGAGCCACCATTTTTTCAGAGGAGGCTCTTGCACAAGAAAGAGCGTCTACACTGCCCCTTCTTGTGCAAGAAAAACCCTCTTGCGTAATGACGTTACACCTATTACTTTTCAGGAATAACGGCATTGCGCAAGAGGGATTTTCTTCCACAAGAAGGGGCAGTGTAGACGCTCCTTCTTGCGCAAGAGCCTCTTCTGAAAAAAATGGTGGCTCATTAGGCATGCAAATGAGGCTCGGCAATATTCCACGCTTAGCCTCATTTGCATATTACTCGCGCAAGAAGCCGCAACTTTAGACATAGCCTCAGTGTCGGTCTGAGCATCCGTCCTGCTCTGGGACGTGTCTCTGTGGCAGGAACCTGCCCAGGCGGCACTAGCAGTGAGGCCCCTCCCTGGCAGCACCGAGCAGTGAGAGCTGAGTGAAGGGGGGAGGCAGGACGGGGGGGAGAAGGCTCCATGATCGTATAAGAGGGAGGCTTTCCCTGGCCAGTGGGGAATCGTTGCCTCTCCGAGGGGCCCAGGCCTGGTGGGTCATTTCCCCAGGTTACTGAGTGGGGGCTGGAGCCAGGTCGTGTTGTCTCCTTCAATAACAAAACTGAACCAATGGGTTTTGTGCCAACCTGACACTGCACTGGGCTAGTTCTGTGTGTGCCACAGAGCTTCCTGTAGCGCTGCCCATGCAGGAGAGGGGAGGGGCAGTTAGAGTCACCCGGCTCTGCCCCTTCTGAAAATGGCAAGTGCTGTCTTAGCAGTGAGGGAGAGGTGGGAAGGAGCCTGAAGTAACCTCTTGGGTCACAGCTGGTGTAACATGTGACAATGAGATGAGAAGAATGACTAGGCAGTAGCCACATGAAACTTAAGGTTGGTCTCTCTGACTGGGAATCAAACCCAGGCCACAGCAGTGAGAGTGCTGTATCCTAACCACTAGACCACCAGGGGCACATGCAACATGCCACTTTGCTCACCTACACTAGCCTTTCACAGGCCATTTTCTGTCCACTTCAGCATGGAGGTCCATTCTCCCTTGCCCAGAGGGGACAAGAACAGCCAAACAGAACATCAAAGCAGCCAGACTGGGCCATGCCAGTTGTCCAACTAGCCCAGGATCCTGTCTCAGGACAGCAGCCAATTTCATTGTCCCGAGGGAATCCTCAGGACGGACAATTGTTAAGTGATCCCTCCCGTCACCCATTCCCAGCTCCTGGAATACACCAGCTAGGGACACCTTCCCTGTCCATCCTGGTTAAATGCCATTCATTGTGGCCCCCAGGGCTTCCAAAGTTGAGTAGCTCTGCATTAAGGGTTCTTATGTATGTAAAGAACCTCAAGCAGCATAAAGTGTGATGGAACTGGAAAGGAAAATGTCTCTGCTAGAAGGATTTTTTTTCCAAGGGGGCACTTGGAGTTGAACCAAGGACCACTTAAACTGCAGTCAAACACTCTGCCACTGAGCTACACCCCCATGGAAGTAAACATATGCAGCCAGTGCTGGGAACTGGGCAGGGAACAAGAGGCTATTGTGTAACACACATCCCAGGTGCCACCCTTGGGCTTGGTCTCCAGACTGAGCAGGCGGGTGGCAGGGGTCTGATGCTGTCACATATGCAAAGCAGGTCACCCACCTGGCACCTGAGCTCAGCCCATGTGGGCGGCAACCAGACAGTGTGAGTGGAACAGAGGGTCCTGGGAGGGGCGGGTGGATTTGTATATTTTAGGAAGGGTCCTGAGTCCTGACTCCCAGCCACGCGCCTTGGCACAAAGACCAATGGCCCCTGCACAAAGTGCATTGTGGGAATAAGAGTTGGGGCAGCAGGAAAGGGGCCGGCCCCTCAGCACCAGCGCGCAGGCAGGAGAAGATGGGAGCAAATCCTCCTACCTCTCATCCGCAAAGGGACCACTAGCCCCTCCCAACACTCCACCAGGCACAGCAGCTCCGTGCCCCACTAGGTGGGTTTTTTCGGATACCAGGGAGGAAGAAGGAGGGGTCTCTGGATGCTCATAGCCCCCTGACTCTGCCTGTGAGAAGAAGGAAGGAGAACACCACAGACACTGAGGAATGTGGCTATTGATCCCACTGCCTCTCACATTCTAAGTGAGGGCTCTGCCACCGGAGCTAATTCCCCCGGCTGTGAGCAGTTTTCTTGCCCCACCCACCACGGGTGGGCTACACGGGGCCAAATATCGCAAAAATCTCTTCCTCAAAAAGGATCGGCAGATTTGCATTTCTTCTGCGGGAAGGGATGTTGCGGTGAGCACAGTCTAGATGTAGTCTAGGCTAAGGGGCGATGGGACAGAGTTTCATGTAATAATGACAGGGGTGCAGAAAGCAATAAGAATTTTTTTTCTCCAACTCAAGATCCCGGGTGACAGAATGAAACTGGTAAGTAGCCAAATTAAAAATAAATGAAAAAAAACATTTTTGCGCCCAGTGGAACTCTTTGCCAGAGGATGTTATGAAGGTGAAATCTACAAGAAGGTCCAAAACAGATCTGGATAATTTAATGCAGGAAAGGTCAATCAATGGCATTTAACCAGGATGGACAGGGCAGGTGTCCCTAGCTGGTGTATTCTTGAAGCTGGGAATGGGCAACAGGAGGGATCACTTAACAATTGTCTGTCCTGAGGATTCCCACTGTGCAATGGAATTGGCTGCTGTCGTGAGACAGGATCCTGGGCTAGTTGGGTAACTGGCATGGCCCAGTCTGGCTGCTGTGATGTTCTGTTTGGTTTCTGTTCTTGTCCCCTCTGGGCAATGGAGAATGGACCCACATACCAAAGGGGACATAATTTAGCCTGTGAAAGGCTAGTGTAGGTAAGGAAAGAGCCCTGTTCATGTGTCCCTGACGGTGTAATGGCTAAGATTCACTACTTTCACTGCTGAGGCCTGGGTTTAAACCAGTCTCAGTGTCCATGTGACAACTGCCAAGTCATTCATCTTACCTGATAGTTACAGCAGCTGTGACCCAAGAGGTTAACTCAGGTCCCCTTTCCCACCTCTCCCTCACTACCAAGAAAGCACCTGCCATTTTCACAAGCCCTTCAGAAGGGGCAGAGCTGGGTGACTCAAACTGCCCCTCCCCTCTCCCATGTGGGCAGCACTGCAGGAAGCTCTGTGGCACACACAGCACTAGCCCAGCGCACAGTCAGGTTGGCACAAGATCCATTGATTCGCTTTGGTTGTTGAAGGAGACAACACAGAACTGGCTCCAGCCCCCACTCAGTAACCTGGGGAAATTACCCACCAGGCCTGGGCCCCTCGGAGAGGCAACGATTCCTCAGTGGCCAGGGCAGAGCCTCCCTCTGACACAGTCATGGAGCCTTCTCCCCCTGGTCCTGCCTCCCCCTTCACTCAGCTCTCACTGCTCGGTGCTGCCAGGGAAGGGCCTCACTGCGAGAGCCGCCTGGGCAGGTTCTGGCCACAGAGACACGTCCCAGAGCAGGACGGATGCTCAGACCGACACTGAGTGTTGCTCAGTGCTGGGGTGAGACAGGGAAGGACAAAAGGGTCTAACGGCGCCTGCAGCCTTTCAGAACAGCCCCCGGCCCCACCCGCAAGTACCAGCCCTTCCCTGCGCCTTTGCTGGGTTCTGCTGGGCACCGTCTTGACTCAGGCCTCCCCAGTGCCAGCCTAAGGGCTCTGGAGAGGACATGGCAGCTCCGTGGGCAGAGTCCTGAGCCCCTGGCTGGGCAGGGCCCATTAAGGAGCTGTGGGGCTGGGCGGGGAAAGCACAGTGGGCTAGCTACAAATGGAGTCATGGTTCGCATAGCAGCCAGCCAAGGGCTTAGGCTGGGTTTGTGGATGTTCTTTACTGCTTCCCTGTCTCTGTTCTCTGACTCGTCCCTTTCCCGTCCCCTGGTCCTGCCCGGCTCTGACTCCTGCCTGGCTGCCTCCCACATGAGCTGAGTTCAGGGGCCGGGTGGGTGACCTGCTCCACCGACACCTCCCGTCAGTCTGCTCCATCACTCAGTGCATGCCAGGGAGCTGAGCGATTGTGCTCTTGAGTGACTTTCTCAGCCAGCCAATCAGCATTGTGAGGAGGATCATGGAGGCGGGGCTAAGAGCTCTCTTGTGAGGCCATAAAGGAAGCAGCCAATGCCCCACCCCCAGGGAGCCAGCTGGAGACCATGTGGGGGGAGCTGCTGCCTCTCCCCTGTGTAGCTGGCACTTTCCCAGTGGGCAACTCTTCCCCCCTGAGGCCTGTCTCCACCGCTTCTGTCACTGCCAGGCAATGGGAGAGTGAGTGGACCCCCCCCCAATGGGGCACAAGGTGAGAGACAGGCAGCTGGAAGCTCAGGGAGGGGCAGTCCCAGGAGGCAGAGGGGCACCTGTGACTCTCGGCTGGCAGCTGACACTCTGCTCCTTGCTTCCCTTCTGCTACTTCACCTCTCAGGGCTTGTTTCTCCTTCCTTGTCCATAGCAGGCAGCTACACAAAGGCAAGTCACCAAACCAAACAGCCCTGTGGCCAGCATGGGGCTTGTACCCATGACCTGGGCATTATTAGCATCAAGCTCTCAACAGCTGAGCCAGCAGGCCCATGAGGGGCTGTTTGGGAAAGTCACCACAGGCAGCTGCAGGGACGTCTCTGCTGCTGCCAAGGGCTCATCTCTGATGGGGCCACTAGTGACTCACTGTGATGTGGGCTGGCTAGTCCAGAAGTCAGAGGAGCAGGAGCCTGTGTGGGTTCAGGGGGAACTTGAGCAGGAGCAGGTTTGGGTTTGGGGGAGGGGCCGCTGGAGCAGGTGACCAGATGATTGGCAGCAGCGGTGTGGGCCGGGCACATGGTCCCGGTCTCCTGGACATATGGAGCCTCCCTCTGTGGCTTGGGCTGGAGGAGCCTGCCTGCTGCAGGGAGCCTTGGGCCAGCCACTGCAGCAGCAGGAATTTGGGCATCAGGACACCCCACTGGGGACAATGGAGGGAAGAGAAGAGTTTTGCCTGCTCTTGGGGAAAGCTGGCCAGGCCAAGGCCCTTTTAGCCACTGGGTCTGTGCAGGCTGGAGCCTCCTCCTACCAGCTCTCTGACCTGAGTCCTGCAAAGGTCTCAGCCTTTTGCCTGTTTCTGCTTCTCTGTCCATAGCAGGTAGCTAAAGTGTGTGGGGGGGAAAGCACCTGGCCTCCCAGCTTCTTCCCTATCAGCAGCAGCCGCAGCCCCTTTTGGCCACTGGGTCAGCCCAGGAGGAGAGGTGGGAATGGGGCCAAGTAGGGAGTCAGGCTGGGGGGGGCATGCAAAGCTCATCTTGCCTTGCAGGGCCACTGGCAACAGCTTCTCTCCTGTGTGCTGCTGAGGAGAAAAATGCCCTGAGAGGGACCAGAAAGACCAATTTAAAAGAGCATTTAGAGAGGGGACCTGTTAACACCAAGGGGGCAAGAGTGAGAGCCTGGCAGCTGCTGGGACCACACACAAGAGCATCAGGGGAAGCAGCAAGCTCCAGCCAGCTTGTAAGTTCCAGGGCCCAGCCCCCTCCTAAGCTAGGCAGACACAGACTGAGCTCTGGTAGGAGGCACTAAATTCTTTCTGGGGAGCCTGCAGATCAGGAAGCCAAAGCACAGGAAATGGGAGGGTTTTGCAGCAACCTGCCCAGACCTAGCAGGTGCCACTGAGATCTGAACTCAGATTGGAGGATTTAGAAACCTCAGTGCTGCCCCTTACACCATGGGACCCACATGAGCTAGCAGTGACTCAATTAGGCTGAACTGGAGTTCTCGCTCCTGCCCACTGGGACCAGCTTTGCTTGCTTTCCTTCCGCCCAGAGCCCCCTTCTTCTCCTGGGCTGCAAGGAGCATCCCTGAGACAGGCACAGGACTCTGCCTCCCCACAGCCAACCTCACCCCACAGGCTTTGGCAGAACAAAATGGAGGGGCTCTGCTCATCCCATTGAATCCCACAGAGGCGTTGAGCTTCTGCCCCTGCCTCCCTGAGCTTGGCTTCCTTCCTCTGCCCCATTCCTGCCTCGCTTCCTCCTTGGGCAAGTCACACAAGGGCGGCAGCAGGAAGAGCCAGCCCCATACGCCAGCCTCCCAGGGCAGGGGAGGCCAAGCCACAATCCTGCAACAGGTGCTTGGCCCGACTCATCTCTCTTCCCCAAGTTGGCACCCAGGGGCATTCTCAGCTGTTGTCACCACCCTCTGTCACATGGGAGGTGATCTTATCCCAGGCACAGGGATAAAATAGCTTATTTCGAACTAGCACATCTACACTGCAGGGAAACCTCAGAATAGTCCGAGGCAGGGTCCCCAGTGTAGACGATCTACCTCGATTTAGAGCCCCGGGAAGAATAACTTAGAATGTCCCCGGGGAGGGGCTAGTTCAAACTAGCAGCAGTGGCGCATCTATGCAGGCCTTATTTTAAAATAGCTAATTTGGAATAGGCGTTATTCTTCGTACAATGAGGTTCGCAGAAGTCGGAATAAGCCATCTGTTACTTCGGAATTATTTCAGAATAATGGAATTGCTGTGTAGACTCTTGCATTGTTATTGTGGAATAACGGCCATTGTTCCAAAAGAACTTTTGTGCGTGGACAGAACCTGCGGAGCCCAAGAAATGCGATTGGCAGCTTGTCCCCACAATCTTTTTCTCAGTTGCACTGCAGGGCTCTGAAGACACGGACCCAAGGAAACCACCTTGGTTGCCTTCTGCTAAGGCCAGGCTGTAGGGAAAAGAATTGCTCCTTCGAGCCAGAGTTGAACCAGCGACCGAGGGATCACTTGCCAAGCACCCACTACAGTCCTCCGCTCTTCCAGCTGAGCTATCAAAGGCTGCTTGAGTAATATGCCTTTGTCCAGGTTGTCCCTTCTGCAAGTCTCAGGGCAACTGCTCCCCCAAGTACATGGCATTGCTGACGAGGGGCAGAAGTGCACAGGGGCTGTCACAGGTACTTCACATGCAGACAGACCCCTTGAGTGAAACCTGAGATAGATCCATCCATGTCACAGCAAAAGGAAGAAAGTTGGGTTCTTCTCATGTGTCTTCTTTGTTCCAGGGTCTCTTGGGGTGCGGTAGGAACAGGTCCTCAAAAAAACAAACCACTTGAATGAATCTTGGTCTAGAAACACCCCTGAGGGTTTCCTTCTATCTTTGGCCTGGAAAGGTCATCTGTAACAATATGGTTTCTCTGTAACTCTATTGGAAGGCCTGTAGCTATTCAGTAGGTCTAAACTAAAGCCTTCTTCGGCAGCCAGACTGAAGAGCAGCACCAATTAGCTGTAAAGCCCGGACTCACATGCTCACATTCCAGCTAAATGACACTGAAATAGTGTCACACTAGGCTGTGAGAAGGGGATCTTGTCCTAATGGCACCCACTGTTACCAGATAAGAAACAGATCTCAAGATGGGTGGAGAAAATTTAGTTAAACACCATTTTGTCTGGCAAGAAACTGCTTACCAATCGTTGTGGTTGTGCAATCGGCATTCTATGATTCTTTTCCTCCCTTTCCTATTGTTTGTCTGTGTGATCGCTGTCTGGTTTGGATCTGTTTCTGTCTGCTGTATAATTAATTTTGCTAGATGTAAATCAACTAAGGTGGTGGAGTAGGATTGGTTTGGTAAATCATAATAGTATCTTATGACTGGTTAGTAAAATTATACTAAAATAATAGGTTAAGATATTGCTAAGCAGGACTCAATTTTCACTATATAAACTGGGGTCCAAGAAGGAGACCAGCAAGAAGAAGGAAAAGAGAACTCACCTGTGAAAGAGCCTTCTACCAGAGCTTCCAGGACACCTCTGCACAACCCTGAGTAGGGCAGCAACCTACCCAAGCCCTGAGACCCCCAGCTCAGAGTAGAACATGCCTGTCCCATCCAAAGGGACACCTCAAGAGCCTGTGTTTTTACCTGCCTTTGAATTAAGGAGCTGCTGCATGTTAAGTAACCACAATGACCACTACACCACAGAGGCTTTTTTTGCCTGTATTTAAACTTGGGAAAATATTCTGTTACTAACCCTTTGGCCAACTCAGATTGCTGCGGGGGAAGGAATTCTCTCTTGTTAATTCTGTGCCCTCAGGAAGGGACCAAACAAAAGGAGGCCAGGCGCCCCATCCCGGGGACTACAACCCAAACCCTGAGGCTGTGTCTAGACTGGCACGATCTTGTGCCAGAGCTCTGCAAATGAGGCTCAGCGTGGAATATCGCCGACCCTCATTTGCATAACTAATGAGCCACCATTTTTGCGGAATAGGCTCTTGTGCAAGACGGAGTTGTCTACACTGCCCCGTCTTGCGCAAGAAAAACCCTCTTGCGCAAAGCCGTTACGCTGATTATTTTCAGGCATAACGGCTTTGTGCAAGAGGGTTTTTCTTGCGCAAGAAGGGGCAGTGGAGACAGCTGCGTCTTGCGCAAGAGCCTCTTCCGCAAAAATGGTGGCTCATTAGTTATGCAAATGAGGCTCGGCGATGTTCCACGCTGAGCCTCATTTGCATAGCTCTGGTGCAAGATCTCGCCAGTATACACACAGCCTAGGTGTCTATTACAGATACCTCCCCAGGCAGAAGAGGTGGGTGAGGTTTTTTAAACAATTAACAAAATCATACAAAGTGCAGCTGCTTTCGCACACTCTTAGCCTCACCTACAGCTGGGAGGCAGTTTGCAGGGAGTTGAAAAGAAACGGAAGAGGGAAAACTGCTGCCTGGCAGAACCAAGTCTTGGGATTCTTCTGTGTCCAGATGTGCTGAACATCTAGCAGCCAAGCTCCCAAGCGCTGGTCTCTTTCTGTCCTCCATAGGCCAGCAAAAACCCTCCACTGGGTGTTACAGGCTGGACTTTGCCTGCCTCACTTTTAGACAGGGAACTGCTCCTTGCGAGGCAAACGTGACACCCCCTGCACTGCGGAAACCAGCCCGTTGCCTTTTGGGAAGAGGGAAGGAGCCCCTGGAAACACTTAGCCCCTGGCTGGCTCTGCATGTGAAAAAGAGGAAGCAGCAAACATTTACCACTGGAGAATGCAGGTATCAATCCCATTGCTTTTCACATATGAAACAATTGCTTTGCCACTAGAGCTAATTCCCCTGCCTGAGAGCAGTTTTCCTGCCCCACCCACCTTGTGCCAGAGCCCACAATGTCCCTTCTGATAAACCCTCATATAAAAGTCAGCAAATATCCAGAGAAGTTGCAGTTCCCCTTTGCAAGACTCTGCACAGCTCAGTTCCAATCAGCCGGTCTTCCCTAGAGCCCAGAACATCGACCGTGGCAGCGTTGCTCTTACGCCTAGTGTAGACACGGCCTTAGGGTGTCACAAACCAGCCCCAGGACACATTCCTTGCTAGGACCAGTCACAGGCTGGGGTCAGTGAGGGTCCGTCTTACCTGAGATGTGTGTTACACAAAAGCCTCCTGTTCCCTGCCCAGTTCCCAACACTGGCTGCAGACACAGCGATATTTGGTGCCTTGGCTGCTGTCCCTGCTGGCAGGGAGCTGTCCCGCACCTGCAATTCATCTGCCTCCAGGAGAGGCAGCAGCTCTGTGAGGGGGAGAAGCCGGGGCATTTCCCTGCATGTGTAAAAACCATCACTGCCAGCCCAGGCTGGGCCAGCGCGCTGGCATCCCTCATGTCTGGAACAGCCCGCCAGGGAAAAACTGAAACTGTGTCAGGAGATAAGGGGTCAGGGTCCCTCCTGGCAGAAGTTATAGGGTCCCGTGTCCCTCCACACCTCTCTAGCAGGAGCTATGGGATCAGGGGACCCTTCTCCCCCCCCAGCAGGAGCCAATGGGTGTCATCGGGGCTCACACACACACAGGTGCACACGCCCTCAATATTGGTGCCCAGGGCAAAACTCGCTTCGCTCCTGGAACAGGAACAGTGACAAGCAGTGAGGCCCCTCCCTGGCAGCACCATGTCTGTGAGATGGTATCTTCTCGGCCTGGTGCTTCCTGAATGCTGGGAGGAGCTGCCTGGTCCGAGGGGCTGCAGTTCCTTGGAGAGAGGGGCTGGGGCCGGTGGCTGCAGGAAAACCCTTCTGCTGTGTCTGTGGCTGAGCTGCACAAAGGAAGATACAAGATCCCTGGTGGGGTCTTTGCCAGATGAACGTGCCTGAGGAAAGAAGCTGGAAGTGCAACAGACACATAAAAGGGGCACGAGGGACAGTTTGAGTCACACACACGGCAGGTGGCACAGCACAGCCAGGGACCTTATCCACTCACAGAGCTTCACAGCTTCTCCATGCCCCCAAACCCCACCAGGCAAACTGCCCCATGGACTTCGCCTGCACCATGCTCAGGGCCTGGGGATTTTTTGTCCATTTGCCAGACCAAATAACCAGCCCCCCACTCCTCTGGAGTCTCTGCCTCTTATGCACCATCTCCTCCTCAGGCTCTGCTTTGTCTCCAGACAGACCCTGTTCTGCTTCAGTCACCTCCCTCTGTCTGTCACTCCTGGGCCTTTTAGAGCAAAATAGACCCCTTCATTCTGACTTCAGATACTAGGGCTTTTAGCACTCAGGTCTGCACCTAACACCAGTGTTCCCTAGGAGGGGTCTAAACAGCTTCTGTAGAGAGAAACAGCCAGTGTAGAGCATCCTTGCCAAATCTGTGAAAGCACAAAGTTTTTTTGTCAGTGAGAGCAAACTATCACCCCACATGGGACTTAAACCCACAACCCCAGGTTCAGGAGGCCACTGCGTTGCCCCATTAGGCTACTGAGACACAGAGAAAATAGCGTCAGAGACAGAAATTCACGCTTCTAAATGGCCCTTCTTCAGCTTTTAGCTCCTGATTAAGCCCCTTTGAAGAAGCCAGATATACAGGAAGGGCTGATCAGCCCCTCTGAAAATCAGCTTTCCATAGGTATCTGTAGCTGGCTCCGAGTCATGGGCCTTGACCTCTCGTCTTCCTCCCGAAACCAGGGAAGTGTCTCCCACTGCTGCAGCCTCATCAGGGAGCTGCACTGGCGCTCACACTGCTCCTGGGGAAGGGAGCGGGTCCCACAGTGGTTGGGGATGGTTGTTACTGAAGGGGAAGGATAAAATGCAGCCACATTGCCGAGGGAACAGGAGGCCAGCCTGGTGAGGCTGTGGGAGAGCCCTGCAATGTGACCCTGACCCTGGCTCCCAAGGCAGCAAGTGCAGAATCCCCCTCAATGAGCTTGAGAAGCTCCTAGCAGCCTGGTCTAGAATAAGGCTGGACCCCACTGCTGGAGTATCAGAGCCAGAGCCAGACATTAGAGTGACAGGCACATCTCTCACACCCAGAGGAGTCCTGTCACAAGCTTGCTGTCAGTCCCATCATGCAACAGGGGCAGGTCCAGCCTATTCTGTAAAAGCAGCTCTGGAAATTACAGAGCAGCTGAAAGTGACTGTGGGGGGATGTGAACCCACAGCTTTTGAATAATTGACATGGCTAACACCAAGCACCACTACTTAGACTGTCAACACATGCTCAGTTGTGCCACAGAGCCCCAAAGTTCAGATAGATCTTCATCCTCTCCCTCTGCTTTGCAACAGGGCAATTGCTGGGGTAGAAGAAAGGGAAAAGCTGAACCAGAGGAACACACACTCCCCCTCCCACACTCAGACACTCCCATACCCAGAGTATCAGCTGTGGCTTAAACCTGGTTCCAGAGAGAAGAGGCCAATTCAAACAGCTCCATGGCAGAGAGGGACTCAGCATGTCGGTGGGTGGGGCAGGGAGCTGGGGACAGATCTTGGCTCTAACTCACTGAGTGACCTTGGCCTGTTCAGTGAATCTCTCCCTGGCTCTATGGCCGTGTCTGTACAGCAGGGACAGCAACACTCACAGGCCCCACAGGAGGGCCCCTGGCCTAGCAATGTGGCACCCTGAGCAGCCTCTGATGTTCCTTGCTTGAGCCCCAGAACCAGCCCTGAGTGAGTGGGGGCAGGGAGAGCAGCTCACACATGCCAAGGGGCTGGCCAGGGGCAGGACATAAGCCTGCAAGGCAGCAGTGGGTGGGTGGAGCAGGGAGCTGGCGGCAGAATTGGGCTCTAATTCACTAGGGGTGCATCCCATAGCTCAGAATAAGCAATGCAATTGAGTAGCTTATTTTGAGTCAATTTTGAAATAGCTTATTTTGTAATTTGGCGCTGGCTACACAGCACTTATTTCGAAATAACTCGCTATTCCCAAACGCCTCTCACTCCTCGTGCCATGAGGTTTGCAGGGATGTAGGAATAGCGAGCCCGTTATGGTTTGAAACAAGAGGCTTGCTCTTAAGACGCGGCTGTGTGATATGAGCACCACGTTCTAAACCTCTGAGCTAGCCGGCCCACGGGTGTCAGTCTCACAAGTGGCCCTTTCAGAAAGGAGATTTCGGCATCCCCAGGGACGTTGTGGGCTCTGCAACAAGGTGGGTGAGGCAGGAGAGATTTTGCTGGGCGGGGGAATTAGTTCAAGTGGTAGTGTGCTTGATTTGTATGAGAAAAACAGTGGGATCAATGCCCATGTTCTCCAACTACAAATCAGTTCTTGTCCCTTATTTTCACTGTCAGGGGCTCAGTGGCCCCCTCCCTCTTCCTACCTGCTCTCCCAAAAGAGACAGACCTGGCTCCCCTTTCTTTTCCCCCCAGCAACTGCCATGCTGCAAAGCAGAGTGCAAGAGAAAGCATGTTAGACTTTTAATCTGTAGTGGTTAATGTGAGCCCAGCTAGACATTCAAAGGTTTTGGGTTCAAGTCCCATGAGTGTCACTTTAGCTGCTTTCTCATTTCCAGGGCACAGCTTTTACAGACCAGGCAATCCTTAGGCTGACACGGAGGTGGGCTTCAGTCTAGACAGTTCCCAGCAGACCCCAGTGAGGGTGGAGGAAAGGGCTGGTTCTTGAGGTTGGGGTTGGGTTTGGGGGTTGTTCTGAAAGGCTTCAGGTGCCGTTAGATCGTTTTGTCCCTCCCTGTCTCCTACTAGTGCTGAGCAACACTCAGGCTGTGTCTACACTACACTGCTCTTCTGCAAAAAGCTATGCAAATTTCGAAACCCAATTTGTGTAGCTTTTTCTTCTGCTTTTTTTGGAAGAGGCTTTTCCGACATTTGGCCTGTGTACGCTGGGCAAGTCACACAAATGAGGCAGCAGGCAGAGCCGGCCCAATGCACCAGCCTCCCAGGGCAGGGGAGGCCAAGCCACAAGCCTCCAGCAGCTGCCTGGCCTGATTTATCTCGCTTCCCCAGGCTGGCACCCAGCGGCATTATCAGCTGATGTCACTCCCCTCTGTCATATCAGAGTTGGGCTCATCAACAGGGTGGTCAGCACCAGCTGCAGCTACCTGGGCAATAAGAGAAGACCCTCTGTTTCTGCCTGGCTTTGAAGCAGGGACCTTTTACATAACTATTCTGTTACAAGCTCTTTCCAACACCCTGCTCTGCAGGGGAGGGGAATGCACCTTGTAAACACTCCACCTCTTGTTCTCATGGAAGCCACTAACCTGAGCTGCCAGCTCCTCATTTCCTCACCAGCCCCTTGATATTTGTAGCTCAAAGCTGGAGCTCCTGTGGAAGGAGGTGAAGCTACAGAAGCTGACAGGGGACAATCAGCGGGTGGAGGGTTATTTTTTTCTCTTCCTGGGCTGAGGAGAAGAAAATCCTCTCCACTTCTCTTCAGAAGAGGATAGAAAACACACTTGGTTTTCTTAAAGCTGGACCCCAGAACTAGACTTTTTTTTTTTTTAAAGCCTCTGGTGAAAGCAGAGAGCAAATGGCTTGCAGACTGAGAATGTAAGTTGAAGAATAGCCTCACCAAGCATAGGGCTTGAACCCGTGGCCCTGAGATTAAGAGTCTTATGCTCTACTAACTGAGCTAGCCAAGCTGGGTGCAGTAGGGTTTTTAATATCCCATCTCAGGGTAACAGGAGCCAAGTGTTCTCCACTGCCTGACTCTCGGCTCTTTCTTGCCCCTAATGTGGGGTTCTGGTCTGTGGAGAGGTTCCAGCTCAAACCCCACTCGCAACACACCCACTTCTTTCCCCACAAAGGAACGGTCCCATTTCCATCTCTCCAGGGACAGGAGAAGGGCTCTGGACTGTTCTCTGCAAAATGCTCAGCCTGTTTCATTTTCTGCAGGAACGACTGGGATCCATGCGCCCTGTTCCCCAGTGACAAGTGTGTGTCCTCTCCCCCCTTTCCACAGACACAGCAGGCCAGGGGGCTATGAGCCTCCAGAGGCCCCTTCCTACTTGGCCTCCCACAAAGCTGGGGTGAAAAGCTGCTAGACCCCAGCCCTCCTGGGCCAAGCCACGGCAAAGGTAGCAGGATTAACACCCATCTTCTCCTGCCTACGCCCTGGTGCTGAGGGGCCAGGCCCTTTCCTGCTACCCCAACTCTTATTCCCACAATCCACTTTGTGCAGAGGCCATTGGTCTTTGTGCCAAGGTGCGTGGCTGGGAGCCAGGACTCAGGACCCTTCTCCAAATCCCCACCTCTGACCCGCTCACGCTGTCTGGCTGCCTCCAGCACAGGCTGAGCTCAGGGGCCAGGTGGCCTGCCCTGCAGCTGTGATGGCATCAGGCCCTTCCCACCCCCCTGCTCAGTCTGGAGACATAGCTCCAGTGGGCCTCAGACACCCAGCAAGAGGAATAAGATTCCCTTTTTTAAACCTCAGTTCACTGAAGCCAAAGCACCGGGACTTTGTAACAACCAGCTGAGACCCAGGAGGTCCCACTGAGATTTGAGCTCAGATTGCAGGATTCAGCATCCTGATTGCTGCCCCTTACGCCATGGGTCCTGTCATGTGAAGGTATGGTGGGCATCTCTGACTCTCAGCTCTCAGGCTGGCCTCAGCTGCTTCATCTCTCAGGACTCTCTGTCCTACCCCAGCTCTGTTGCTTTCAGGGCAAATTCCTTGCTAGGAACAGTCACAATCTGGGGGTCAGTGAGGGTCCATCCCACCTGAGATGTGTGTTACACAAAAGCCTTGTTTCCTGCTCAGTTCCCAACGCTGGATGCAAACACATGGTTGCTATGGGGGTGTAACAAGTGCCCCCTTAAAAAGCTCATCAATTTAAATGAAACTTTTACATCTCCAGCTGTGTCACACTTTGGATTTCTATTGAACAGGGATTCTTCAATGACCACGAACCCCTAACATGCTCTAGTGCCAATGCACATAAACCAGACAAACCCGGCCCTCAGCTGGAACCAGATCAAACCCCCTGTATGTCTGGTTTCTGTTTCCATCCATTCAACAAGGGTGTGATTTGGAAGCCCAATGGCAGGTCCTTGGTCTCCATGGGCTGTGCTGTGCAGAAGAACAAGAACCACACCCAGCTGGGGAGGAATAGCCTAGTGTGTATTGCAATTGGTGGAGGAGGTGCCCAAATCTACCGGAGATGGGCAGGAGCCTGTTACAAACATACAGTAAACACCATTATCAGACTGCCTGGTGCACATTCCTACCTTCCCTTGTGCACACAACATACATGGGGCTCTAATTAATGGCCTCCTGCCTTTCACACAGATCATTGATCCTTGTGACTTTCAGGTACATTCATATGGCAGCTGTTTAAACATAACGTGCTTCCATTTCATGACCAGCACCAGAGTTTTCTTGGCAAAAAATGTGCTAACAAGGTCTCATTTGCATGAGTCATGATCTTATTTGTATATTTTCTGCCAAACTGGTTTTGCGCTGGGGTTGTTGTGCAAAAACAAGCAGTATGGAAGTTTTCTTTCTGCGCAAAACCCCCTTTTTCTGCAAGATCAGGATACCTCTTTTTGGGGGGCATAAGAATCTTGTGGAAAAAGGGGGTTTTGTGCAAAAAAAAAAAAAATGTTCACACTGCTTGTTTTTGCAGAAAAATCCCATTGGCAGAAAATATGCAAATGAGATTGTGACTCATGCAATTGAGTCCCTCATTAACATATTTTTTTACAGAGAAAAATTCTAGCGTAGATGTAGCCTCTGAGAGTTACCAGCAATGGGGCTGTTAGTGTCGGCATCTAACTAATTGCACCATTAGGCCATGTCTTCACTCGGATGGAGATCGCTGCTGTAATCCATCTTCCAGAGGTTGATTTAGCAAGTCTAGCTAAGCCTCACTAAATCAAACCCCTAGGGCACCTCCTGCTCTTTGCTACTATCCTACTCCCACTGTGAGAGCACCACCAAGCTCAACTGAAGGTAAAACCAACTCCAGATACATGTTGAAGAATGGTGGGAAGAAAAGACCCATTGGTCTGGCAACAAGGCACCACTGGGAGTTGGACCCAGGATCTCCTACTTACGAGGCAGGCACTTTCGCCAACTAAGCCATGGTGCCCTCCTTGAAAATAACTCTAAACTGTTCTACTTTATGGGGCCAGACAGCAGCTTCCCATTCCAAAGTGCAGCCAGTCCCCATTCCCCTCCAGCTCTTGCCATGACTCAAGGCCTGCGCAGCCCAAGACATTAGATTGGCAGCTGGTACCCAAAACCTTTCTGTCAATTGTAGCACCAGGCCCCAAAGGGACAGACCCAAGGCAGCCGCCTTGTCCTAAGGCCGGGCCTGCAGCCAGAGGGAGGGAGAAGAATCTCTCCTTTCAGCTGGAGTCAAATCAGCAGCCTAAGGACACTTGCCAAGCACCCGCTACAGGCCTCTGCTCTGCCAGCTGAGCTATTGAAGGGTGCCTGGGGCAGGCTGCTTTCCCTATGTTGGCCCTTCCATGAGTGCCAGGGCAAGAGTCCCACAAAGAGGACGGCCTCCCAGGGGAGGGGCAGGAGAACCCAGCAGCACAGGGGTGTCACGGGTGCTTCACATGCAGAAGGACCCTTGAGTGAAACCAGGCAGAAACGCCGCGTCTCGCTCTCTGCAGCTCCCCTTGCTGCCCTGGCAGGCGCTGCCCCTCCTCCCACTGGCCTGGGCCTGGCATCCCTCCCTCGCCCGGCACCACAGAAAGCCCCTCGGCATGATCCTGGGCAAGCCAGAGGCCTCAGGCCTGTCCCCTCTGAGGGGCTTGTGCATTGGCCTCCTCTGCCCTTGGTGCCGGCTCTCCCGGCTGCCCCCTGTGCGCTGCTGGCCAAAGGAGCCAACAAGGCAGGAGAGGGGGGAAGGAGCAAGTCCCGCTGAGGCCGACAGCTCAGGCTTAAGCCTCCAGCCCCAGCACAAAACCTTCAGCTGGGCCCGTGTGGCTCCCTCCTGGCCCCGCACACGCTCACAGGGGGAAACGTGCCCCATGTTCCATCCCCGCGCCAGGTCTGGACAGATGGGCTCAGCCCTTCAAGCACCCCACAGGGCCTGTGAGGGACGGACTGAGAGCAGGGCCCCACTGACACGCCCCCGTCCTGCCCCACCAGCATGGAACAGGCAGGAATGGCAGCTGGGGCAGAAAGCAGCTTGGACTGATGGGTGAGTCTCACTTGCTGACCAGACTTCCAGGCGCTGGGCTCTGGGGCCAGCCCCCCTGTGGGTCAGAGCCCCCAGGCCACAATGCTACTCCAGGGGGCCTAGTTCCAGGGCCACCTAATCCCAGGGTCTGGGGGGCTGGAGGCCTTTGCCTTGGAGTCTTACAGCTCCCCCAGTGTCAGCTGCCGCTGGCCTGAATGGTGCTGGATGCTCCTGCTTCTCTCCCAGCAGGCTGGCCCTGCGCAGGCTCTGTGCACACTGGAGCCTCCTCCTGCCAGGTCCCCGGCCTGCTCCCTGCAAAGCCTCAGCCTGGCTCCTTTCCTGGCCTCTGCTTGCGGGGCCTTTGGGGCTGGCTCTGAGCAGATCCCCTGAGCCCCAGCACTGGGTGCAGCACTGCTGGGCCCCCGCAGCCCGGGCTGTAGAAAGCTGCTCCCCGGGAACCTCTCCCAGGGCAGTTCCCCTGGCCAGCCGCTGCCCAGCCCAGCACATGCACCAGGGTGGGCAACGCTTGGGGGGGCAGGTAAGAGAGAACCTCCCTCCCCTTCCCCATAGAGCAGACCCCCCAAGCCTGCGGTGGGAAGCCCTGGCACAGAGATGGGATGGGCAGATGCTGTGAGAGCGAGTCCCTGGGCTGTTTGGCGAGAGAACTTTCACACGTCTATGCTCTTTAAGTGCCACCAGGATGGCAGAGTGGTTAAGACGTTGGACTTAAGATCCAATAGACGTTTGTCTGCGTGGGTTCAAACCCCACTCCTGGTAGCTCCAGGTTTTGGAGAAACATGGATCTGGATGGTGCTTTGTCCAGCTGTGAGGGCAGGGGACTGGACTTTGTCTCTGAAGGTCCCTACCAGTTCTAGTGTTCTGTGATTCAGAGTCCTGGTTCTGACTGGCTGAGCAGGGAGGAGACTCAGGGCTTTCTTGTTCACCTTAAGTCCCACTAAATGAGCCAAGGGTTCTCTCTGAGCAGCTCCTGAGCCTCTCTGTGTCCTGGTGCTTCTAACCCACTGGCTGAGCCAATCCCTAGGCAGGGCTGTGGGGCTGTAGCTCCTTTGAGACACTTTATTCTGATCCGTCAGGGTGTGAAACTCCAGACTAAGGGGGTTTCAGCATCAGGGCATCTGGATCCTGTGCCCAGCGCTGTCCCAGACTGGCTGTGTGAGGTCAGACAAGGCCCTTTGCCTTTCTCAGCCTTTGTCCCTCCCTCTGTCACTTGGGGGTAACCATCCTCTCCTGCCTGCCCCATGGTGGGGGGAGCTATGAGGAGCTGTGTGAGGGAGTTGCTAGGAGCAGTGAGTACTAGGAGGTGTCCTGTCACCTGGGCTCCATGTAGGATTGCCAGATGGTTTCAACAAAAATACCGGACACACTTGACATTACATCACAATCTACATTATTATTATGAACATACCGGACATTTCTATTTTCTCAGTTTGTTTCCTGAACAGAAAGCTCAAATACTGGACTGTCTGGTTCAAAACTGGACACCTGGCAAGCCAGCAGGGAAACGCAGTCAAACACCTCCCCCCATATGCTGGCCCAGCCTTGTGCCTGCTGGTGGGGCTGCCTCCCCACCACACATCAGTGGGGCCTCCTGCCCCTGTGTTGCTGCAGCAACTGCCAGTCTGCCCACACCCAGGCCCGGCAACCATGTTGTCTGGGGACAAGAGCAGGGAGAAAAGCGCCGTCCTAGCCCAGCCTGCTCGCCATCCCATCGCTGAGGGAACTTTCCCCCGATGCCAGCCCCATGCTCAAGGCCTTAGTATGTTCTGTAAAAGTGCCAGGCCAAAGTAGCTCCCCCCTTGCTCCTACTGAGCCTTTGCCAGAGCTGCCCCTCCTCAGGCTTTGCCTTGTAACCAGACAGACCCTGCTCTGCTCCAGCCACTTTGCTCTGTCTGAGTCACTCCTGGAGCTGGTGGGACTAAACAACTGCTGTCCTATGGGATCTGGCACTTCTTGGGGAACCATCTCTCAGTTCCCGTGGGTAAAAGCAAGCCAGTGCTTCCCAGTAAACACTCAGAAAGTTACAGTTCTATACTCCAGGTGGGACTTGAACTCACAACTCCGGGCTCTAGGGGCCAGTGCCTTATCCATTTGGCCACTGGAACCAGACAAAAAAAAGAAGAGAAGGAATAGAAATTCTCTGTCCCGAAGACATTACCCCCCCCCACACACACACAGAGGCTGAGTGGACACGTCCCTCCTCCCTACCCCAGCAGACACGGCTGCAGCCCCTGGCAGGAAGGCGACTGGGCAGGTCGCTGGCAGAGCTGAGCCCGGGCTGGCAGCAATGCAGGCTGGTCAGCGACAGCCCTGGAAGAGCAGCTGGGGAGCTCAGCTTGGGGGCGATGCGCCTGTGTGTTCTGCTGCTCACTGATGAGCTGGCTGCCCAACTGCCCACACAGATGCTTCTTCAATCCCCACCCCTGTCAGCCGCCCACCCCCAGCCTCTTCCAGCACAGCCTGCCCCACCTCTCTCCACAGGGCTTCCACAGGGGCCTCTGTCCCAGGGAGAATGGGGAACCCCTGCCCCAGGCATCCACCCCCCCTGCTGCTGCTCCCACCAGAGCAGAGGATTTACCTGGCACAAGTAAGTGCCTCTGTCCTCCCTGACCTTGGCTGCTGGGTTCCCCTCCTGTTTAGCTGCCTGGCCCCAGGTCAGGTCACATGAGACTTCTCATATCACCCCCCTCATCACGGAGCCCTGGGCAGCTGCCCTGGTCGCTCAGGTCTCAGGCTGGCAGGGCCTGCAGAGTTTTGAATAACAGGCTGTTGGTGCAGCTATTAAAAGGCTTCTTCCTTGGCAGGGGCATTGTGCTTGTGGATTGGCTATTTTTTGGATGACTGGGTGCTTGCACATGCAGCTGGGCTTTAGCAAATCAGAATGATGCGAGTCCTGAGTAACCCAGCGCTTCTGGAAATGGGAGTGGAGTAAAAAGTACAATATTTTCTAAAAGAACCCAACTTGATTAAAAGTCAAAGTATCACAAAAATAAATTACTTGAGTAAAACACAAATACGCAAATAAGGTTTTGAGTAGTGTAATCAAGTATTTCTACTTTGTTACTTTCCACCTCTGCCCGGCAGGCAGGGGTTCTTGGACCCTGCTGGTCTGCGGACTGGCAGTTTGTTACCACTGACTTAGAGGAGCCCCAGGAGCTGTAGTTTCAGGAAGAAACAGCAGGAGATTTTGATTGGCTGCCAGGTGCTCCACATGCTAATCAGGAGGCGTGTTTCTGTAAACAGGGGCAGGAAGCATATTCAAATATAGAGATTTCTAAATCAGGTGGAGCGTGTTTGAATGGGACAAGCACTTTGCTGAGATTATTTCTGTTCTTTAGTTTTCTAAGTGTTGTGTGGAAACATTCCCCACGAGGAGAAAGTGAATGCACATGAGTGTGGGTGTGTAGCGAAGAGGGTGTTGTTAAAACTGTACTTTCAGGGATCATTTCTATAGTTAATAAGTAGAGAAATGCAGCTGAAAGTGATTTGCCTTGCCACCCGTGAGGATGAGTGATAGTGTTCTCTTCTGAGCATGACACAAGCTGACAGTGTTGCTTTAATACAGTTGCTGTTTGCTATGGATGATTGTTTCTTCTTTTCTGTTGGGAAGCTGGAGGAAGAGAGTATAGGCTGAGTGGTTAGCTCTTGTTAAAAAGCTCAAAATTAGTTTTGCAGTAGAGAAGAAGGGGGTTTTCACTTTATCATCTTGTCCTGGCTTTTGTTTAATTCCTGGATTTACTTGTAGGCTACATCTATACTGGCATGATTTTGCGCAAATACATTTAACGCAAGAATTTTTGCGTGAAAGCATTTGCACAAGAGAGCATCTACACTGGCATGTGCTTTCGGGCAAGAGATGTGCTTTTGTGCAAAAGCATTCGTGCCACTTTAGACACTCTCTTGTACAAGAAATTAACGTTGCTGTCAACACTGGCCCTCTTGTGCAAGAATCCTTGCACAAGAGGGCTTATCCCTGAGCGGGAGCATCAGAGTATTTGCGCAAGAACCACTGATTTTGTACATTACAAAGTCAGTGTTCTTGTGCAAATACTCGCGGCCAGTCTAGACAGGCGGCAAGATTATGCGCAAAATCTTGCCAATGTAGACATAGCCATACTGCTCTGGACCTGATCCTGATGTCTTCTCACCTGCTGCTGGGCCTTTTTCCATGTGCTTCTCACACTGGATTTAGCCAGCCCCTTGGATCTTTCTCATGCCTTGTCCCCATCTGTTCCCTAGTGGCCTTGCGGGAGGCAGAGACTAGCCGCAGCCCAGTGTTAATTATCCCTTGGGTTAGTATCTTTCTCCCATAACGTGCAGCTAAGATATTTGTTAGTAACTGGCAGGCGCCGCGGGGGCTCTCACCCGAACAGAGACACACGACCTCAGTATTGGTGCACAAGACAAAACTTACCCTGCTCCTGGAACAGGAACACTGACTAGCAGTGAGGCCCCTCCCTGGCAGCACCGAGCAGTGAGAGCTGAGTGAAGGGGGAGGCAGGACCAGGGGGAGAAGCCTCCATGACTGTGTCAGAGGGAGGCTCTGCCCTGGCCAGTGGGGAATCGTTGCCTCTCCGAGGGGCCCAGGCCTGGTGGGTCATTTCCCCAGGTAACTGAGTGGGGGCTGGAGCCAGTTCTGTGTTGTCTCCTTCAACTACAAAACTGAACCACTGGATCTTGTGTCGACCTGACTGTGCGCTGGGCTAGTTCTGTGTGTGCCACAGAGCTTCCTCCAGCGCTGCCCACCCAGGAGAGGAGAGGGGCAGTTTGAGTCACCCAGCTCTGCCCCTTCCGAAAGGCCTGTGTAAATGGCAGGTGCTGTCTTGGTGGGGAGGGAGAGGCTGGGAAGGGGACTCTAAGTAACCAGTTGGGTCACAGCTGCTGTAACATCTTTCAGTGATGACAGAGCAATGCTTGGTCGTTTTCCTGGAAAAAGTCAGAGCTCTTGTACAAAAAGGCTTATTCCTCATAGAAAGAGGAATAACTCTTGCACAAAAAGCCCTCTCTTCTGATGCTCTGTAAATTTACTTGCACAAAAACATGCTCATAGCGCAGATGCTCTAAGGCTATGTCTACACTTGCAGAGCATCTACACTGCATGCACGTTCTTGCACAAGTAAATTTACAGTACAGTGTTGGAAACCAGAGCTTCTTCTGAAAGGCTGTGTCTACATTGGCAAGATTTTGCGGAAAAGCGGTTACTTTTGTGCAAAATCTTGCCGCCTGTCTACACTGGCTGCGAGTATTTGCGCAAGAACACTGACGTTGTAATGTACAAAATCAGTGCTTCTTGCACAAATACTCTGACGCTCCCGCTCAGGGATAAGAACACTTGCGCAAGAGGCCAGTGTAGACAGGTAACATCAATTTCTTGCGCAAGAAAGCCTGATGGCTAAAATGGCCTTCGGAGCTTTCTTGCGCAACAGAGTGTCTACACTGGCACGGATGCTTTTGCAAATCTTTTGTGCAAAGGCACATGCCAGTATAGACGCTCTCTTGCGCAAATACTTTTAATGGAAAAACTCTTCCATTAAAAGTAATTGTGCAAAATCATGCCAGTGTAGACGCAGCCAAAAAGTTATTCCTCTCCCCACAAGGAATAAGCCCTCTTGCGCAAGAGCTCTTCCACAGGAAGGCAGTGTAGACGGGCAACATGAATCTCTTGCGCAAGAAACCCCTATGGTTAAAATGGCCATTAGAGCTTTCTTACAGAAGAGAGAGTCCACACTGCCATAGATGCTCTTCCACAAAAGCACATCTCTTGTGCAAAAGCACATGGCAGTGTGGACGCGCTCTTGTGGAGGACCTTTTGCACAAGGACTCTTGTGCAAAACAGTTCTCGCACAGGAAGCCTGCAGTGTAGACGTAGCAAGAGTTTTTGTGCTAAAATTCTGCAGTACAGACAAAGCTTGAAAGAGAAGAGGAAAGGCGGTGGCTAGAGCCTCCCTCCAGCAGTCTGTCCCTCAACAGGATGTCTACACAGCACCCTCACCTCAAAGTAAGCTGTGCAATGTGAGCAGGCTGCCCAGGGCTGCCAGGGGAAGGTCTGTGGGGAGTTTCCAAGGCAACAACAACAACAACAACAACAACAAAGTATCATTATCAGTACATCAGTGAGTGGGGCAGGGAGCTGGGGGCAGATCTGGGCTCTAACTCACTAGGGGTGCGTCCCATAGCTCAAAATAAGTGATGCAAATTGTGTAGCTTATTTTAAGTCAACTTTGCACAGCAATTATTTCAAAATAAATTGCAATTCCAAAACATCCCTCACTCCTCATGCCATGAGGTTTACAGGAACATAAGAACATAAGAATGGCCATACTGGGTCAGACCAAAGGTCCATCGAGCCCAGCATCCCATCTGCCGACGGTGGCCAATGCCAGGTGCCCCAGAGAAGGAGAACAGAAGACAATGATCAAGTGATTTATCTCCTGCCATCCATCTCCTGCCCTTGTTATGAAGGCTAGGGCACCATACTTTATCCCTGGCTAATAGCCATTTATGGACCTAACCTGCAAAAATTTATCAAGCTCTTTTTTAAACCCTAATAGAGTCCTGGCCTTCACAGCCTCCTCGGGCAAGGAGTTCCACAGGTTGACTGTGCGCTGTGTGAAGAAAAATTTCCTTTTATTAGTTTTGAACCTACTACCCATCAATTTCATTTGGTGTCCCCTAGTTCTTGTATTATGGGAAAAGGTAAATAATTTTTCTATAATCACTTTCTCCACACCATTCATGATTTTATATACCTCTATCATATTGCCCCTCAATCGCCTTTTTTCCAAACTGAAAAGTCCCAGTCTCTCTAGCCTCTCCCCATATGGGACCCTTTCCAAGCCCCTAATCATCTTAGTCGCCCTTTTCTGAACCTTTTCTAATGCCAATATATCTTTTTTGAGGTGAGGAGACCACATCTGCACGCAGTACTCGAGATGTGGGCGTACCATAGTTTTATATAGGGGAAGTATGATATCTTTTGTCTTATTATCTATCCCTTTTTTAATAATTCCTAACATCCTATTTGCCTTACTAACTGCCGCTGCACACTGCGTGGATGTCTTCATAGAACTATCCACTATAACTCCAAGATCCCTTTCCTGATCTGTCGTAGCTAAATTTGACCCCATCATGTAGTACGTGTAATTTGGGTTATTTTTTCCAACATGCATTACCTTACACTTACCCACATTAAATTTCATTTGCTGCCCAATCACTCAGTTTGCTGAGATCTTTTTGTAGTTCTTCACAATCCCTTTTGCTTTTGACTGTCCTGAACAACTTTGTGTCATCTGCAAACTTGGCCACCTCACTGCTTACCTCATTTTCTAGATCATTGATGAACAAGTTGAACAGGATTGGTCCCAGTACTGACCCCTGGGGAACACCACTAGTTACCCTCCTCCATTGTGAAAATTTACCATTTATTCCCACCCTTTGTTTTCTGTCTTTTAACCAATTCTTGATCCATGAAAGGACCTTTCCTCCTATCCCATGACCACCTAATTTACGTAAAAGCCTTTGGTGTGGGACCGTGTCAAAGGTTGTTCTGAACGTTGGAATAGCGAGCCCGTTATGGTTTGAAACAAGGGGGTTGCTCTTAAGATGCGTCTTTGTGATATGAGCATCACATTCTAAACCTCCGCGCTAGCCGGCCCACGGGTGTCAGTCTCACAAGTGGCCCTTTCAGAAAGGCTCCTCGGGCAGCTGCAGCGATGTTGAGGGCTCTGGAACAAGGTGGGTGGGGCAGTAAAGACTTTTGCAGACGGGGGAATTAGCTCAAGTAGTAGAGTGCTTGCTTAGCATCTGAGAAGCAGTGGGATCAATGCCCACATTCTCTCTCTACACCTAAGTTCTCATCTATTACTTTCAGTGACAGGGGCTCAGTAGCCCCCTTCTTCTTCCTACCTGCTCTCCCAAAAGAGACAGACCCAGCTCACCTGTCTTTTCCCCCAGCAATTGTGATGCTGCAAAGCAGAGAGTGGCGATATCAGGCTCTGTGGTGCAATGGAAAGTGTGCTGGACTTCTAAATTGCAGTGGCTAGTATGAGCCCAACTAGATATTCAAAGGTTGGGGTTTCAAGTCTCAGCAGAGTCACTTCTGCTGCTTTCTCATTTCCAGGGCACAGCTTTTACAGACCAGGCAATCCTGAGGCTGACACTGGGGTGGGCTTGAGTCCAGACAGTTCCCAGCAGACCCCAGTGAGGGTGGAGGGAAGGGCTGGTTCTTGGGTTTTGGGCTGGAGGTTGTTCTGAAAGGCTGCAGGTGCCGTTAGACCATTTTGTCCCTCTTTGTCTCCTACTAGTGCTGTGCAACACTCAGGCTATGTCTACACTACACTGTTCTTCTGGAAAAAGTTACACAAATTTCAAAACCCAATTTGTGTAACTTTTTCTTCTGCTTTTTTTGGAAGAGGCTTTTCCGACATTTGGCCTGTGTACACTAGGCCAAATGTCGGGAACAACCCCTTTTTAAGAACAGCCCTTCTTCCTCATAAAATGTGATTCACAGGGATGCTGAAAAAGCACATCTGCTCTTCCAAAAGAAGCTTTCAGCAGAGCAGATGTGTTCTCTGGACTAAAGCGTTGTCTCTCTAGCGTAGACAGAGCCCTGATGTAGCATCTTATTTCAAGTTTAGGGTGCAGCATAGACAGAGGGTTGACATATGAGATGCAATTTGAGCTACAGAAGTTGCCATTTTGAGCTTATTTCAAAAATGCTTTGGTGTCTATGCAGCACCAAATATAAAACTAACCTGCTTTCCTAAATGTCCCTTCCTCCTCACGGAATGATGTTTTCAGGGACGTTGGACTAGCGAGTCCATTGTATTTCAAAGTAAGGGGGCACTGTTAACACGCAGGATGGCTAGTACACATATCTACGTACCTGAAATAGCGCTGGGGTGTCAAGGTCACCTTAGAGGCCCACAGCAGGGGGCAGGTTTGATGCAGAATTTTCAGCTTTCTGCTCTTGCGACGCTCTGTTGCTGTCTGCAGCCACACATAGGCCTGACCTTGCATCACCAGGGCCTCTCACAGTCTGCCAGACAAGAGAGAGGGCTGCAAGGGGCACAACTTCCTCTCTGGGGAGCCTGCAGGAAAGGAAGATGGAGTGTGAAGGGTGTGCAGCACCCAGACAAGCCACACCACTGAGATTCGAGCTCCGATTGCATGAGTCAGAGCCCAGAGCGCTGCCCCTTACACAATGGGACCTACACCAGTCACTCTTGCCTCAGCTGGGTGAAATTGCAGCCCTGGCCCATGCCCAATGGGACCGGCTTTGCTTGTTTTCCTTCCACCTAGAGCCCCCTTCTCCTGGGTTGCAAGGAGCATTCCTGGGATGCCCTGAGACAGACACAGGACTCTGCCGCCCCGCAGCCAGCCCCACCCCACCCCACCCCACCCCACCCCACAGGTCTTGGCAGAACAAGGTGGGGCTCTGTTCTGCCCCATTGCTGCCTCGTGACCTCCTTGGGCAAGTCACACAAGGGAGGCAGCAGGCAGAGCCGGCCCAATATACCAGCCTCCCAGGGCAGGGGAGGCCAAGCCACAAGCCTGCAGCAGCTGCCTGGCCTGATTCATTTCATTTCCCCAGGCTGGCACCAATGGGCATTCTCAGCTGATGTCACCCCCCTCTGTCACATGGGAGTTGGGCTCATCCCAGGCACAGGCCAGGTAGCAGGAGCTGCACTTACCTGGGCACCCAGGAGAGCTGCAATAAGAGGAGACCCTGTGTGTCTGCCTGGCTTTTAACCAGGGACCTTTTGCATAGAAGGCAAACGTGATAACCACTGCACCACAGAAACACACTTTGGGAGGGGGGGGGGGGGGGAATTTGAATGACTGTTCTGTTCCTAGCTCTTTCTAAAACTGTGCTCTGCAGGGGAGGGGAATGCACCTTGTGAACACTCCACCTCTTGTTCCCAGGGAAGCAACTAACCCGAGCTGCCAGCTCCTCCTTTCCTCACCAGCCCCTTGATATTTGTAGCTCAAAGCTGGAGCTGCTGTGGAAGGAGGTGAAGCTACAGAAGCTGACGGGGGACAATCAGCGGGCGGAGGGTTATTTTTCCTCCTCCCAGGGCTGATCTGGCTAGAACTGAGGAGAAGAAAATCCTCTTCCCTTCTCCTCAGAATATGGAAATTGAAGTTTGTTCTCTCTTTGGCTCTACTAAAGCTGGACCCCAGGACTAGACTTTTTCTTTCTAAAATCCTGATGAAAGCTGAGAGTGAATTGCATGTAGACTGAGAATATGAGTTAAAGAAGTATCCCACCCAGCATAGGGTTTGAACCCATGACCCTAAGATTAACAGTCCCATGCTTTACCAACTGAGCTTGCCAGGATATATATATCAAACTTTCTCATACCCCATCACAGGGCTATCTGTCCAGTGACAGGACATGGGGCCGGTGTCAGGATTTCTATTAGCACAGCAGCAAGGGGAGATGGAGGAAATTCAAACTCCTTTGCAAGCTTTGTTCTCACAGCACCAAGTGTGACAGGAAGGGTGTAAGCTGGGGAGCCTGCCCGTCCCCCCCCCCCCCAGAAGGGGCATTTGGATGCACCCAGGGGCAGCAAGAATTCAGGCCCTCAGGCCAGTGCACTGGGGACAGCGTGTGAGCCCTTCCATGAGCATTTTCTGCTTCCACCGGGGAAGGCAGCTGGGCAGGACTGTCCGGCAGCCCACGTCCCTTTCAGCCCCAGGTGCAGGAGGTAACAGAGAGGGGAGGAAAGTCCATGGCCAGAGCCTCCTCCCAGCAGTCTGGCCCTGCACAGTCTGTGCATGATGGAGCCTCTCTCAGCAGGGCTATGGCCTGTTCTCTGCCAAGTGCTCAGCTGTTTCATTTTTTTGCAGGAACGAGTGGGATCCATGCCCCCTGCTCCTCACTGACAGGAGTGTCCTCTTCCCTTCTTTTCACACAGGGTCTGTCCACACTGCTCTCCTCCTTCGAGGGAGGAATGCAAATCCAGACGAGCGAAATTGCAAATGAAGCGTGGATTTGAATGTCCGGGGCTTCATTTGCATAATTGCATTATGGCGCTATTTCAAAATAGCGTTATTTCGAAAAAAGAAATGCTGTCTAGACACGGTTATCATATATATAGTAGCTCAGTGTCTGAGAGTCTGTAATGCTGAAATGTTGGCTGTTCCCTCTGGGCGGCGCTGTTGCTGAAATGCTGGCTGTTCCCTCTGGGCGGCCCGTGCTGCATGGGGAGTACGGAGCCCAAACAGCTTGCTCCCCCTGCTCCCCCACGGCAGCCTGGCTGAGCAGTGCAGAAGTCAGCCGAGCGCCACGGCAGGAAGGAAAGGGGGGTAGGGTGGTGACGTGCGGCGTGACAACGGCTCCAGGCCCCGCCACCTGGCCGTGGCACTCGGCTGACTTCTGCACCACTCAGCCAGGCCGCCGCATGGGAGCAAGTGGTGCAAGCGACCATTTGGGCTCTGCGCTCCCCATGCAGCACGGGGAGTGCGGCACCCAGTCGACTGTTTGGGCTCCGCGGTCCCCCGAGTGAGAGGCAGGAGTGGGAGGAGAAGAGAAAGAGAGAGGTAGGAGGCGGAGGAGAGCTGAGAGAGAGAGAGGCGGGGAGGCAGTAGGAGCAGGAGAGAGAGAGATGGAGCGAGAGACCGGAGGCCAGGAGAGAAGACCGACGTGAAGGAGAGACCTGAAAACCCCGTCTTATGATGGGCTAATTGGCTAGTCTGGAAAGAAAACCCTTCCTCCAAAATCACCCTTACTCCTACCCTTACTCCTTATACAATAAGGTTTAAGGGTTATTTCAAAAAAAGTCCTTGGTCTCCATGGGATGTGCTGGGCAGAAGAACAAGAACCACATCCAGCTGGGGAGGAATGGTCACAATCTATCTTACAGAATTCAATTTAGCAAACCCAACTAAGACTCACTAAATCAAACCCAGAGGACACCCCAACCAGCTTCCAGTACTTCCGCTCTTTGCTCCCTTTGGCTTCCTGCAGTAGGGACACAGCCAAGCTCAACTGAAGGAAGCCAATTCTAGCTACCTAAGGAGGGATGGTGGGAAGAGCAGACACATTGGCCAGGCACCACTAGGGGCTGCCTCCCTCACCTCCTCCATGCCTGACAGGTGCCTGGACAGCTTAGCCATGGGGCAGCTCTCTGGGACTTTTCTCCCAGCTGCTCCACCTGTTGCCATTGCCCATCCCAAGGGAGGGGGGAGGAGAGTCACTCTCCATGGCTGCAGAGGTTGCACTTGCAGGATCTCTGGGCACTGACACCCCCAGGGAATCACAAGGGTATGTGGCACTGGCTCTCCTGTCCCAGCAATTGCAGTCAGAGCTCTGCCTTGCCAATGCCAGTCACAGCAGCCTCTGCCCCAGGCTTGTCCTTTCCTTCTTCCCAAAGGTCCTCTCCAATCAGCCTTTTCCTGAACCAGCAGTTCCATGAGTGGCTACTGGAGGCCTCTTCTGTGTCCCAGAAGGGGATAGGAAAACATGATCAAAGGCTACAGCAAGGCACCACTGGGATGGGAACCCAGGATCTTCTACTTACAAGGGAGGCGCTTTAGCCAGCTAAGCCACAGAGCCCTTCTCGGTGGGAAACTCCACTACAGATACCCTTCTTGGCTATATGCCAAATATCGAGCTTTTCCAGGATACCTTTTGTATCTGTGAAAAACTCTGCTGCATCCATGGAATGGGTCAACTTTTTGAGATCATTTTCCAAAAAAGTGGGCTCGTTTTTTTAGAAAGCCTGTATTCCTCATTTTATTTGGAATAAGGGTTCTTCCCAAAGAGAAGGTTTTCCCCACATTTGGGCCCGTGTAGATGGGCCAAATGTCAGAAAAGCCTCTTCTGAAAAAAGTGTCTCTAAAACTGTTCTAATTCATGGTCCCAGACAACACCTTTGAATTCCAAAGTGCAGCCCTTTTTTATTTTAGTCCAGCCTCGGAGGGGTCTCAAGGCCTGTGCAGCCCAAGAAACGCCATTACCAGCTCAGACCCATAATCTTTTTGTCAATTGCAGTGCAACCTAAGGATTACTTGCCAAGCACGCACTGCAATTCACCACTCTACCAGCTGAGCTATCAAAGGTGCATGAGTGAAGCTGGTTTGTCCGTGTTGGCCCATCTACAAGTGTCAGGGCAAGTCCTCCCCCAGGTGGATGGCATCGCAGGCGAGGGGCAGAAGAACCCAGGAGCACAGGGGTGCTTCCCATGCAGAAGGACCCCTGAGCTAGATCCATTCATGTCACAGCAAAAGTAAAATAGTTGGGTTCTTCTCATGTGTCTTTTTTTGTTTCAATGTCTCTAGGGTTGCAGGAGGGGCAGATCCAAAAGAACCAAACCAACTGGTCCAGCCTCTCACTTGTGCTGCTCGCTCTCCCAGACAGTTCCTACGCCCAAGGCAATAGCTCCACACCCAGTGGATGGGTTAGCACAGGCCGGGGGCAATAGGCAGAGCCTGGCAGCTGCCGGGATCGGACCTGAGGGCATCAGGGGAAGCAGCGAGAAACACAACCTCAGCCCCCTGCATCTCTAGGCAGGCTGGTAGGTTTCATGGCCCCAGCTCATCTGAGCCAACCAGATGAGAGACCGAGCACCAGTGGGCATTAGACACCCAGTACAAGTCACAAAAATCTCTTCTCACCAGCCTGAGGACAAGAAACCCAAAGCGGGAGGGCTTTTCAACAACCAGCCCAGGAAGGTCCCACTGACAGTTGAACGCAGGTTGCAAGGTTAAGAGCCCTGAGTGCTGCCCCTTGCACCACGGGACAAACAGCTGATGTTTTTTGTGGGCACCTGGGACTCTCAGCTCTCCGGCTGCCTCTGCTCTCCTGGCTCCCTCCAGCTGCCCCATCCCAGCTGCTTGTTTATTTTTTGTTTTTATTTAAATACCAGCTCTAGTAGAAGCCGTGTGACACTCTCCCCTCCCCCATCACGGCATGAACAGGTCACCGCCACCAACCAGACTCTGAAATGGCCCCCTGTGTTTCCCCTGGCCCCGTGGGGCTGAGAGGAAGGAGGCCAAGGCCAGGCTGCAGCCAGAGGAAGCAGGAGGCAGGAAGAACCCCAGGCTACACAGCTCCTCTTTGCACAAAAGCCTCTTGCGCAAAAATGGACCCCAATTAATTATGCAAATGAGCATGGCAATATGCTAATCTGACCTTCATTTGCATGAGCTTTTGTGGAAGAGAGGTGCACTATGGAGATAGCCTAAGTGGTAGATAGCCATGAAGGAACATAGACTCAGGAAAAATCCCTGGGCTGCAATCCTTAGTTACACAAAATAAGAATAATTCACCAGCTCAGACGTGATTTCTAAACCCCTAAACAAGGAAAATAATAAAAGCGTATGGACTAGGTAGACTTTTCCCTACCCACACATTGCAAGAACTCCAACCCTCTGCAAATCAAGACTGTGTGGCCTAATGGATAAGGCGTTTGACTTCGGTTCAGAAGATTGAGGGTTCAAGTCCCTTCACAGTTGTGTTTACCTTTCCTTGTCTGTGCTTATGGATCCTGATGTCTCTCCCCTGGAAAAGTCCTCTGTGACTTTTCTATAACCCTATTGGAAGGCCTATAGCTCTTCAGTAGGCCTAAACTAAGGGGGATATCTTGGCGGGGGCGGGTACTGGCTGGGGGAAGCAGGGCTTGCCATGGGAGATTAGGAGAGAATAGGCAGGCTGGCCTGGCCAGGGGGAAGGGGGCAGAGAATCAGCCAGTGGGGAGTGGGACTGATCAGAGCACAGAAATCCTGAATAAAAAGAGTGCCTTTTAAATATCCCCACTGCTGACAGTGACAGTGAGGTTTAAAGGCAACTACAATGTGTCAGAATGGCGAGAGCCTGGTGCATTCACCATCCGGAATGAGAATACGGATAAAAGATTCCAAAGATGGTTCTGGCTTTCTGAAAATAAATGAGCCCCTTTTCAGTACACGATGTGGTGGTGCAGGGTTTTATTGGATTACTCTGGTTCTGCTTGCAGAAGCAGGGCTGGCTGGGGGGAGGGGGTAGTAGTGGGGATGGCCGGGAAAGATGGGGGGGGAGAACTGACCGGAGGAAGCAGGGCTGGTGTGGGCAGCAGGGCTGGCCAGGGGAGATCAGGAGGAGAAGTGGGGGAGAACCGCCAGGCTGACAGAGGGTGGGGGTGAGCGGAGATGTCCAGGGGGGAAGCAGGGGGAAGAGAATCGGCCGGCGGGGTGTGGGACTGATCCGGGCGCATTCAGATCCTGGGGCACTGCCCGTCCTGTGCATGGTCCTGGCGAAGCACGAAGGAGTTTGGCCTCATCGATTCCATTTTGCACCGCCTCCCCCGAGTAATATTGTTTGTCTGTGTGATAGTCTGGTTTGGATCTGTTTCTGTCTGCTGTACAATTGATTTTGCTAGGTGTAAATCAGCTAAGGCGGTGGGGTCTGATTGGTTAGGTCATTCTGTGACAGTATGTAATGACTGGTGAGTGAAATTATACTAAAATAATTGGTTACGGTAGAACTAAGCAGTATTGAGTTTCTCTGTATAAACTGGGGTCCAACAAGGAGACCAGCAAGAAGGAAAAGGGCAGAAGAGAAGAGGAAGGAGAAGGGAAAGGAAGACCAAGAAGGAGGGGAGAAGACCTTGAAGCAGAACTCACCTCCAAAGCAGCCTAAGACCAGAACAGCCAGGACTCCTCTGCACAACTGTTGAAATGGTTTGCTGTGTGAATTCTATGGCAGGTGACATTAGGCCTGCGCACTGGGATTATTTACTAGTTTCCCGGGGGTGCTATTGCCTGCAGCTGGGGTGGCCAAGTGGTTAAGGTGTTGGATTTGAAACCCCATAAGGTTTTCCTGTGCAGGTTCAAATCCTGCTCACAGCAGGGCCTGTGTTTTGGCCACACCCCTTTCTAGGGCATCAAGGGCCTCTGTGAGTTACCAGCAGTGAGGCTGTTAGTGTCCGCATATAACTAATTGCACCATTAGGCCGTGTCTTCACTCAGCTGGAGATCTTTGATGCAATCCCTCGCTGGGGCTATGTCTACACTGCAGGCTTTTTGCGCAAAAACTTACAGAGCATCTACACTGCACGCATGTTCTTGTGCAAGTAAATTTACAGTACAGCGTCAGAAAACAGGGCCTCTTCCAGAAGAGTCATTCCTCTCCCCAGGAGGAATAAACCCTGGAGCTCTTGCACAAGAGGGCAGTGCAGACAGGCAACATGAATTTCGTGCTCAAGAAGCCCCTATGGTTAAAATGGCCATCAGAGCTCTCTTGTGCAAGGGAGTGTGCACACTGCCATAGATGCTCTTGCGCAAAAAGCACATCTCTTGCACAAAAACACATGGTAGTTTGGACGCGCTCTTGTGCAAGACCTTTTGCACAAGAACTCTTCTGCAAAAGAGTTGTTGCACAAGAAGCTGCCAGGGGATGCTCTACCTTGACTTAGAGTCACCAAAAGCTTGTCTTTACAGGGAGCAGGGGAATTAGCTCAAGTAATAGAGTGCTTGTTTTGCATGCCAGAACTAGTGGGATCGGTACCCATGTTTTCCAGTAACCCGTAAGTTACTTTTTTTTTTTTTTTTTTTTTGCAGGCAGAGGGCCAAGTGCCTGCAGTGGCCCCTCCCTCTTCCTACTCACTCACCTCAAAAGCCAGCCACGGACTAGTTCGAAATCTGTAAACCCCATTGCATGAGGGATAACACCTCTTCCGAAATAGCTATTTTGCAATAGCCGGAGTGTGGACGCTCCACTGCAGCTATTTCAAAATAGCTCCTGCCCAGGGCCATTCAATGTAATTACTGCTGAGTGCCTCCTGGGGCTCTAAGTCGAGGCTTCTCTGTAGTGTGGATGTGCTACTTTGAAACAAGCTATTGAAAAACAAGCGCGCTGTGTAGACGAACCCTGAGAGCTGAGTGAAGCTGTTAGTGTCCCTGCACCTGGCACAATCCATTGGCTGGTTTCTGGCCATGTAAAACACCATCCCCCCTCCACTCAGGCTCCTATTCACTGACCCACATGGCCCCTGCAGCCTGTGTGGGGGCAGGGCAGGCAGGCTGTCTGAGAAATGTGCTGGGCTGCTGGCCAGGAGTGAACCAGAAAAGTTGCCCAGCCAGAGCCTGCCTCTGGCACCCCAGCCCCTCCCTTCCCTCAACCCACTGGTACCCCACATAAACCAAACCCTCTGCCCCCCTCCTGAGCCCACACCCCTCCCAGATCCTGCACCCCGATCCTCTGCCCCAGGTCACAACCCAACCCCCTGCAACCGTTCCTGCACCCCAGTCCTCTGCTCCAAGCTCCTGTCTGCACCAACCTGCATCCCAGACCCCCACCTCCTCTGTTAATAGCATGGAAAAGTGCAGACCTGGGAGTGGTTCCCCATCAAAAGTCATTGCCTACCCCTGGTCTAAGCCCCACAGCCCCACAGCTGCTTACCCCAGCCCCACAGCTGCTTAATGAGCCCTGCCCAGCCTCAGGACTCTGCCCACGGAGCTGCCATGTCTTCTCCAGAGCCCTTAGGCTGGCACCGGGGAGGCCTGAGTCCAGACAGTGCCCAGTGGAGCCCAGCGAGGGCGGAGGGAAGGGCTGGTACTAGCCCAGGCTCCTGTCTCATGACAGCAGCCGATTTCATTGCCCCGTGGGAATCCTCAGGACAGACAATTGTTAAGTGATCCCTCCCGTCGCCCATTCCTAGCTTCTAGAATACACCAGCCAGGGACACCTGCCCTCTCCATCCTGGTTAAATGCCATTGATTGACCTTTCCTGCATTAAATTATCCAGTTCTGTTTTGGACCTTCTTGTAGATTTCACCTTCACAACATGCTCTGGCAAGGAGTTCCACTGGGCACAAAAATGATTCCTTTTGGTTTATTTGTAATTTGGTTACTTACCAGTTTCATTCTCTCACCCGGGATCTTGAGTAGGAGAAAAAAAAAATCTTATTTGCTTTCTGCACCCCTGTCATCATTACATAAAACTCTGTCCCATCGCCCCTTAGTCGTCCCTTTCTCAAGCTTAGAAGAAGAAGTTCCATGAACTCATGGGAGCTGCTGTTCCAAAGAAGAGGCATTTCCCGTGGAAAAGATGGCCAAGCCCAATCCCCTACACAGAGCCCCAGAAAACACCAATGAACACTGGGCACTTGTAAAGCTCCCTCTCGGGCAGCGCTACCGAATGGATCCGGCTGGCCGTTGGGCTGACTAACGCCATCAACAGACGAGTCCCAGTGAGACTTCTCAGCCCAGGTGCAGATACTGTGGAGTCTCCCCCTCCCAGCCCAGTGGCAGAGGGGCAGCGCCCTGAGGAGGCGGGTCCCGAGGCAGCGGAGACCTTTGAAGGGAACGGAGACGTAAGGTAAGAAGGAAGGAGAACAAGTCACCTCTTCTCAGGTGAGATGTGGTGGGAAACTACCAGATACGGTGCAAGCTGAGCTCCAAGGGCTGGTTCCTGCCCTGGTGGCTCCTTGCAGGGCCTGGCTTGAGAAGCGCCAAGAAGTGCCCTGTGTGGCCAGGATAAAGTGTGCAGAAGGAATGTGGATGAAGGAGCAGGGTAGGGGACAGGAACAAGGGAGGGTGTCAAAGGAAGCTGGGGGTGCTGGGTGGGAAGAAGTGAGGGGAATGGGGTGGCTGGGGTCTAGGCATGAGGCAGGGTGTTATGTAGCTTTGTGTCCCCTTGCAACAAAGGTGACAGCCACACTGCCCCCAAGGTGCACAGCCACAGCAGTGGCACTTCCGGTGCGGGCCCTGGACTTTGTGGCCGCAACCACCTGGTCCCAGGCAAGGCACCGCTGAGAACTCTCAGCCCCAGTCCTGCCTCCTCCCATCTCAGCTTCACCTGTTTAGGTGTCTCCCACATGCCCCTGAAAGCCAGCACACCTGCCGCCCATCCCTGCACCGGGCGGGCAGGCCCTGAATCTGTCTTGTGGGCACCAAGGGGAACCGCAGTAAGAGGAGACGCTGTGTTTCTGAATCAGGGACCTTTCACATGTTAGGCAAATGTGACAACCACTACACCACAGAAACACGTCACAGTGTTTTCTGCTGCTGCACTTAAACTTGTGCAAATATTTGGTTGAAACCCTTTGGCCAAGAGGTTGCTGCAGGGCAAAGGAATTCTCTGTTGTCATTTTATGCCCTCAGGATGGGACCAAACTGAAGGAGGCCGGGCCCCCACCTGGGGACTCCAACCTAAAGCCTGAGAGGATGCTGTGACTGGCACTGGCAAGGTAGGGCTCTGACTGCAATTGCTGGGACAGGAGAGCCAGCGCCAAGTGCCCTTGTGGTCCCCTGGGGGTGTCAGCACCCAGAGATCCTGCCAGTGCAACCTCTGCAGCTCCTGCAACCATGGAGAGTGACTCTCGTCCCCCCTCCCTTGGGATGGGCAATGGCAACAGGTGGAGGAGCTGGGAGACAAGTCCCAGAGAGCGGCCCCATGACTAAGCTGGCCAAGCACCTGCCAGGTATGGGGGAGGTGAGGGAGGCAGCCCCCAGTGGTGCCTGGCCAATGTGTCTGCTCTTCCCACCATCCCTCCCTACGTAGCTGGAGTTGGCCATGTCCCCACAGCGGGCAGCCAAAAGGGGCAAAGAGCAGAAGTACTGGAAACTGGTGGGGGTGGCCTCTGGGTTTGATTTAGTGAGTCTTAGTGGGACTTGCTAAATCAAACTCTGTAAGATCGATTGTGGCCATTCATCCCCAGCTGGACGTGGTTCTTGTTCTTCTGCAGGACACAGCCAAAGGAGAGTAAGGACGTGCCAATGGGCATCCAGATCAGATCACACCCTTGTTGAATGGATGGAAACAGAAACTAGACACACACACAGAGCAGGTTTGAATTGGTTCCAGCCGAGGGACGGGTTTGTCTGGTTTACATGCATTGACGCAGGAACACGTTAGGGGTTTGTGGTCATTTTAAGAATCCCTGTTCAACAGAAATCCAAAGTGTGACACACCTGGAGATGTAAAAGTTTTATTTAAATGGATGAGCTTTTTAAGGGGGCACTTGTTATACCCCCATAGCAACAATGTGTGTGCAGACAGTGTTGGGAACTGAGCAGGAAACGAGGCTTTTGTGTAACACACATCTCAGGTGGGAGGAACCCTCACTGACCCCCAGAGTGTGACTGGGCCTAACAAGGAATTTGCCCTGAAAGCAGCAGAGCTGGGGCAGGACAGAGAGTCCTCAGAGATGAAGCAGCTGGAGGGAAGCCAAGAGAGCAGAGGCCAGCCTGAGAGCTGAGAGTCAGAGGTGCCCACCCAAACATCCCACCACAGGTCCCATGCTGTAAGAAGCAATGCTCAGGATTCTGAATCCTGCAATCTTAGTTCAAATCTCAGTGGAACCTGCTCAAGCTCAGCTGGTTATTACAAAGTCCTTGTGCTTCTGGTGCTTTGGCTTCTATGCCCTGGAGTTTAACAAAGAGAATTTTGTTCCTCTTGCTGGGTGTCTGAGGCCCACTGGAGCTCTGTCTCCAGACTGAGCAGGGGGGTGGGAAGGGCCTGATGCCATCACAGCTGCAGAGCAGGTCACCCACCTGGCCCCTAAGCTCAGCCTGTACTGGAGGCAGCCGGGCAGTGTGATCAGGTCAGAGGGGGGAATTTGGGGAAGGGTCCTGAGTCCTGGCTCCCAGCCATGCATCTTGGCACAAAGACCAATGGCCCCTGCACAAAGTGGATTGTGGGAATAAGAGTTGGGGCAGGAGGAAAGGGCCCAGCACTTCAGCACCAGGGCGTAGGCAGGAGAAGATGGGAGGGAATCCTGCTTCCTCAGCCATGGCTTGGCCCAGGAGGGCTGGTGTCTTGCAGCTTTTCACCCCGGCTTTGTGGGAGGCCAAGTAGGAAGGGGCCTCTGGAGGTGCATAGCCCCCTGGCCTGCTGTGTCTGTGGAAAGGGGGGAGAGGATACACACTTGTCATGGGGGAACAGGGCACATGGATCCCAGTAGTTCCTGCAGAAAATGAAACAGGCTGAGCATTTTGCCGAGAACAGGCCAGAGCCCTTCTCCTGTCCCTGGAGAGATGGAAATGGGGCCGTTCCTTGTGGGGAAAGAAGCGGGTGTGTTGGGAATGAGCTTCGAGCTGGAACCTCTCCACAGACCAGAACCCCACATTAGGGACAAGAAAGAGCCTTGAGTCAGGCAGTGGAGAACACTTGGCTCCTGTTAGGCTGTGATGGGATATTAGGCAAGCTTTTGCAAGCAGTCTGGCTAGCTCAGTTGGTAGAGCATGAGACTCTTAATCTCAGGGTCATGGGTTCAAGCCCCATGCTGGGTGATACCCTTCTTTAACTCATATTCTCAGTCTACAAGCAATTCACTCTCAGCTTTCACCAGGGTTTTAAAAAGAAAAAGTATAGTCCTGGGGTCCAGCTTTAATAGAACCAAAGAGAGAACAAACTGCAATTTCCATCTTCTGAGGAGAAGGGAAGAGGATTTTCTTCTCCTCAGTTCTGTGCACATCAGCCCAGCAAGGAGAAAAAATAACCCTCCGCCCGCTGGTTGTTCCCTGTCAGCTTCTGTAGCTTCACCTCCTTCCACAGCAGCTCCAGCTTTGAGCTACAAATATCAAGAGGCTGGCGAGGAAATGAGGAGCTGGCAGCTCGGGTTAGTCGCTTCCATGAGAACAAGAGGAGGAGTGTTCACAAGGTGCATTCCCCTCCCCTGCAGAGCAGGGTTTTAGAAAGAGCTAGGAACAGAACAGTCATATAAGTATTTCTATATTGAAAGGTGTTTCTGTGGTGTAGTGGTTATCACCTTTACCTAATATGCAAAAGGTCCCTGATTCAAAGCCAGGCAGACACACAGGGTCTTCTCTTATTGCAGCTTCCCTTGGTGCCCTGGGTAAGTGCAGCTCCTGCTACCTGGCCTGTGCCTGGGATAAGCCCAACTCCCATGCGACAGAGGGGGTGACATCAGCTGAGAATGCCCCTTGGTGCCAGCCTGGGGAAGCCAGATGGGTCAGGCCAGGCACCTGATGGACACTTGTGTCTTAGCTTCCCCTGCCCTCGGAAGCTGGCATATGGGGCTGGCTCCTCCTGCTGCTTCCCTTGTGTGACTTGCCTGAGGAGGAAGTGAGGCAGGAATGGGGCGCAGATGAGGGAAACCAAGCTGAGGGGGGCAGGACAAAAGTTCAACATCTCAGTGGGACTCAGTGGGGTGAGGAGAGCCACTCCTCCTTGTTCTGCCAAATCCTGTGGGGTGGGGCTGGCTGCGGGGAGGCAGAGTCCTGTGCCTGTCTCAGGGCATTCCAGGGAGGCTCCTTGCAGCCCAGGAGAAAACGGGGGCTCTGGGTGGAAGGAAAACAAGCAAAATAGGTCCCAGTGGGCCTGGGCCAGGGCTCCAGTTTGGCTCAGCTGAGTGTAGGTCCCAAGCTGTAAGAGGCAGCACTCAGGACTCTGAATTCAAATCTCAGTGGGACCTGCTGCAGCTGGGCTGGTTGTTACAAGCCCCTCAAAGTCCGTCTTCTTTGGCTTCCTTTACTGCAGGCTCCCTGGAGAGGGATTTGTGCCTCGTGCTGTGAGTCTGAAAACACCTGCCCCCCTGGCAGCTCTGTCTCTTGTCCGGCAGTCTGTGAGGGGCTGGGGCTCTGGAGATGCAGCATCAGGCCTACGTGTGGCTGTAGACAGCAACAGAGAGTCCCAAGAGCAGAAGGCTGAAAATTCAGCATGAAACCTGCCCCCTGCTGTGGTCCTGTAAGGCGACCTTGACCCTGCAGCGTTATTTCAGGGTACGGAGACACCTGTCGTATCTATCCTGCATGTTAACAGTGCCCCATTTTTTTCAAATGCAATGGGCTCTCTAGTCCAATGTCCCTGTAAACCTCATTCCATGAGGAGGAAGGGACATTTCGGAATAGCAGGTTATTTCGAAATTTGGTGCTGTGTAAACACCAAAGCGTTTTTCAAAATAAGGTCAAAATGACAAAGTCTGTAGCTCAAATTGTGTATCATATGTCAACCTTCTGTCTATGCTGCACCCTGAACTTGAAATAAGATGTTACATCAGGGCTCTGTCTACACTACAGAGACAACACTTTAGTCCAGAGAACACATCTGCTCTTCCGAATTTTTTTTGGACGAGCAGACATACCTTTTTGGTGTCTCTCTGAACCTCATTTTATGAAGAAGAAGGGATGTTCCAAAGAAAGGGGTTTTTTTCTCCACATTTGGCCCAGTGTAAACAGGCCAAATGTTGGCAAAGCTTCTTTCAAAAAAAGAAGCAGAAAAAGCTATGCAAATTGGGGTTCACAATTTGCCTAGCTTTTTCAGAAGAACAGTGTAGTGTAGACATAGCTTGAGTGATGCACAGCACTGGTAGGAGACATGGAGGGACAAAAGGGTCTGTGGGCACCTGCAGCCTCTCAGAACAGCCCTTGCCTCCACCCTCGCTGGGGTCTACTGGGAACTGTCTGGACTAAAGCCCACCCTGGTGTCAGCCTAAGGATTGCTTATTGTGTAAAAGCTGCCCTGGAAATGGGGAAATAGCTAAAGTGACTCTGGTGGGATTTGAACACGCAACCTTTAAATAACTGACTTGGCTCATACTGAGCACTGCACCTTAAAAGTCCAACATGCTTTTCATTGCCCCATGGATTACCGGTTTTGCTGTCTCTGGTATCTGCTTTGCAGCATGGCAATTGCTGGGGGAAAAGAAAGGGGAGCCAGGTCTGTCTCTTTTGGGAGAGCAAGTAGGAAGAGGGAGGGGCCACTGAGCCCCCTGACAGTGAAAACAATTGGGCTATGTCTACACTGGCAGGTTTTTGCGCCAGAAATATGCAAATGAGGCTAAGCATAGCGGCATTGCTCAAGAGGGTTTTTCTTGCACAAGAAGGGGCTGTGTAGATGCTCCTTCTGGTGCAAGAGTCTCTTCCACAACAATGGTGGCTAATTAGATATGCAAATGAGGCTCACCCATTCCATTGGCCACTTTCCACTGCTCCTACCAGCTGCCCACCAGCCACTCCCTCCAACCACCCCATCCGTGCTGCTGTGGGTGCCAGTGTCTCACCACACTGTGAAATCAGACCAGAGACGGACACTGTCAGTAAACACTCATATCGGAAACGCTCCTCTGGATGCTGGGCCCACCAGAGCCGTGTGCCGCTGCCATCTGCCTGCTCCATGGACATCTTCCCATTGCAGAGAGCGCGCCGAGCCAGACTGTGACTAGACAGCCCGTCTCTGGGCACCCAGGGGCTATGTCTACACTGCAGGCTTCTTGCGCAAAAACTTGAGGAGCATCTACACTGCATGCACGTTCTTGTGCAAGTAAATTTACGGCAAAACGTAGGAAAAGAGGGCTTCTTGTGCAAGAGTTATTCCTCTTCCCATGAGGAATAAACCTTCTTGTTCAAGAGCTCTTGCACAGGAAGGTAGTATGAATGGGCAACAGGGTTTTTTTGTGCAAGAAACCCCTATGGCTAAAATGGCCATCAGAGCTTTCTTGCACAAGAAAGCGTGCACACTGCCACAGACATTCTTGTGCAAAAGCACATGGCAGTGTGGACATGCTCTTGCACAAGACGTTTTGCACGCTTGCACAAATCAGTTCTTGTGTAAGAAGCCTGCAGGGTAGATGAAGCCAGGGGGTGTTTGGGTTTGTTACCAGCACTGAGCTTTGTACAACAGCCCAGGGAACATTGTGAAAAGACAAAACCTTCCAGCCCTGGGTGTCCCTGGCCAGCCAGCGAGTGGCACAAAGGTTCCTGGCAGTGCTCGCTTTGGGTAGTTTGAAAAAACCCCAACAGCTCAGATGAGGTGGCTGAGTGGTTAAGATGATGAATTGCTAATCCATTGTGCTTTGCATGCATGGGTTCAAATTCTCTCCTCATTGGATGTTTGCGACCCTTCACCTGACAATATTTTACAAAATCCTTGGTTTGAATATAGAAATTATTATGGAACATCCATGCAGACACAATGGTATGGTGACATTATTTTCATGATCAATTAGACATCACTGTAAGCAGAAGAAAGTTGCTTTATTTCATGTAAAAGAACTTTGGAAGATCGAGTAAACAAAAGAGATTCTGTGAAAGAGTAAGGGACAAAAAGAGAGAGAAAGATCATGGACAATATTTCTTTCCTGGATTCACTTAATATGTTAAAGAGTTCTCTCTTAAAAACCCAAGTAAGATGCAGGCAATGACTGAAAATGCTGTCTTTTGGTTTGTGTGTGAATTGTGAAGGAATTCACTTCTAGAAGCTTTGATAAAAGAACTTTACAGACTTTTCATTTTCACTTAGCCAATATTTAAAACGTTTCTTTTGATGGGAAGGGGGGTTGAAGGTTTTGAATACAGTGCATGCTATGATAATGAGGAGTCATTAAAACATTAATTCTGTAAATTGTGATCTTCAAATTATGCAAAAGTAAAAAACAGACCACAGGTTGAACCTTTCTAATCTGGGACTGACTGGTCTGGCAACATCTATGGTTTGGCGTCCTTGGGGACCTTGTGGTTGGAGCAATGTGTGTGTGGGGGGCAGGGGCGGAGGCGTAGGGGAGGGGGGAAACTATGGCTGCAGAATCATAGATGTTGCCAGACCAGAGAACCACAGTAGCGGAGCCAGGTTGACAGCAGGGGGCCAGCGGCCGAGGACCCAGCTGGGGTTGGGAGAGGAGCTGGGCCGAATGCCCTTGGGTCTTCATTGACCTCCCTTAGCAAACTCACTGGTTTGGGACCAACCAAGTCCAGGGTTGCTGGACCAGGGAGGTCCAACCTGTACCTTCAGGTTAAGAGAAATGTTTTCAGTAATGTTTGAGATATTAATTACTAATTAAACAACCCTGTCTTCTTCAACTCTGTGCAAATATCAATTCTAATTTATAAAGATAAACCTTAAATATAAACACAGGGCCAAATCCTGCTTATTTAAATGAATGTATACATAGAGTAAATCTGCTGATGACTCCAAATTATTTTGATTTACACCCATTAATTGAGCACAATTGATTAGATTTCCAGGGGGTGGGAATCAGCTAATTGTTATTGGTAAAACAGAGTCAACTCTAGCCTCATGATTACTGAAAATGTTTCATCTCATTTTTTCTTCCAGACCCAGGAAACCATGTAATAGAGTACACATGCAAATAAGTTTATCTTAACTGACTGCATTCAGTTCCTCATGGGCCAAAATTATGGATCTCTTAAGCCTGATTAGAATGGCAGTCTCAAAAGAGCAATTTTTCATGGTTACAATGGGCAAGTATACACAGTATAACAGAACGTATTACATATCCAAAAACACCCATCCTAACATACCTGCAGAATGTATATAACAATACCTGAAACATGAGAACATCTGGAGTTACTATTGTCTGTCACGGTTTTATCTCTTGGATAAAAACACGAGATAGTCACCCAAATAAAATAGAAGCCTACACTGTGCAACAAGCATACTAACCACTTAACTAAAAAGTGATAACTATGAGGATGCAGTTTAGCAATAAAAAGATGGTTAGAATAAATCAATGCTGTTGCCACAATGTATGTTTCTTAACTGGAATTTTTAACCATATTTCTAGGCAACTGAGCTTTAAAAGGCCCTACATATTGGTTTCACATGCTCCAGGGTGATGACTTCAGATGCTGTAGATAATACAATTCACCCAACAGCAGAAAGATGGGAGGTCAAAATATTTACGAGAAATGAAAAAATGAACAAAGAGTTTTTAATAAATATTTCAATCTTATTCCAACATGCACTTTGATAACAATCTACAAGCCATAGCAAAACTCTTATGTAAGAAAAACCGTGCCAAATTAGCTAACTTATACTCAGGGAGCGTTTTGTTGGTTTTTTATAAAAAAGGTATAGATAAAGAATCTCTGCACTCAGACCCCACTCAATCTTTGTTATTTATTGCAATAAATAAAAACTTAGTAATACCAATTTTCTCCAACGACTGAGTTATAAATTTTATACAAAATATTGTTCCAAAATCTGTTATATATGGAAAAAAACACCTCCTACAGCTCCCAGAAGGGTGGGGGCCTGAAGAACATTGCAAAAGAAGGGGCTATAGTTGTTTTAATTTTAGAAAGTATTTGCTTTTGAGGGTTATTGGTCAAAGAGTGCTTGGTTGTTGTTTCCATATTCAAAGGAGTATCAATAACGTTGACATTTTTAGTTAAATAATTTTTTCTTACAATAGTGATATTGTTCAATAAAGGGAAACTGTTAAATGCTTGCGGTTTCCAGTCCATTTTTACATTATTTAATAAAATATATATCAGCTTACAGGGCGGGCGGGAGAGGTATGGGGGGGGGAAGGACTAGACCCATTCTGGGCACCCCCAAAAATTATACAAACCTGCTGCCCCTGGAGCTGAGGTGCTGCGCAAGGCCCTTGTGATGTCACTGCTGCCTTGCAGGCTCATGTCCTGCCCCTGGCCCTGGCCCTGGCCCTGGCCAGCCCCTTGGCATGTGCGAGCTGCTCCCCCTCTGCCCCCGTCACTCAGGGCTGGTTCTGGGGCTCATGCAGGGAACATCAGAGGCTGCTCAGGGTGCCACATGCCCCCAAGGTCACCTTTTAAATGTCAGGGCAAGCCAGGATCTATCCCGTCCCTTCCCCAAGACCCCACCCCTTTGCTGAGCCCCTGCCCTCCCAGAGTCACTTTAGCTGATTTCCAGGGCAGCTTTTACAGAACAGGCTGGACCTGCCCCTGTTGCATGATGGGAGTGGCAGGGAGCTTGTGATCCCTGGACCTCTGTGTGAGACTCCCCTGGGGGGGGGGGGTCACAGCTCACAGGAGAGAGCCCCTGGGCACCACACACTGGCCACCGAGTCCTGCTCCATGGTCATCTGAGTGCTCTGGGTGCGAGAGACGTGCCTGAGACTCCTGGTGGGTGTGTGGGCCCTGCCCTGCCCTTCCTGGTGGGGAAGGGGACAAACACAGGGCAGGTTGACAGGGGCTCTGACACTCCAGCAGTGGGGCCGTCCAGCCCTTCAGCCGGATTCAGACCAGGCCGGTTGGAGCCTCTCACACTCGCCGAGGGGGATTCTGCACTTGCTGCCTTGGGAGCCAGGGTCACATTGCAGAGGTCCCCCAGGGCCGTCCCACGGCAGCCCCAGCTGCTCTCCCGCACCATCCACAATGTGGCTTCGTTTCATCCTCCCCCTTCAGTAACAACCGGCCATTCCTCGCCCACCCCCAGCCCCTGTGGGACCCGCTCCCTTCCCCAGGAGCAGCGTGAGTGCCAGCAGGGCTCCCTGCTGAGGCTGCAGCTGTGGGAGACAAGCCCCTGGCTTTCGAAGGGAGACGAGATGTCAAGGCATCGATTTTCACCCATGACTGGGAGCCAGCTGCAGATACCTACCGAGAGCTCATTTTCAGAGGGGGTGTGATCAGCCCTTCCTGTGCATCTGGCTTCTTCAAAGGGCTCAATCAGGCACCTAAAAGTTGAAGAAGGGACATTTAGAAGGGTGAATTTCTGTCTGTAGCAATGTTTTCTTTGGCCTAATGGGCAAAGCACTGATTTCATAAATCAGGGAGTGTGGGTTCAAGCCCCACTTAGGGTGCTAGTTTCCTGACTCATTCAATAAGATCTCAGCTTCTGTTTGTTGGCAAGGAGGCTTCACAGTTGCAGTCTCCTGCTGTCCAGACCCCTCCTGAGCAAGTTCTGAGGCTGATGTTAGGTGCAGATGGTAAGGGGGGGATGTTTGCTTAAAACCTCAGGTGTCCTAAGTGGAGGCCTACTCTGCTTTTGGGGTCCAACAGAGCAGAGCCTGAGGATGAGAACCCCCACAAAAGGCAGAGGCTCCAGAGGAGTGAGGGGCTAATTATTTGCCTGGGCAAACTGACAGAAAATCCCCAGGCTGTGAAGACACGGTGCTGCCAGGGAGGGGCCTCTCTGCTAGTCACTGTTCCTGTTCCAGGAGTGGAGCGAATTTTGTCCTGGGCACCAATATAGAAGGCGTGTGCACCTGTTTGTGTGTGAGTCCCCATGGCACCCTTGGGCTCTTGCTGGGGGGGGGCATGGAGGGTCCCCTCACCCCATAGCTCCTGCTGGGGAGGAGTGGAGGGACCCCTGGTCTGGTATTTCCTGCTGGGGAGAAGTAGAGGGACCCCAAGCCCTGTACCTCCTGCCGGGGGGGACCCTGACCCCTTATCTCCTGACACAGTTTCAGTTTTTCCCTGGCAGGATGCTCCAGACAGGAGGGATGCCAGCGCACTGGCCCAGCCCTGGCCGGCAGTGATGGTTTTTACACATGCAGGGAAATGCCCCAGCTTCTCCGCCACACAGAGCTGCTGCCACATACTCTTTCCAATTCTCCTCTCCAATCAGCCTTTTCCTGAACCAGCAGTTCCATGGGTGGCCAGGGGAGGCCTCTTCTGTGACCCAGAAGCACATAGGAAAATGTCAGCAAAGGCATCCAAAAGGGACCACTGGGAGTTGAATCCAGGATCACCTGTTTGCTAGACAACGGCTTTAGCCAGCTAAGCCCTGGTGCCCTCCTCAGGCAATTTGGTGAAACTGCTCTATTGTATTGTCCCAGACAACACCTTTGACTCCCAAAGTGCAGCCGTTCCCCATTCCCCATTTCCCTCCTGCCTTCCCACTCTGGTGGTGTCTGGCTCCCTGGGCACAGAAGGCTCCAGCTCAGTGGGCAGAGGCTCTGACATGCACATCTCCCCGAGCTGCTGGGACTGTGGAGTTGGCCTTGAGGTTGGGCAGGGTTTCGGGGAGAGGGAGAAGTGCAGCAAACATTGATCATCTGGCTTGTAAACCCCTGGCTCACAGGGTTTGGGTTGGAGTCCCCAGGTGGGGGCCTGGCCTCCTTTGGTTTGGCCCTTTGTGGGAAAGAACGAGAGAGAATTCCTTCCCCCGCAGCAATCTGAGTTGGCCAAAGGGTTAGTAACAGAATATTTGCCCAAGTTTAAATACAGGCAAAAAAAGCCTCTGTGGGGTTGTGGTCATTGTAGTTATTTAACATGCAGCAGCTCCTTAATTCAAAAGCAGGTAAAAACACAGGCTCTTGAGGTGTCCCTTTGGATGGGACAGGCATGTTCTACTCTGAGCTGGGGGTCTCAGGGCTTGGGTAGGTTGCTGCCCAACTCAGGGTTGTGCAGAGGTGTCCTGGAAGCTCGGGTCAAAGGCTCTTTCACAGGTGAGTTCTCTTTTCCTTCTTCTTGCTGGTCTCCTTCTTAGACCCCAGTTTATATAGTGAAAAATTGAGTCCTGCTTAGCAATATCTTAACCAATTATTTTAGTATAATTTTACTAACCAGTCATAAGATACTATTATGAGTTACCGAACCAATCATACTCCACCACCTTAGTTGATTTACATCTAGCAAAATTAATTATACAGCAGACAGAAACAGATCCAAACCAGACAGCGACCACACAGACAGACAAACAGGAAAGGGAGGACAATAATCATAGAATGCCCATTGCACAACCACAACGATTGGTAAGCAGTTTCTTGCCAGACAAAATGGTGTTTAACTAAATTTTCTCTACCCATCTTGAGATCTGTTTCTTATCTGGTAACAGTGGGTGCCATTAGGACAAGATCCCCTTCTCACACCCCAGTGTGACACTATTTCAGTGTCATTTAGCTGGAATGTGAGCATGTGAGTCCGGGCTTTATAGCTAATTGGTGCTGCTCTTCAGTCTGGCTGCCGAAGAAGGCTTTAGTTTAGACCTACTGAATAGCTACAGGCCTGCCAAGAGGGTTACAGAGAAACCATATTGTTACAGATGACCTTTCCAGGCCAAAGATAGAAGGAAACCCTCAGGGGTGTTTCTAGACCAAGGTTCATTCAAGTGGTTTGTTTTTTTGTGGACCTGTTCCTACCGCACCCCAAGAGACCCTGGAACAAAGAAGACACATGAGAAGAACCCAACTTTCTTCCTTTTGCTGTGACATGGATGGATCTAGCTCAGGTTTCACTCAAGGGGTCTGTCTGCATATGAAGTACCTGTGACAGCCCCTGTGCACTTCTGCCCCCCATCAGCAATGCCATGTACTTGGGGGAGCAGTTGCCCTGAGACTTGCAGAAGGGACAACCTGGACAAAGACATATCACTCAAGGAGCCTTTGATAGCTCAGCTGGTAGAGCGGAGGACTGTGGTGTGTGCTTGGTAATTGATCCTTAGATCACTGGTTCAATTCTGGCTCAAAGGAGCAATTCTTTTCCCTACAGCCTGGCCTTAGCAGAAGGCAACCAAGGTGGTTTCCTTGGGTCCGTGTCTTCAGAGCCCTGCAGTGCAATTGAGAAAAAGATGGTGGGGACAAGCTGCCAATCACATTTCTTGGGCTCCGCAGGTTCTGTCCACACACAAAAGTTCTTTTGGAACAATGGCCGTTATACCACAATAACAATGCAAGAGTCTACACAGCAATTCCGTTATTTTGAAATAATTCTGAAGTAACAGACGGCTTATTCCGACTTCTGCGAACCTCATTGTATGAAGAATAACGCCTATTCCAAATTAGCTATTTGAAAATAAGGCCTGTATAGATGCGCCACTGCTGCTAGTTTGAACTAGCCCCTCCCCGGGGACATTCTAAGTTATTCTTCCCGGGGCTCTAAATCGAGGTAGATCGTCTACACTGGGGACCCTGCCTCAGACTATTCTGAGGTTTCCCTGCAGTGTAGACGTGCTAGTTCGAAATAAGCTATTTTGGAATAATTATTCAAGAACAGCTTATTCCAAAATAAATGTGCCGTGTAGTTGTAGCCAGAGAGACGAAGCAGCAGGAGGGAAGCCAGGAGTGCAGAGACCAGCCTGAGAGCTGAGTATCCCAGGTACCCACACGCAGGCTTCTGTGTAGGTCCCATGGTGTAAGGGGCAGCCCTCAGGACTCTGAATCCTGCACTCTGAGTTCAAATCTCAGTGAGATGTGCTGAGGTGGGGCTTGTTGGTTTGGGGTTTTTCACACTGCATGTCTATGCTGCAGGCTTTTTGCGCAAGAACGGCTGTTCTTGTGCAAAAACTAGCAGAGCATCTATCCTGCATGTGCATTCTTGTGCAAGAAAATTGACAGTAAACCACTGGAAAAGAGTGCTTCTTGCACTAGAGTTATTCCTCTCCCCATAACAAATAAGCCCTCTTGCACAAGAAGGCAAAAGAGACTTCTTGTGCAAGAAACCCCTATGGCTAAAATGGCCAATAGAACTTTCTTGCACAAGACAGCAGGCAGGCTGCCATGGATGCTCTTTATAAGGAGATATATCAATCTCATAGAGCTGGAAAGGACCTTGAGAGGTCAGCAAGTCCAGTCCCCTGCCCTCATAGAAAGGCCAAGAGTCATCCCTGACAGATTTGCCCCACATTTCTAACTGGATTCCTCAAGGCTTGACCTCACAAGTCCAGGTTTAGCAGACCAATACTCACACCACTGAGCTATTCCTCTCTCTTGTGCCAAAGCATATGACATGGATGTGCTCTTGCGAAAGAACTCTTGCCCAAAACAGTTCCTGGGCAAGAACCCTGCAGTGTAGGTGGAGCCTAAAGTTTTTCATATTTTTTGTTTTTTAAAAATATGTCAAACTGTTGTTCAGTGTGCCTCAGGCCTGGAATAGTGCTGCAGCCGCCTCCCTCGCTATGGTTGCTGGCTCCATGTGAACTGGCCTTCTATCTGGGTGCTGACAGAGGGGTGAGAGGTGGTGGGTACCAATGGGTAACGGGTGCCAAGGCTCATACAGAGAAGCCAGCGCCTGCATCTCTGCAAGTGACCTCACTTGGCACACCTCAGCTTTTAGGATACACTCTCCTCCTGTCTGCACCTACCACGAGTGTCAGTGTTTGCTACTGAGGGGTCATGTCTGGGGTAAAATGGCAATTCCAGGGGACACTTGGCCAGTGTTCAAACATCTCACAGCTGCCATGGTAAAAAGGAAACCAAAGAGACTTTTCATCTACCAGGAAACATCACAACTGTCACCAGAAATGGGACTTGAACCCACAATTCCTAGTTTAAGCAACCAATGCCTTCTCCATTAGGCCACTGGAACAAACTAGCAACAATCCAGAGACAGATGTTCCCTCTTCCAAATGCACATTCCTCAGTTTTTCGAAAGATTCTGTAAAGCTCAATATCAACGTGTCTAATTTACATCCCATTACCGAAAAAGGGATGTAGTCTATACACACCCCAGGTGCACAGGTAAGCGCAGCTCCTGCTGCCCGGCCTGTGCCTGGGATAAGATCACCTCCCATGTGACAGAGGATGGTGACAACAGCTAAGAATGCCCCTGGGTGCCAACTTGGGGAAGAGAGATGAGTCGGGCCAAGCACCTGTTGCAGGACTGTGGCTTGGCCTTCCCTGCCCTGGGAGGCTGGTGTATGGGGCTGGCTCTTCCTGCTGCTGCCCTTGTGTGACTTGCCCAAGGAGGAAGCAAGGCAGGAATGGGGCAGAGGATGGAAGCCAAGCTCAGGGAGGCACGGGCAGAAGCTCAACGCCTCTGTGGGATTCAGTGGGATGAGCAGAGCTCCCCCGTCTTTGTTCTGCCAAAGCCTGTGGGGTGAGGTTGGCTGTGGGGAGGCAGAGTCCTGTGCCTGTCTCAGGGATGCTCCTTACAGCTCAGGAGAAGAAGGGGGCTCTGGGAGGAAGGAAAACAAGCAAAGCTGGTCCTAGTGGGCAGGAGCGAGAACTCCAGTTCAGCCTAATTGAGTCACTGCTGGCTCATGTGAGTCCCATGGTGTAAGGGGCAGCACTGAAGTCTCTGAATCCTGCAATCTGAGTTCAGCTCTCAGTGGCACCTGCTGGGGTGGGGCAGGTTGCTGCAAAACCCTCCCACTTCCTGTGCTTTGACTTCCTTATCTGCAGGCTCCCCAGAAAGAATTTAGTGCCTCCTGCTGTCTGGCTCAGTAGGGGGCTGGGCCCTGGAACTTACAAGCTGGCTGGAGCTTGCTGCTCCCCTGATGCTCTTGTGTGTGGTCCCAGCAACTGCCAGCCTCTCACTCTTGCCCCCTTGGTGTTAACAGGTGCCCTCTTTTAAATTGGTCTTTCTGGTCCCTCTCAGGGCATTTTTCTCCTCAGCAGCACACAAAAGAGAAGCTGTTGCCCCTCCCTGACATGGTCTCCAGCTGGCTCCCTGGGGGTGAGGGATTAGCTGCTTCCTTTATGGCCTCACAAGAGAGCTCTTAGCCCCGCCTCCATGATCCTCCTCACAAAGCTGATTGGCTGGCTGAGAATGCCACTCAAGAGCACAATCACTCAGCTCCCTGGCATGCACTGAGTGATGGAGCAGACTGACAGGAGGTGTCGGTGGAGCAGGTCACCCACTCAGCCCATGCGGGAGCCAGCCAGGCAGGAGTCAGAGCCGGGCAGGACCAGGGGATGAGAAAGGGGCAAGTCAGAGAACAGAGACAGGGCAGCAGTAAAGACCATCCACAAACCCAGCCTAATTCCTTGGACGGCTGCCATGCGAACCACGACTCCATCCGCCGCCAGCCCACTGTGCTTTCCCCACCCAGCCCCACAGCTACTTAATGAGCTCTGTCCAGCCAGGGGCTCAGGACTTTTCCCACGGAGCTGCCATGTCTTCTCCAGAGCCCTTAGGCTGGCACTGGGGAGGCCTGAGTCCAGGCAGTGCCCAGTGGAGCCCAGCGAGGGTGGAGGGAAGGGCTGGTACATGGGGGTGGGGCCGGGGGCTGCTCTGAAAGGCTGCAGGTGCCGTTAGACCCTTTTGTCCTTCCCTGTCTCACCCCAGCGCTGAGCAACACTCAGTGTCGGTCTGAGCATCCGTCCTGCTCTGGGACGTGTCTCTGTGGCAGGAACCTGCCCAGGTGGCTCTGGCAGCGAGGCCCCTCCCTGGCAGCACCGAGCAGTGAGAGCTGAGTGAAGGGGGGAGGCAGGAGCAGGGGGAGAAGGCTCCATGACTGTGTAAGAGGGAGGCTCCGAGGTGCCCAGGCCTGGTGGGTCATTTCCCCAGGTTACTGAGTGGGGGCTGGAGCCAGTTCTGTGTTGTCTCCTTCAACAATCAAACTCAACCAATGGATCTTGTGCCGACCTGACACTGTGCTGGGCTAGTGCTGTGTGTGCCATGGAGCTTCCTGTAGCACTGCCCGTGCAGGAGAGGGGAGGGCAGTTTGAGTCACCCAGCTCTGCCCCTTCTGAAAATGGCAAGTGCTGTCTGAGCAGTGAGGGAGAGGTGGGAAGGAGCCTGAAGTAACCTCTTGGATCACAGCTGCTGTAACATGTGACAATGAGGTGAGAAAAATGACTAGGCAGTGGCTATGTGAAAGTTGAGGCTGGTTTCCCTGACTGGGAATTCAACCCAGGGTACAATAGAGAGAATGCTGGATCGTAACCACTAGACCACCAGAGACACATGAAATGGGCTTCTTTGCTCACCTACCCTAGTCTTTCGCAGGCCATTTTCTGTCCACTTCAGGATGGGTGGGTCCATTCTCCCTTGCCCAGAGGGGACAAGAACAGCCAAACAGAACATCAAAGGAGCCAGATTGGGCCATGCCAGTTGCCCAACTAGCCCAGGATCCTGTCTCACGACACCAGCCAATTTCATTGCCCAGTGGGAATCCTCAGGACACACAGTTATTAAGTGATCCCTCCCATCGCCCATTCCTAGCTTTTGGAATCCACCAGCTAGGGACACCTTCCCTGTGCATCCTGGTTAAATGCCATTGATTGACCTTTCCTACACTAAATTATCAGTTCTGTTTTGGACCTTCTTGTAGATTTCACCTTCACAACATCCTCTGGCAAGGAGTTCCACTGGGTGCAAAAGTCCTTCCTTTTGGTTTATTTTTAACTTGGTTACTTACCAGTTTCATTCTGTCACCCTGTTCTTGAGTAGGTGAAAAAATAATTTCTGATTTGCCTTTTGCATCCCTGTCATCATCACATAAAACTCTGTCCCGTACCCCCTTGCTTGTCCCTTTCCCAAGCTGAGAAGAAGAAGTTCCATGAACTCCTGGGAGCTGCTTTCCAAAGAAGAGGCATTTCCAGCAGAGAAGATGTCCAAGCCCAATCCCCCTACACAAAGCCCCAGGAAATGCCAATGGAGATTGGGAAAGCTCCCTCTCGGGCAGCGCTACAGAATGGATCTGGCTGGCCATCGGGCTGACTAACGCCATCGACAGACAAGTCCCCGTGAGACTTCTCAGCCCAAGTCTCCCACTCCCAGCCCAGTGGCAGAGGGGCAGCGCCCTGAGGAGGCAGGTCCTGAGGCGGAGGAGACCTGTGAAGGGAACAGAGACAAGGGAGACGTGAGGCGAGAAGAAGGGGAACAAGTCACCTCTTCTCAAGCGAGACGTGGTGGGAAACTGCCGGTTCCGGTGCAAGCCGAGCTCCAAGGGCTGGTTCCTGCCCTGGTGGGTCCCTACAGGGCCTGGCTTGAGAAGCACCAAGAAGTGCCGCGTGTGGCCAGGAGAGAGGGTGGGGAGAACGGAAGGTGTTGGAGCAAGCTGGGGCTGCCGGGTCTTGGGGGATTTGAGCAGCAGGGGGGACCTGACCTGGTTTTGTGTCCCCTTGCAGCAAAGGCTACAGACGTCCCAGAGGCTGCAGGTGCTGCCATTGGCCTTGGACTATGTGGCTGCCACGCCCTGGTCCCTGCCAAGGCACCACTGAGGAACCTCAACCCCAGCGCTGCCTCCTCCCATCTCAGCCTCACCTGCCCAGCTGTCTCCCCCGTGATCCTGACAATCAGCACACACAGGCCACCCTGCACTAGGGGGCAGGCCCTGGAACTGCCTTGTGGGTACCAAAGGGAGCCGCAATAGGAGAAGGTTTTATGTTTCTGCCTGGCTTTGAGTCAGTGACTTTCTGCTTGTTAAAGCAAACCTGAGAGCCACTACACCACAGAAACAGCCTTAAGTGCATCTTCTTCTGTTCTTAAATGTAGATAAATATTCTGTTACTAAGGGTCTGTCTGCACTCGATTACGCCTTCGAGAGAGGAATGCAAATGTAGACATCCAAAGTTGCAAATGAAGTGGGGATTTAAATATCCCGTGTTTCATTTGCATAATCACAGACCGGCGCTATTGCGAAATATCGCTATTGCAAGAGAAAAAATGGGGATATTTTGAGGGAAAATCCTTCCTTCCAAATAACCCTTACTCCTCAAAACATGAGGTTTGAAAGGAGTAAAGAGTCTAAAGACTGTCTGAAGAGTTTAGGTGCCTTCAATGGAACGTTTGGAGCCATGTGCTGGGACCATTCACAGCCGCTCTGCGCACAGGCCCCAGTGCCTGGAGGGAAACACCCATGGCTCCAGTGAGATTCAGGGCTTTACCCTCCACCCTGCTAGATTTATTTCCCTCGCTCTGCGGGAGGGAAAGGCTAGAGCAGGGTTCTGGGGGGTGCCTGGCTCCAGGGGAGGGTTAGAGCCAGGAACTGGGTGTTAAAACTTCTGACTTCTTTCCTTCCCTGTAGGTGGGCAGTGGGTGTATTGGTCAGATTTGGGGCTTCCAGGCTCTGCTCTGTGGGAGCTGGTGTTTGGTGGGGAGGGCAGGGAAAGGAAGGGATTCTGGGAAGCAGGATTCCTGGGTTTCTTTTCTAGCCAGGCCACTTCTCCCCCCACTGCCTTTAACTCCATATTGTTTATTTATATTTCAGTAAATATCCTATGGACAGTTTGTTTGATTTGGTAACATTGTGAAGCCAATTTCTGCTGAGATGTGTTTTAGTAGTTAAATTCCTGGACTGCCATTGTTCATTAAAACTGCTGTCATATGGTTGGAAATGGGGAAAATATTGCATTTTATTAACATCATCAGAACTGACTTACATAGGGCCTGTGTGTTGTGTAGTCTTGCCTTAATCTTTGTATTCATGCCCATCAGTGTGAAAGAAGATATTTGCATATATATTTGCATATACAGACAACTGTGGATAATTCCCTGTAATATTATCACCCTCATATAACTTTGTATTAAGAGCTTCTCCTTTTAGATATATCTCTAAGTGTTCTTATAGAATCTCTGTAACATTTCTCCTATAACTTTGTATTAAGAGAAACTTTCCTTTTTAAGAAAAAACTGTCTTTTGAGCTCTCCCCTTTCCTTGACTGCCCTGTTGAAATGAATGAGGTGTGAATGGAGAATGAAAGGGGGGCACCTCCAGCAGCAGTTGCAAGGGTGGAGGATGTCTGGGAGCCAGAACCAAGACAATACCTGTGAAGCGAGCTCATTACGAAGACTGGACATCCAGACGCCTTGGGAGTCAAGCAGCAAGTGCCTGTCCTTGGAAGAACTCTCTCTGAAGCAGCATTAAGAAAGGCAAGGTAATAACTAATTGGCTGCATGAGAGGGATAAATAGGAGGCGTCTTGCAGAGGGACCCCGGGTTTTCATCTTGTCAACATGGGAGCATCGATCCGGATCGGCAGAAGCCGGACTGCGCCCCTCCCCCATCTAACTCACCTGGCCAGTGCAGTTAGGGGGAGCAACTTTTGGTAACAACAAGACGGAGTGTGCTTGTGTGTTGTGTGAGTGCATGAGCGTCATGTGTCATATGCATATGATAAATATTGATTGATCTATGTATGTTCAATAAATGTGGCGTGTTGCCTTATCCCTCTGAAAAAGATCCCGGGTGCTTTTTTTAAGAATAACACAACCACACTTAAGTAGCAGCCCTCGGCATGTGCTGTGGGTATCATTGTGGCTCCTGTGTGAGCAGAACAGAGGATTGGGGGGGTGGGATTTGTATATTTTGGGAAAGGGTCCTGAGTCCTGGCTCCCAGCCAGGTGCCTTGGCCCCTGCACAAAGTGCATGGTGGGAATAAGAGTTGGGGCAGCAGGAAAGGGGCCGGCCCCTCAGCACCGGCGAGCAGGTGGGAGTGAATCTTGCTACTTCTCATGTTCAGGGGCAGCGGTTTTCCAGTGGAGCTAATTCTGCCCCACCTGCAACCTGTCTCCAGTGCTCCTGCCACTGCCTGGCCCAAGAGGGCTGGTGTCCAGCAGCTCTCTGCCCCAGCGTGGCTGACTTTTGGGGAGAACAAGTAGGAATCACGGGAGGGGGGCTACTGGACCCGCTTAGCCCCCAGGCTGGCTCTGCCAGTAAAAGCTTAAATGGGGTTTGTCCCCATTACTGGAGAACGGGGGCATCAATCCTACTATCTCTCACATGCGAAGCAAGCGCTCTACCACTTGAGCTAATTCCCCTGCTATGTTAAAGCCCATCTTCTTGGAGGCTCTTCTCTTCTCCACAGGGACGTCTGTCTTCTAGCTCAGTTAGTTGTGAGAAAGGAGAAGGCTCCAAAAAGGCCTCCAGGGCAACTCTCAAGGAGACTCCCTGCAGCAAAGCCATGGGGGGCTCTGAGATGGCCCCTGCCCTGCAGCCTGTCCCACCTGGCCATTGTCATGGACTCTCTGTGAGGTCATCACCGCCCAACCTCCATTAGCCAATAGGCTGAGGGGCTGCAAAAGCCCCTTGTGATGTCACTGCCACACCCACCCCTGCCCTCCAGGGCTAATGTCCTGCCCCAGGCAGCCCCTTTGCATGGCTGAGCTGCTCCCAGGGTTGAAAGTGACACATTTCTTACAGGGACTGTTCTATTGGGCACCACCCCTTGGGCCGGGGGGAGGCTCAAGGCAGAAAGTTGAAGGGGGGGGGAAGTTGTGATAGGACAGTACCTGTAATAAATTAAAATGTGGAGTGTGGGACACTCAGGACAGGGATTTGGGGAGTGTGGTGGGGAGCTCAGGGCAGGGGTGAGGATGTGGAAGGGTTGAGAAGTCAGGGCACAGGATTAGGGATGTGGGGGGAGGCTTGGGGCTGGGACTGTGTGTGTGTGTGTTAAGAGGATCAATGGGACTAGAATCCCAGCTCCGGGCTCCCTGAGGCCCTTTAACACACAAGGAATTTCTCTGCAGCGCACTGAGGAAAGGAACCCCTGAGCTAGTGACATGGACTGACCTGGGTGCAGGCCAATGAGGGGGGGTTTCTGTAAAGCTACATGTGAATGGATCCATCTAGCAACCCCTGCCAGCCACACGCACAGGGAGAAGGGACTTTAGCCAAGGAAGCAGCGACTCTCAGGGAGGTTTGGAAGTGAAGGGGGTTAATCAGATGGACATGAGTTTCCAATGCTGGGCTGTGGCCAAGATGGATTGAGGGGAAGTACAGGGCACTAGCATGGCAAGGGGAGCAGAGAGGGCCCTGCTGCACTGAGAGACATGCCAAAGTCTGGGATTGAACAAGGGACCTTTAAATATTTCATCTAAGGCTCCCCACACTGAGCTACTGACAAACCCGTCTAGTTGGTTATTAACTGTCTGGGATGTTTGGCAGCCGTGTCAGAAACATGATGCCGTCGTGCACGGCCCAGGAAGACGAGACTGGTGTTTTCTGCCCCCTACAGTTTGACTTGCTCCTTCCCCCCATTCCTGACTTAGTTCCTGAGCTGACCTGGCAACTGAAGTGGTCGGGGGCCCAGCAGCCTGGGCAGGAAGTCGGGTGGCCAGACCCTGGTGGCAAGAGTCTTGGTGCTACTTGTTTCCCTGCTCCCCTCTGGTGCCCTCACTCCCGACCCGCAGCCCCTCTTACCTGCCTGGGTCCCTGTGCTGTGTGAGATACTCAATGAACCCTCCTGTTTCACACTGGCTGAGAGTGGCTGTGGGCTAGAGAACAGGGCTGTGTCATTCCCTACGGGAGCGGGAGGCCCCCAGAGCCCAGAGCGAGTGGACTCCTCAAGGGGCACACGGTGAGAGACAGGGGGCTGGTGTCTCAGGGAGGGGCAGTCCCAGGAGGCAGAGGGGCACCTGTGACTCTCAGCTGGCAGCTGACACTCTGCTCCTTGCTTCCCTTCCGCTGTTTCACCTCTCAGGGCTTCTTTCTTCTTCTTTGTCCATAGCAGGCAGCTAAACAAAGGCAAGACACCAAACCAAACAATTGTGGGGCCAGCATAGCGTTTGAACCCACAATCTTGGTGTTATTAGCATCAAGCACTAAGCACTAAACACCTGACCCAGCAGGCCCACAAGTGGCCCTTTCAGAAAGACACCATAGGGAGCTGAAGGAACATCTCTGCAGCTGCCAAGGGCTCTTCTCTGATGGGGCCATGTTGGGAATAATTCTTGGACACACTGAGTGCAGGTGAAGACAAGCGGAGGGTTTATTGAACACACAGCGCTGGTGGAGTGCGGACCAGGGGGTCAGCCCGGAGAGCACTAACTCAATCAAAACATACATTAGATTATATAGGTAACAGATGGACGGAGGAGAAGTGATTTGATAGGTGTAGCAGCGGAAGTGAGATATGCACATAAGCCAATGGTCTACGACAGTTACACAGCATCTCCGCCCATTGCCAGTTAAACATGTTATCACTAATACAGGTAGTTTTGCCTAACAAGCTAAATGAGCCAACATAAACAAAGGCATGTTGATGGTCATTTTGTCGGCCAGAAATATAATGCGTCCCCTGCGGGGGTGGTGTTGCCTTGGCGCGATCTTTGGGATCCAAGCTTATTTTCTAGGAACAAAGCAGACAATGAAAAACAATCCCGCACGGTTGTTTGGTTGTTTGGTACCGGCCTTATGAAAGTTTGGAATGTGGTTGCCCTTTTGGAATGTGGTTGCCAGGGGAACCAGGGTGACATTAACTGCTGTACTGTATGCTTCTCAGGGTTGGCCTGATACTTTCAGATTTGAGTTTGTCAGTCCCTTCTGCCTCGTAGAAAGAGTGTCCACTTCGGTCTGGACGTAGCCACTGAAAGGAGCAGAAGGGGATTGTGGGGAGAGTGTCTCACAAGTTGGGTAGTTTGTTGCTCTGGTTAGAGGTATGGCCAAAACACACCTCGTTGTGAGCAGGATTTGAACCTGTGCAGGAAAAACCTACTGGGTATTAACACCAACAGCTTAACCACTTGGATATCACAGCTGTGAGCTCAGCAGTGTCTGGGCAACAGCAAACAAAAGGTCTGGGGGCCACATAGTCGCTCCCTTCAGGGGCGGGGGCCCTGTTAGTCTGTAGCTGTGAAAGGTTAAAAACCAACAAATGGTCCTAGAATGAGAGAATCCTGCCTTGTGTCTGTGTTTGCTGTCCCAGAGAGTGGCCCCATGGCTAAGCTGGCCAAGGCACCTGCCAGGTACGGGGGAAGTGAGGGAGGCAGCCCCCAGTGGTGCCTGGCTAATGTGTCTGCTCTTCCCACCATCCCTCCATGCGTAGCTGGAGGCAGCTTCCTTCAGTTGAGCTTGGCCATGTCCCCAGAGCAGGAAGACAAAAGCAGCAAAAGCAGACTTCTGGCCACTAGTCAGGTGCTCTCTGGTCTTAGCTGGGCTCACTCAATTGAACTCCAGAAGGTTGACCTCAGCCCTTCCTCCCCAGCTGAGTGTGGTCCTTGTTCTTCTGCACAGCCCAGCCCATAGAGACCAAGGACGTGCCAAGGGGCATCTAGATCACACCCTTGTTGAATTGCTGGAAACACAAACCAGACACACAGCGGGTTTGAGCTGGTTCCAGCTGAGGGATCGGTTTGCCTGGTTTATGTGTATTGGTGCGAGAAAACTTTAATGGTTTGTATTCATTTAAAGAGTCCACATACAATGGAAATACAGGATGCAATAGAACTGGAGAGGTAAATGTTTCTATTAAAAGAAGATTGTTCAAGGGGGCACTTGGATTTGAACCAAGGACCACGTGATCTGCAGTCAAACACTCTGCCACTGAGCTACACCCCCCTGCCAAGCAAATGGCTGTAGCCAATGTTGGGAGCTGAGCAGCGAACAAGAGGCTTTTGTGTAACACACATCTCAGGTGGGACGGACCCCCCCATAGACCCCAGATTGTGACTGGTCCTAACAAGGAATTTGTCTTGAAAGCAGCAGAGCTGGGTCAGGACAGAGGTTATGTCCACACAGAAAAGTTATTTTGGAATAATGGCCATTTAGAATAACAATGTCAAAGTCTATGCAGCAATTCCGTTAATGTGAAATAATCTGAAGTAACAGACGGCTTATTCTAACTTCTGCAAACCTCATTCTAGGAAGAATAATGCCCGTTCCAAATTAGCTATTCCAAAATAATGCATGTGGAGATGCTCCACTTCCGCTACTTCAAAATGGCCCCTCCCCAGGGCCATTCTAAGTTATTTCTCCCAGGGCTCTAAATCGAGGTAGCTCGTCTACATTAGGGGAGCCTGACTCGGACTATTCTGAGGTTTTCCTGCAGTGTAGACATGCTGTTTTGAAATAAGCTATTTTGGAATCACTATTCAAGAACAGCTTATTCCAAAATAAATGTGCCGTGTAGACGTAGCCAGAGAGTCCTGAAAGATGAAGCTGTTGGTGAGCAGAGGCCAGCCTGAGACCTGAGTGTCCCAGGTACCCACCAAAAGCTGTATATGTGGGTCTCATGGTGTAAAGCGCAGCACTCCGGACTATGCATCCTGAAATCTGAGTTCAAGTCGCAGTGGGATCTGCTGTGGGTGGGCTGGTTGCTGTGAGCTCCTCATTCTGTGTGGGTTTTACATTCCTTGCCCTGAGGTTCACCAGAGGCAGTTTTACTCCTGTGCTGGGTGTCTGAGGCCCAATGGAGCTTGGTCCCCAGAATGATCAGACTTGTGGTCAGGTGCCTGATGCTCTCTCAGCTGTAGGGCAGGTCACCTGCTCAGCCCATGCTGGAGGCAGCTAGACAGTGTGAGCTGAACAGAGGGTTTCGGCGGGGAGGGGGGTTGTATATTTGGGGAAGGGTCCTGAGTCTTGGCTCCCAGCCACGTGCCTTGGCCCAAAGACCAACGGCCCCTGCACAAAGTGCATTGTGGGAATAAGAGTTGGGGCAGCAGGAAAGGGGCCGGCCCCTCAGCACCAGCGAGCAAGCAGGAGAAGATGGGAGGGAATCCTCCTACCTCTCATGTGCAAAGGGAGCACTAGCCCCTCCCAACACTCCACCAGGCCCAGCAGCTCCGTGCCCCACTAAGTGGGTTTTTTCGGCGACCAGGGAGGAAGAAGGAGGGGTCTCTGGATGCTCAGAGCCCCCCGACTCTGCCTGCGAGAAGAATGAATGAGAACACCACAGACATTGAGGAATGTAGCTGTTGATCCCACTGCCTCTCACATGCTAAGTGGGGGCTCTGCCACCGGAGGTACTTCCCCCGGCTGTGAGCAGTTTTCCTGCCCCTCCCACCATGGGTGGGCTACACGGGGCCAAATATCGGAAAAATCTCTTCCTCAAAAAGGATCAGCAGATTTGCATTTCTTCTGCGGGAGAGGATGTTGCGGGGAGCACAGTCTAGATGTAGTCTAGGCTAAGGGGCGATGGGACAGAGTTTCATGAAATAATGACAGGGGTGCAGAAAGCAATAAGAATTTTTTTTCTCCAACTCAAGATCCCGGGTGACAGAATGAAACTGGTAAGTAGCCAAATTAAAAATAAATGAAAAAGAAGCATTTTTGCGCCCAGTGGGACTCCTTGCCAGAGGATGTTCTGAAGGTGAAATCTACAAGAAGGTCCAAAAAAGAACAGGATAATGTAATGCAGGGAAGGTCAATCAATGGCATTTAACCAGGATGGACAGGGCGGGTGTCCCTAGCTGGTGTATTCTAGAAGCTAGGAATGGGCAACAGGAGGGATCACTTAACAATTGTCTGTCCTGAGGATTCCCACTGGGCAATGAAATTGGCTGCTGTCGAGAGACAGGATCCTGGGCTAGTTGGGCAACTGGCATGGCCCAGTCTGGCTGCTATGATGTTCTGTTTGGTTTCTGTTCTTGTCCCCTCTGGGCAATGGAGAAAGGACCCACATACCAAAGCGGACGTAATGTAGCCTGTGAAAGGCTACTGTAGGTAAGGAAAAAATTCTCTTCATGTGGCCCTGATGGTCGAGTGGCTAGGATTCAGCACTTTTATTGTGGAGGCCTGGGTTCAATTCCCAATCAGGGAAACCAGCCTCAAATTTCACATAACTGCCCACTCACTCATCATTACAGCAGCTGTGACCGAAGAGGTTCACTGAGGACCCCTTTCCCACCTCTCCCTCACTGCCAAGAGAGCACAAGCCCTTCAGAAGGGGCAGATCTGGGTGACTCAAAGTGCCCCTCTCCTCTCCCATGGGCAGTGCTACAGGAAGCTCTGTGGCACACACAGCACTAGCCCAGCGCAGTCAAGTTGGCACAAAATCCATTGGTTCAGTTTGGTTGTTGAAGGAGACAACACAGAACTGGCTCCAGCCCCCACTCAGTAACCTGGGGAAATGACCCACCAGGCCTGGGCCCCTCAGAGAGGCAACAATTCCCCACTGGCCAAGGCAGAGCCTCCCTCTGACACAGTCATGGAGCCTTCTCCTCCTGCCTCCCCCTTCACTCAGCTCTCACTGCTCGGTGCTGCCAGGGAGGGGCCTCACTGTGAGAGCCGCCTGGGCAGGTTCTGGCCACAGAGACACGTCCCAGAGCAGGACGGATGCTCAGATGGACACAAGGGCTGCGTCTAGACTGGCATGATTTTCTGCAAATGCTTTTAACGGAAAAGTTTTCCGTTAAAAGCATTTGTGGAAAAGAGCGTCTAGATTGGCACGGACGCTTTTCCGCAAAAGCACTTTTTGCAGAAAAGCGTCCCTGGCCAATCTAGATGCGCTTTTGTGCAAGAAAGCCCCGATCGCCATTTTAGCCATTGGGGCTTTTTTGCGCAAAACAATTCGGGGTTGTCTACACTGGCCCTCTTGCGCAAAAGCATTTGCGCAAGAGGGCTTTTGCCCGAACGGGAGCAGCAGAGTATTTGCGCAAGAACACTGACGATCATACATGAGAATGTCAGTGTTCTTGCGGAAATTCAAGTGGCCAGTGTAGACAGCTGGCAAGTTTTTCCGGAAAAGCGGCTGATTTTCCGGAAAAAGTGGCCAGTCTAGACACAGCCTGAGTGTTGCTCAGCGCTGGGGTGAGACAGGAAAGGACAAAAGGGTCTAACGGCACCTGCAGCCTTTCAGAACAGACCCCGGCCCCACTGCCAAGTACCAGCCCTTCCCTCCACCCTCACTGGGCTCCACTGGGCACTGCCTGGACCAGTGGCAGCCCTAGACTAGCTGCCAGCAACTGGCACCCTCGGCAAACCATGCAATCGGCACCCCCCCCCGTCCCCAACCCCAAGGGCAGATATCGACTGAGGGTTTTGGTTCTGTGCTGGGGAGAGGGGGGCTAGGGATGGAGTTCTGTGGCTGGGGGCCGGGGGGGTTGAGGGCCATGGGGTTGGGGATGGAGTTGGAGTTCTGGGGCTGGGCGCTGGGGCCAGGGGGCTGGGGATGGAGTTCGGGGGCTGGGGGCTGGGGGCCGGGGAGAGGGGACAGGGTGCCATTTGGGGGAGAGAGTCCCCTGCACCCGCATCCTCCCAAGATCCCACCCCCCCAGAGAGAAGCCGGCATGAGCCTCTCCTGCGGTGACCCCCCCCCCGCAGCACAGGGGAAGCTGGCGCCTGCCTCCCCTGGGGTCGACCCCCCCCCCGCGGGGCAGGGGAAACCCCTGCATTCCTCCTCCCCCTGGGCCAACCCCCCTCCTGCGGCACAGGGCAACGCCCCCCCGTGTTCCTCCTCCCCCGGGGCCGACCCCCCCCTTCTGCGGCACAGGGGAACCCCCCCACGCTGTGCCTCTCCCAGGACTTACCCCCCTCCTGGCCTCAGGAAAGCCGTGCTCCAGGTAAGGCACCAGAAAGGGAAGGGGAAATGGAAGGGGCAGGGTTTGGAATTTGGCACCCCATGCAACTTGACACCATAGGCGACTGCCTAGTTTGCCTATAGGCACGGGCCGCCCCTGGCCTGGACTCAGGCCTCAGCCTAAGGGCTCTGGAGAAGACATGGCAGCTCCGTGGGCAGAGTCCTGAGCCCCTGGCTGGGCAGGGCTCATTAAGCAGCTGTGGGGCTGGGGCTCTGGCTCAGGGGTGGGCAATGACTTTTGATGGGGAACCGCTCCCAGGGCTGCACTTTTCCATGATATCAACGGAGGAAGTGGGGGTTTGGGATGCAGGCTGGGTGCAGACAGGAGCTTGGGGCAGAGGACTGGGGTGGAGGAACAGTTGCAGGGGGTTAGTGTGTGACCTGGGGCAGAGGATTGGGGTGCAGGATCTGGAAGGGGTGTGGGCTCAGGAGGGGGGCAGAGGGTTGTGTTTACATAGGGTACCAGTGGGTTGAGGGAAGGGAGGGGCTGGGGTGCCAGAGGCAGGCTCTGGCTGGGAGATTTACCTGGCTCACTCCCGGCCAGCAGCCCAGCACATTTCTCAGACAGCCTGCCCTGCCCCCGCACAGGCTGCAGGGGCCATCTGGGGGGATGGTGCTTCACATGGTCAGAAACCAGCCAATGGGATTGTGCTGGGAGCAGGGACACTAACGGCCCAGCAGTCCCTGTTCTCAGTGGTGTGGGGGGGTGGGGCAAGCGGGGAGTGTCTTGATGGGCTGGATCCAGCCCGCTGAGCTATATTGCCCAGGCCTGGCTTAGAGGGAACCTTGGCTCTGGGCTGTGAGGGAGGGGCGCTGTGGAAAGGCCAGTCTCGCCTTCCTGGGCAATACTTGATGACATGCGGCCCGGCTGCCAAATATCCCAGACAGAGAATTACAGGCCAGAGAAACCTCTTGCGCCAGCCAAAGTAGCTCGGTTGGAGAGTGTTAGATTGATGATCTGAAGGTCCCTGATTCAATCCCAGGCTTTGGCATGTGCTAATAGGGGGCAGGGCCCTTTCTAAGGTTGTCCTGTGTTTAATCCTCATATCACCCTTTTTGGCCCTGGCAAATCATGTTCATGTGACTAGCCCCTGTTCCTCCAGACCCTTCCTGAGTGTTGCTGTTTCCTTGGCTAATGCCCACCCAGAGCTGGCGCAAGGGCTGTGGCTCAGGGTGATGTGCTGATGGCGGCACATTTGACTAGTCTCGTGTGACCTACCTGGGGCCAGAAAGCTAAACAACAGCTGAAGCAGGGTGGGAGGATAGAGACCCTCTCTCACCTGGTCACTGCAGGCAGCAAGAATTGGAGTCATCAGTGGAGTGGTGACAATGGGGGCAAGACACAAGACATCTTCTCCTACCACTACGGGAGGGGGCTGGGCCCAGGACCCAAGTCCGTTTCACCCCCCAGGAGAAGGGAGCTAAGAGGGAGGGGAGGGAAGGAGGCAGCCAGAGCCCCCTCCCAGCAGACTGGGGCTGTATGGGGGTCTGTGTCTGCTGCTCCCACCAAGACTCCTGCCTGCTCCTTGCAAGCTGCTCAGCCTGTTTCTTTTTCTGACCTCCCTGCAGGATAAAGGAGAACAGGCCACCTTGCCAGCAGAGCCCAGCAAGGGGCTTGAACCCCGCAACTTGAAGTTATTAGCCCCAAACGCAAACTATCTGAGGTTGCCAGCTCACAGCAAAGGGAGTCACTAGTGGCCCCTTCAGAGCAGAGGCAGCTGCAGGGATGTTGTGGGCTCTGGAATGAGATGGGTGGCCTAGAACTAGCACCTAAGTGCAGGGGAATTAGCCCAGTTAGCAGAGCGCCCACTTTGCATGCGAGAAGCAGTGGGACAGAGACCCACATTCTTCAGGAGTTGCCTTCCTGGTTTTCACTGGTAGAGCCGGCCAAAGGGCCAAGCTTTTGCAGTAGCCCCCTCCCTCTTCCGTCTTGCTCTCAAAAAAAAAAGACAGACCTTATGTGAGATCAGCAAGGAAGCAGCCAATGCCCCACCCCCAGGGAGCCGGCACCTCTCACAGGGGTATCAGGCACTTCCTCACCCCGCCACTCTGCCTTCCTGGGGCCTGTCTCCACCACAGAGCACAGGGGGCTTTTTAGAGCATGTTTGGGGGTCCTGGGTGTTTCTCTGCTGCTCACTTGTGGGGGAAAAGCCTCTTGGGGCAACATCTCCTGCCCCCCTGCCCCACTGAGCCCCTGGAGTGGCAGCAGTTTTGAGGGTGCCTGGCCCTGCTTTCCTGCCTCTTTTTCACACTGGTCACAGAGCGTCAGCAGCTGCCCGCGTGCTGGTGGATGGGGCCTTCGCTCAGTGTTTGGCAGCCAGCAGGCAGGGAGCAGCCCAGCTGGGGGACTCTGTGGCTCTGTAGCCAAATGTAGGCCTGGCCCTGCCCCCTCTTGCCCTTGCCTCAGTTGCTCTGTGGCTTTTGAGCCTCCCTTGGAGCTGTCAGCACCAGCCCCCCCTGCTCAAGGTGCCCAGAGGAGGAAAGGGGAGCTGAGATGCAGCCTGGGGCTCTTCCTGCTTGGCCCTGAGCCTCTTTCCTGTCAGCCCCACAGGGGCAAAGCAGGGGGGCAGGTGTAAGGGCCACACTCATGGGCATCAGGTGGCACCACAAGAAACACTCCCTGCACGCCTGGCTGGAACATGGAACCACTTGAGCATGTTCTTAGCACCAATGTGCCCCCCCTGGCCAGTCTGAGTGGGAGCCAGGGACAGTCCCTGCAAACCTGGGACCATTGGCCAAGGCTGCTGCTTTTGTGTCTGTGCTGGGATCCCCTGGGCCTCAGGAGCGCTAGAGATGTGGGGCAGCTCTGTCCTCCCAGCCTGGGGCTGCCTGTCTAGGCAACACCCTCACCCACACTGGCCCCTCCCCTCCTGGGACAGGGCTCCTGCTATTCTTTGGCTACTCAGCCTGGGAGTTGGGCTTATCCCAAGCACAGGCCAAGCAGCAGGAGCTGTGCTTACCTGGGCATCAAGGGGAGCGGCAATGAGAGCAGACCCTCCTGCTGTTTCTGCCTGGCTTTGAACGAGGGTTTTTCAGCACATTAAGCAAACATGATGACCACTACACCACAGAAACATGCTTAAGTCTGTTTTTTTCTGTACATAAACTTGGACAAATATTCTGTTTCTAATTCTTTGGCCAAGAGGAAAGAGGCAGAGCAAGTGCAGAGGACAAGACCCGCCCCCCCCTCCCAATTCTTTGCTTGACCCTTTGCCCCCAACACAGGGCATTGGGTGGGGGGTGGTGGTGACCCACATCATATCCCCAACATTTCTGCCCTTCATGGATGGACCTTTCGGGGCAGTCCCAGATGCCCCATCCTCTCACTCAACTCCTATCACACTCTAGACCAGGGCAGCCCTCAGGGGTAGGTCTGAGCCATGGGGCGCTGGGCAAAGGGTGCAGGAACTGAGCGTTTGCCTGAGAACTCAGGGACCCATAATGGGGCACCATGCGCCGTGTCTCTCTCGGAAAGGGATTGACTGGGGGCGGGGAGAGTGGCTCAGGGGTTGTTGCAGCTTGTTGCCTTGATTAGGGGTGTGGCCAAAACACAGGCCTCACTGTGAGCAGGATTTGAAGCTGCGCAGGGAAACCCCATTGGAAATCAAGCTCAACACCTTAACTACTCGGCCATCGCAGCTATAAGCTGAGCTGTAGCCCAGGGCCAGGGAAACTGGTAAATAATCCCAGTGCCCAGGCCTGATGTCACTTGCCTCATGTCACACAGCAAACCTGGCTCCTGCTGTGAGACATTGGAACAGTTGGCGAGGGCGTCCCGCAGTTGCCATCTCCCTCTGTGCAGGTGCTGTCCAGAGCCCCGACTAGCAAACGCTGACACTGCTATTAGGTCCAGACCATAGTGGAGTGTTTAAGGGTTATTTCAGAAGAAGGTTTTCTCCCACAATAACTGCATCTAAACTGTGTTTTTTATTTCAAAATAAAGTGTTTCGAAATAGCGCCCGGACGCGATTATGCAAATGTAGCGCAGGATATTTAAACCCCGGTTTCATTTACAATTTTGAATGTCTCCATTTGCATCCCTCTCCTGAAAGAGGGTGCAAGTGTAGACATGTCCTGTGTGTTGCAACCTTACAGCACTCACCTGATGTTCCCTCCCCGCTGCCTGAAGACATTTGGGAGTCCTCCTGTGTCTGGGGACTGGCTGCAGGGTGAAGGTCGCAAAGCTTCTGGAATCCTCCTCCTTATCCTGGAGCTGCAGGTCATCAGGGTTGTTGTCCTGAAGCTGCCGCTGCTGCTGCTCAGGTGTCTCCATGCCAGACTCCACAACTATCCCTGGAGACAGGGGTTCCCCACACCCCGGGATTTGGTCCAGTTCCTCACAGTATGCACAGTGCTGCGGTGCTTCCCCAGAGCAGGAGCTGCCCTCACGGGCCCTCACATACCCCTCCCGCAATTCGTTGACCTAGGGTCTGACTTGGTCTAGGATGCAGGAGGGGGGAGGTGGCCTTTCTCTGCAAGGCCATCAGCCATTCGGCCATATGTTAGATAATTTCATGGAGGTTAGGTCCATAAAAGGCTGTTAGCCAGGGGGTAGGAATGGTGTCCCTGGCCTCTGTTTGTCGGAGGCTGGAGAGGGATGGCACGAGACAAATCGCTTGATTGTTGTCTTTGGTCCACCCCCTCAGGGGCACCTGGCGCTGGCCACTGTCGGCAGACAGGCTACTGGGCTAGAGGGACCTTTGGTCTGACCCAGTACGGCCATTCTTATGTTCATATGTTCACAAATGTCCACATTCCTCCTCCTGGACTACAGGGCCTGCAGAGACTCCCCCTCGGATCACAGCTCCAGGCAGCCTCGGGTTGCGCACCAGTGGCGGTAGCCAGGCTGGGCCGGGCACGTGTGTCCTTCCGCCGCCATCTGAGCGCGCCCTCCCCCAACCCGGGGCGCAATTGAACTGTCAGCCCGGGGCACCGGAATGGCTTGGTCCGGCCCTGCCTGTGATGTGTCCCTGAAGGGGTCTCTGGGGGCTTGTGCCTGTGACATGGCTCTCCAAAAGGCAGAAGCGCTCGATCTTAGGCAAAGGACCCCGAAACAACACTTTATGGCAAAAAACACAAGGACAGCTCTTGGTCCTCATCCCCGGGCCACACAGAGTATCCAGAAGTCACTTCCCCACCTCTCCCTTGGCTGCTCTAGAGCTTAGCCCGAAGTCCGAGAAACTGTACTCTCCCACCCAACAACCTCTGGGACTCCTCTCCCACCCAGCTCCTCACACCACGGGGAGCGCAGGGCAGCCACTACGCCAGCAGCACCACTTCTGGTCTTTGCCTAATGGCGAAGAAGTTATGCTTTACGCAAACCACACAGGCACCCTCTCGCCTCTGGCTCGCCTCATGGCAGACGTGGGCTTCCCTCACTAATTTTCCCAGCAACTTTGCAGACAGGCATTGGTGGTATAGTGGTGAGCATAGCTGCCTTCCAAGCACTTGACCTGGGTTTGATTCCCAGCCAATGCACTGTACAGAGGGAGCATCAAACAACCTTGCTGAGCTTTCTCTTACTTGAACCCTGAAAAAACAGGCACAAATGGGTCCTGCAGCTGCAGGCTGCCTCTCCCTGCTTTTCATCCTCTCCAAGAGCATGCACAGTAATGCGGTTCCTCCCTCACATACTCCTGCCGCAATTCCTTGACCTTGGCTCTGACTTGGTCTAGGATGTGGGGGTAGGAGGGAGGTGGCCTTTCTTTGCTAGACCGTTGGCCATTCGGCCATAAATGTCCGTATTCCTCCGCATGGACTGCAGGGCCTGCAGCGACTCCTCCTGGGATCACAGCTCCAACAGGGTCTTTATCTGTGGCCCAGACCATGACGGTGCCTGGCGTTTGCTGCCCCTTGCTTGATTTGATTCCCAGCTAATGCAAGGTGGGAAGGGAACAGGCAACCTCCTGGGCGAGATCTTACTTAACCCTGAACAGGCACGAGTGGGTTCCACAGGCAAGGGCTCCCTCTCACCGCTTTTCTTGAGGAGCAGCTCAAACAAAATGAATCTCTTGCTGCCAGCACCTTGCCTCCCAGCTTCTTCCCTGTCAGTAGCAGCCACAGCCCCTTTCGGTCACTGGTTCAGCCCAGGAAGGGAGGCAGGAATGGGGCCAAGTAGCGACTCAGGCTGAGGGGGCAGGCAAAGCTCGTCTTGCCTTGCAGGGTCAGTGGCAACAGCTTCTCTCTTGCGCGCTGCTGAGGAGAAAAACACCCTGAGCAGGACCATAAAGACCAATTTAAAAGAGAATTTAGACGGGGGCACCAAGGGGCCAAGAGTAAGAGCCTGGCAGCTTCTGGGACACAGGAGAGGCCTCCCCGGCCACCCGTGGAACTGCTGGTTCAGGAAAAGACTGATCGGGGAGGAGTGTTGGGAAGACGGAAACCACATGCCTGGAGCAGGTGCAGAGGCTTCTGTGACTGGCACTAGCAAGGCAGGGCTCTGACTGCAATTTCTGGGACAGGAGAGCCAGCACCACATGCCCTTGTGATTCCCTGGGGGTATCCGTGCTCAGAGAGCCTGAGGGTGCAACCTCTACAGCTCCTGAAGTCATGGAGAGTGAGGGTATGTGGGCATCAGGTTCTTCTCACTTGCGGTTTCCTTCTTTCCAACACTCCTCCCCAATCAGCCTTTTCCTGAACCAGCAGTTCCATGGGTGGCCAGGGGAGGCCTCTCCTGTGTCCCAGAAGGATCTGGGAAAATGTGAGCAAAGGCTGCAATAAGCTGCCAGTGGGAGTTGAACCCAAGATATGCTGTTTACAAGGCATGCACATCAGCCAGCTGAGCCATGATGCCCTCCTGAAGTGCAAAGTGAAACTACTCTACTCTATGGTCCCAGACAACACCTTTGACCCACAGTGCAGCAATATCCTTCCAGTCCTGGCAGTGTCTGCGGCTGAGATGCACAAAGAAAGATACAAGATCCCTGGTGGGGTCTTTGCTGGATGAACGTGCCTGAGGAAAGAAGCTGGAAGTGCAACAGACATATAAAAGGGGACATGGGACAGTTTGAGTCACACACATGGCAGGTGGCACAGCACAGCCAGGGACCTTATCCACTCTCAGAGCTTCACAGCTTCTCTCCATGCCCCCAAACCCCACCAGGCAAACTGCCCCATGGGCTTCACCTGCACCATGCTCAGGGCCTGGGGATTTTCTGTCACTTTGCCAGACCAAATAACTAGCTTCCCCCCACTCCTCTGGAGTCTCTGCCTCTCATGGGCCTTTCTCATCCTCAGGCTCTGCCACCTGCCTGCTTTGTCTCCAGCCAGACCCTGCTCTAGCCACCTCCCTCTGTCTGTCACTCCTGGGCCTTCTAGAGCAAAATATGCCCCTTCATTCTGACTTTGAGTACATGGCCTTTTAGCACTCAGGTCTGCATCTTACACCAGCATTTGTTCATGGGGGGGTCTGAACAGCTTCTGTAGAGAGGGAGACAGCAACTGTGGACCCTCTTTCAGAGAGTAGAGGAATGTAAATTCTTTGTCAGTGAGTGGAAACTGTCACCTCAGGTGGGACTTGAACCCACAATCACTGACTTAGGAGGGCAATGCCTTGTCCATTACGCCACTGGGGCCCACAGAAAAGGCTGCCAGGGAAAGAAATTCACCCTTCTTCAAATTTTAGCTCCTGATGAAGCCTGATACACAGGAAGGGCTGATCACCCCTCTCTGAAAATCAGCTTTCCATGGGTATCTGTAGCTGGCTCCCACTCATGGGCCTTGACATCTCCTCTCCCTCCCGAAACCGGGGAAGTGTCTCCCATCACTGCAGCCTCCTGAGGCTCTATGGCCATGTCTGTACAGCAACACTCACAGGCAGGCCCCCTGGCCTAGCAATGTGGCACCCTGAGCAGCCTCTGATGTTCCCTGCTTGAGCCCCAGAACCAGCCCTGAGTGAGTGGGGGCAGGGAGAGCAGCTCACACAGGCCAAAGGGCTGGCCAGGGGCAGGACATGAGCCTGCAAGGCAGGAGTGACATCACAAGGAACTTTTATAGCACCTCAGCTCATTGGGTGGGAGGCAGTGACCTCACAGAGGATCCATGGCAACTGCCAGGTGGGACAGGCTGCAGGGCTGGGGCCATCTCAGAGACCCGCCCCCCCGATGGCCTGGCGTCTCCTTTGTGAGGTTTCCCCTTGAGGGCAGAAGGGATTGAGGGTCCCATCTGGGAGTGTCTCTGTGGAGATTTCCCCTTTCCCCAGGCTGCAGAGGGAGGGGGCTGGGGCAGAGGAGGGGGTTGGTACTGAACCACTGGGAGACACAAGTGAGAGGGTTGCTAACACTCAGGAGGGATGGGATTTGAATCCATGTGTGTAGCGCACACATGGATTCAAATACATTAGTAACCCATCACCTAAACCACTCAGCCACCTCATCTGAACTGTAAGGCTATGTCTACACTGGTGAGATCTCGTGCCAGAAATATGCAAATGAGGCTAAGCGTGGAATCTCTAAGCTGGACCCCAGGACTAGACATTTTCTGTCTAAAACCCAAGTGAAAGCTGAGAGTGAATTGCTTGTAGACTTAGAATATGAGTTAAGTAAGGGCCTCATCTATCATGGGACTTGAACCCATGATCCTGAGATTAAAAGTTTCATGCTTTACTAACTGAACTAGCCAGGTCATGCAAGTCAAGTTTTCTCATGCCTCATTACAGGGGCATCTCTCCAGTGACAGGTGAAGGGGCAGGGTTCAGGATTTCTTTTAGCGCAGCAGCAAGGGGAGATGGAGGAAAATCAAACCCCTTTGCAAGCTTTGTTCTCACGGCACCAAGTGAGACAGGAGGGATGTGAGCTGGGGAGCCTGCCCCCCAGAAGGGGCATTTGGGTGCACCCAGGGGAAGCAAGAATTCATGCCCTCAGGCCAGTGCATTGGGGACAATGTGTGAGCCGTCCCATAAGCATTTTCTGCTTCCTTCGGGGGAGGCAGCTGGGCAGGATTTTCCGGCAGCCCACGCCCCTTTCAGCCCCAGGTGCAGGAGGTAACAGAGAGGGAAGGAAAATCCATGGCCAGAGCCTCCTCTCGGCAGTCTGGCCCTGAGGTCAGTCTGTGCATGATGGAACCTTTCCCAGAAGGGCTCGGGCCTGTTCTCTGCAAAATGCTCAGCTGTTTCATTTTTTCACACAGGGTACGTTTACATTGCGTTCCTCCTTCGAGGGATGAATGCAAATGCAGATGAGCGAAATTGCAAATGAAGCACAGATTTGAATTTCCCATGCTTAATTTGCATAATCACATTATGGTGCTGGTTTTTTTTACTGTTCAAACTATAACAAGTTCCCAGGGCGGTTTCATTTCTCCCTGTATAAATGTTATGTTTATTGTGCCAAATAATACAAATCTGCATGCTCTGTCTTTTTTCCTTTTAACGTGGCTTGCAGCCACATATTGTATCAACCTCTAGTAGATGGATAAGAGAACCAAAAGTTTGGGGATTTTAGGACTGTTTCAGTACAATAAGAATGCCCCAAGAAACTGGAAGTAGCATGTTGTTCCAGCTTCAGTGTCTAATCAGGTCCTCAACCTAATCTCAGTTCTCTTGCACCCTCCAGATTCTCCCTGTTCCCCAGTGAGAAGCGTGTATCCTCTTCCCCCCTTTCCACAGGCAGAGCAGGCCAGGGGGCTAAGCACCTCCAGTGGCCCCTTCCTACTTGACCTCCCACAAAGCCAGGACTGAAAGCTGCTAGACCCCAGCCCTTCAGGGGCAGGCCATGGCAATAGCACTGACTGGAGGCAGGTTGCAGGTGGAGCAGCATTAAGCCCATTGGAAAAGTGCTGCCTTTGCTCCATTGGCTGTGCTGAGCATAAGAACAAGAACCATGTCCAGTTGGGGAGGAATGGTGGCAATTCATCTTCCAGAGTTTGATTTAGTGAGTCCAACTAAGACTCCCTAAGTCAAACTCAGAGGGCTCCACTTCTAGCACTTCTGCTCTTTGCTGCCTTGGCTTCCCGCTATGGGGACACCGCCAAACTTGACTGAAGGAAGCCGACTCCAGCTACATACGGAGGGATGGTGGGAAGAGCAGACACGTTGGCCAGGCACCACTGGGAGCTTCCTCCCTCACCTCCCCCATACCTGGCAGGTACCTGGGCCAGCTTAGCTATGGGGCCGCTCTCTGGGACTTTCCTCTCAACTGCTTCACATGTTGCCATTGCCCATCCCAAGGGAGGGGGGAGGAGAGTCACTCTCCTTGGCTGCAGGAGCTTGCAGTCTCAGGATCTCTGGGTGCTGACACTCCCAAGGAATCACAAACGTGTGGGGTGCTGACTCTCCTCTCCCAGCAATTGCAGTCAGAGCCCTGCCTTGCCAGTGCCAGTCACAGGAGCCTCCACACCCGCTCCAGGCTTGTGGTTTCCTTCTTTCCAACCCTCCTCTCCAACCACTCTTTTCCTGAACCAGCAGTTCCATGGGTGGCCAGGGAAGGCCTCTTCTGTGTCCCAGAAGGACCTAGGAAAATGTGAGCAAAGGCTACAACAACAGGCACTACTGGGAGTTAAACCCAGGACCACCTACTTATAAGGCAGATGTTTTAGCCAACTAAGCCATAGTGCCCTGTATAGCTAGGTCTACATTACAGGGTTTTCCTGGGATACCTCTCATATCCTGGCAAAACTCTGCCACATCCAGGGAATGCATCCACTTTTTAGGATCAGCGCATTCTTTCGGAAGCCCTGTATTCCACATTTTATTAGGAATAAGGGCTCTTCCAAAAGAGGAGATTTTCCTCACATTTGGGCCCGTGTAGATGGGCCAAATGTCAGAAAAGCCTCTTCCAAAAGAAGAAAAGTGTCTCTTAAACTGATGTAATTGATGGCTGCAGACAACACTTTTGCATCCCAAAGTGCCGCCATTCCCCATTTCCCTCCAGCCTTGGCAGGGTCTCAAGGCCCGTGCACCCCAAGAAATGTGATTGGCAGCTCGTACCCACAATCTTTTTGTCAATTGCACTGCAGGGCTCCGAAATCATGAACCCAAGGCAACCACCTTGATTGCCTTCTGCTAAGGCCAGGCCGGGCCAGAGGGAAAATAATCTCATTTTCAAGCTGGACTTGAAACAGCAACCTAAGGATCACTTGTCAAGCACACACTACAGTCCTCTACCCTACCAGCTAAGCTATTGAAGGGTAACTGAGTAAAACTAGTTTATCCAGGTTGGCCCCTTTACAAGTCTCAGGGTAAGCGCTCCCCAAAGTAGGTGGCATTGCTGATGAGGGGCAGAGGTGCACAGGGGTTGTCACAGGTACTTCACATGCAGACGGGCCCCCTGAGAAAAACCTGAGCTGGATCCATCCGTGTCACAGCAAAAAGAAGAAAGCTGGGTTCTTCTCATGTGTCTCCTTTGTTCCAGAGTCTCTAGGGCTGCAGGAGGGGCAGATCCAAAAAAAACGAAACCACTTGAACGAACCTCTGTCCAGCCTCTTGTACTGCTCTCCAAGGCTCCACAGCCTCGAGTGCCATGGAAATGGGGAAAAACTGAAAATCCTAGCAACATTGCTCCCATGATGCATGTAAGAGAATGAATGTCAGTGCAGAAAGGCCATAGAGGTGGGTGCTCAAAGGTACAGAGTTCAAATCCCATCACACCTCTTTCCTGATTACCAGTACAGCTTTACAAAATCAGCAACCCTTGAATGTGGCCAAATGGGTCCAAGCCAAAGAAGAGGCTGGCTTGCAGGAGCTACAAGTCTCAGCATAGAAAAGAACCTCTGTGAGAAACATGCTTGGCTGCTGGTCAGGAGTCAGCCAGGTAAGTCTCCCAGGCAGAGCCTGCCTGTGGCACCCCAGCCCCTCAGCACTTCCTATGATGGGAGAGAAAAGTTTTCTGTTAAAAGTATTTGCGCAAGAGAGCATCTAGATTGGCACGGACGCTTTTGCGCAAAAGCACTTTTTGCGCAAAAGCGTCCGTGGCCAATCTAGACGCGCTTTTGCGCAAGAAAGCCCCGATCGCCATTTTAGCCATCGGGGCTTTTTTGCGCAAAACAAAACTGAGCTATCTACACTGGCCCTTTTGCACAAAAGGTTTTGCGCAAAAGGACTTTTGCCCGAACGGGAGCATCAAAGTATTTGCGCAAGAAATGATTTCTTACATTAGAACGTCAGTGCTCTTGCGCAAATTCAAGCGGCCAGTGTAGACAGCTGGCAAGTTTTGCCCTTTGCTCCCCTGGCTGATGAAGCCCTAGACAGGACAGGTTGCCTAAAGCAAGGAACGTTTCCCAGGCAGGCTCAGCAGGGCCCGCTTTGGTGTGGAGGCACCTTCAGGCCCCTTAAAGGGAGATTCCTCTGTCTGCTCCCCTGGCTGGACCTTGGCGAGCTGAACATCCCCCAAGTGGTTGTCACCTGTGGTGTCCTCCAGAATAGCTGTGAGCACAAGGGGGAGACGTTCCTGTCAGGGTGGGGGCCAGAGGATGAGCAGCTCGCAAAGGCCTTTCAGCAGCAGCACACGGCTGCCATCCAGCAGCCCATCAGGGGGCTTGTGCATCCGAGAGGCCCTGAGGGAGAATTTCAGACAAGGACACCTGTGAGACTCTCCCCTGGGAGGCCCCACAAAGGGCCCCTGCATTGCCCCTCTGTGCCTTCCCCCCCACACACATACCCTTCCCCTGCCCGCCCTTCCCACTTTCCTCTTCCCCTTCCCCTTCCCCTTCCCCTGCTGGTAACACAAACAGGACTTTTCCCTGTTGAAAGAACGAACTCTCTGGTTTTTATTTGGGGCAGGTAGAACTGGGGAGGGACTGGGAGAAGAACCAAGCAGTGGGGGGCAGCTCAGGTGGTATAGTGCTGAGCAAAGCTGCTTTCTAAGCAGTTGACTTATGTTCAATTCCCAGCCAATGCAATGTGGAGAGGAAGCAGCAAAGTTCCTCAGGGAGGTTTCACTTTAACCCCCCAAAATGGGCCTGAATGGGTCCAACAAATGGGTCCTGGCTTTTCGTCCTCTCCGAGAGGCAGGAGGCCCTCGATCTTAGCCAAATGGCCGAGAAGCAATGCTTTATGGCAAAAAACATGAGCACAGCTCTTCGTCCGGATCCCTGGGCCACGCAGAGTGTTCAGCAGCCACTTCCGCCTTCGCCTCTCTTGAACTTAGCCTAAGAGCCAAGAAGCTGTACTCTCCCACCTAGAAACCTCTGTGACTCCTCTCCCTCCCAGCTGCTTTGTGATCCCTCAGTCAAGTCCTTTCTAGGTAGGAGCTTCTAGGAACCGGCATTCCTGGCTGTAGGGTGGGTCTGGGTCCCCGCAGCCTTTGGATCCGTGTGAGACATGATCCTAGGGGAACCGTCTCCTGGAGCTTCTCCCTGTCCCATGGAGCTCAGGGCAGGGAGACACAGGGCCAGTGTCTGTACGGTGCCAATGTGTGTAACGCATGGCAACATTTCTCCTTCCTCTGCCGGAGAGGGAGCCAGATTGATCCCATGAGGCCACATGCAGCTGGGGCAGGGTCTGGAGAGGTGAAGCAACTGAATGGAAAAAGCAAGGAAAGCAGAGTATCAGTTACCAGCTGAGAAACTCAAACATGTAGCAGCGTCATGGTCCCATGGTGTAAGGGGCAGGACTTTGACTCCTACAATCTGAGTTCAAATTTCAGTGGGACCTGCTGGTGAGGTGTCGGTTTGTGCAAATCTCTAAAAGCCAAGCTTCTTGCCCCGCTCCTCCAATTCCACTTTGTGCTTCTTCACTTTTTCAATCGAAAAGCTGTGAAGAGATGCTCTGGTGGCTCAATGGGCTAGCGTACAGTACTTATGTGGTAGTATTCACAGAAAACATGCTGTGGTTGTGTGTTCAACCCTCACCTGGACCAGTGGTTTTCAGTCCCTGGTGGGCTGTCTTCTTGCATTGAACACTGGGGGTGCTGGGATTCCACCCCAGAGAATGGGATCAGTGAAAATTCCCCCTTCCCGTGTTTTGGCCTCATCAGAGGGATTGCTGGGTGGCCATGATCTGAGGCCAACTGTCACAGAGAGGTTTGGACCCTTGATCCTCTTTCTGCCAGGGTCTTGTTGTGAATCTTCTTCCCCCCATCAGCAGCTACTGTCCCTCTCACCCTCTGGGTCAGCTCAGGAAAAGAGGTGGGAAATGGGAGAAAGTAGCGAGACAAGCTGATGGAGGCAGGAAAATTCTGATTGCTGCATCTCCCCTGTGTGAGGGAGTTTGGTTTGCTTGCTCTACTGTGCTAAAACAACAGTGTGGTTTAAGTCACTAGAGGGAGGGTCCTGTTTTTCTTCTTGTTGGGTAGTCTGGTCTCTAAATGGAGACGTGGGTTCAAATCCCACTCCTCACACATCCTTTGTTTTATATCTAGAGAAGTGACCTCATTTCAATGTCTCCTCTGACTTTGCAGGACCACTTGCTCAGCATTTCTCTTAGGCTGCATCTACACAGCAGCGTTCCTTGGGAATAACGGCCATTATTCCGAAATAACAATGTGAGCGTCTACACTGCAATTCCATTACTCTGACTTCTGTAACGCTCCATTCAGACCAGTGGCCTGAGGCGCCAGGAGGTTTCCAGGCTGCAGACAGCCAAGCCCACAGGCAAAGACAAAGCAAAGTCCCAGCCACTTCCTGCTCAGCCCAGCGGGGTCTCTGTGTGGCCCCAGAACTTTAGTTTCCCTATGCGTAGGTGCAGAGGCCCAGATTCAGCAACACTCACAGGAGGGGGCTGGTTTGATGCTTCACCCCACAGCCCAGCAATGAGCCCCCAAACTTCCCCTGCTCTGAGAGCCCAGTTTACTGAGAGCCCCCCTGCCCGAGACTCTGTTCTGCTTGAGACCCCAGAGCCCTCCCTTGGGCTGCCTGGCACATGAGGAATTGCAGGAGGGGAGCTAGGTCTAGTGGTCAATTTGTAGAGTCCCACAACAGCTGCTGCCAGCGTGCGGATGTGCACATCTGTCTGGGGTTACTGGACACCCGGCCTGATTTGGTGACTCCCGGATTCTGTTCCTGCCATGATGGACAAAGCAGCAGTCAGAGAGGCATTTTAATAGCTCAGCTGGCAGAGCAAGGGCTGTATTGGTGTGCAGCAGGTGTTCTTAGGTGGCTGGTTTGATGCTGCTCTAAGGAGAGCTCCTTTTTCCTTCCCTGGCAGAGGAAGGGAGGAGGGGCAGGACTTGCTGGCTCCTCAGTGGAGCAGCAGGGCAGACAAGGCCCTTCCAGGAGGCACAGCTGTGCTCTTCAAAGAGAAGCCAAACAAGGGATAAGCCTTAAGAACTAGGACTTTTGCTAAAGCCTAGGCTTAAACCAGGAACCTTTATATCTTGAGTCTAACATGCTCCCCAATGAGTTACTTTGGCACCTCTTCCACAAGGACTCTTGTGTAAAAAGGCAGTGTAGACAAGCAACATGGATTTTTTGCACAAGAAACCCCTATGGTTAAAATGGCCATCAGAGCTTTCTTGCACAAGAGAACATCCACACTGCCATGGACGCTTTTATGCAAAAGCACATGGCAGTGTGGACGCACTCTTGTGCAAAAACTCTTGTGCAAAACAGTTCTTGTGAAAAGAGCCTGCAGTGTAGACGTAGCCTCAGGGTTTTTCTCAGCAGCAGTGCACAAGAGAGAAGCTGATACGAGTGGCCCTGCAAGGCAAGATGAGTTTTGCCTGCTCTCCTTAGCCTGACTCACTACTTTACCCCATTTCCCGCTTCCCTTTGTGTGCCGATCCAGTGGCTGAAAGGGGCTGCGGCTGCCGATGGTGGGAAGATGGGTGGTAAGACCCTGGCAGCAAGAGGGTCTTTGCTGCTTGGGCCTGGCTCTCAGCATGGGGCAGTGGGAGGCGCCCTGAGAGGTGAAGCAGCGGAAGGGAAGCAAGGAGCAGAGTGTCAGCTGCCAGCCGAGAGTCACAGGTGCCCCTCTGCCTCCTGGGACTGCCCCTCCCTGAGACAAGAGCTGCCTGTCTCTCACCATGTGCCTCCTTGGGGAGTCCACTCACTCCGGGGGCCTCCCGCTCCCATAGGGAATGACACAGCCCTGTTCTCTAGCCCAGAGCCACTCTCAGCCAGTGTGAAACAGGAAGGTTCATTGAGCATCTGAGCACAGTACAGGGACCCAGGCAGGTAGCAGGGGCTGCGAGTGGGAAGTGAGGGCACCACAGGGCTGGGACAGCAGGGAAGCAAGATGCACCAGGACTCTTGCCATCAGGGTCTGGTCCCCCGACATCCTCCCCACGCTGCTGGGCCCCCGTCCACTTCAGCCACTGGGTCAGCCTGGGAGCTAAGGCAGGAAGCAGGGAGGAAGTGAGTCAAACTCTTGCTGGCAGGGAAACTCTAGTGTTGCCTTCCTGGGCCGCACACAACGACGTCCTTTCTGTGTGGGGCACAGTGACCAGTTCTCCTGGACACAGAATTATAAGCCAGAAAACCCCATTTGCAGCAGCCAATGTAGCTCAGTGGGGGAAGCCTTAGGTTAAATAACTTTGGCATGGCACTCAGTGCAGCAGGGCCCTATCCGCTCCCCTGGCCATGCTAGGGCCCTGTGACATCCCCTCATCCATCTTGGCCACAGCCCAGCACTGGAAACTCTCGTCCATCTGATTAACCCCCTTCGCTTCCAAACCTCCCTCAGAGTCACTGCTTCCTCGGCTAAAGTCCCCTCCCCCTGTGCGTGTGGCTGGCAGTGGTTGCTAGATGGATCCATTCACATGTAGCTTCACTGAAACCCCCATCGTTGGTCTGCACCCAGATCAGTCCATGTCACTGGCTCAGGGGTTTCTCTCCCTAGCGTGCTGCAGAGAAAGCCCTTGTGTGTTAAAGGGCCTCAGGGAGCCCAGAGAGAAGGGAGCTGGGATTCTGGACCTATTGATCCCCTCAATGCTCAGGCACAACTCAAGCCTCTCCCATAGACCTAATTCTGTGCCCTGACTTCTGTACCCTCCCACATCCTCACCCCTGGCCTGAGCTCTCCCCCCCAAATCCCTGCCTTGAGCCTCCCACACTTTAATTTATTACAGGTACTGTCCTATCACAACTTCCCCTGCCCTTCAACTTTCTGCCTTGAGCCTCCCCGCTCCCAAGGGGTGGTGCCCAATACAACAGTCCCTGTAAGAAATGTGTCACTTTCACCCCTGGGAGCAGCTCAGCCATGCAAAGGGGCTTCCTGGGGCAGGACATTAGCCCTGGAGGGCAAGGGTGGGTGTGGCAATGACATCACAAGGGCCTTTTGCAGGCCTTCAGCTTATTGGCTACCGGAATTTGGAAGGCGGTGACCTCACAGAGAGTCCATGACAATGGCCAGGTGGGACAGGCTGCAGGGCAGGGGCCATCTCAGAGACCCCCCATGGCTTTGCTGCAGGGAGTCTCCCTGAGATCTGCTCCTGAGGCCAGAGAGAGAATGGGAGTCATAAGAATGAGTGCGAGGAGGAGCCTCATTGGAGCCTTCTCCTCCCCCATCGACTAACTGACCTAGAAGACAGACGTCCCTGTGGCGAAGGTAAGAGTCACCAAAAGGGTCAGTGAATTGACAGAGGAGATTTAGCTCAAGTAGTAGTGTGCTTGCTTAATATGCAAGAATTAGTGGGATCAATACCCATGTTCTCCAGTGACTAGCAGGTTCCTTATTTCTTTTTTCCATGAGCAGAGGGCCAAGTGCCTGCAGTGCCCCTCCCTCTTCCTACTCACTCACCTCAAAAGCCAGCCACGGCTTAGTTCCAGCGCTGTAAACCTCATTGCACGAGGGATAACGCCTCTTCCGAAATAGCTATTTTGCAAAAGCCATAGTGTGGATGCTCCACTGCAGCTATTTCAAAATAGTTCCTCTCCAGGGCCAGTCAAAGTAATTACTGCCCAGTGCCTCCTGGGGCTCTAAGTCGAGGCTTCCCTGCAGTGTAGACGTGCTACTTTGAAACAAGCTATTAAAAAATCAGCGCACTGTGTAGACGAACCCTGAGAGCTGAGTGAAGCTGTTAGTGTCCCTGCTCCTGGCACAATCCCATTGGCTGGTTTCTGGCCATGTGATGCACCATCCCCCCTCCACTCAGGCTCTTATTCACCCACCCACATGGCCCCTTCAGCCTGTGTGGGGGCAGGGCAGGCTGCCTGAGAAATGTGCTGGGCTGCTGGCCGGGAGTGAGCCAGGTAAATCTCCCAACCAGAGCCTGCCTCTGGCACCCCAGCCCCTCCTTTCCCTAAGCCCACTGGTACCCCACATAAACCAAACCCTGTGCCCCCCTCTTGAAACCACACTCCTCCCAGATCCTGCACCCCAATCCTCTGGCCCAGGTCATAACCCAACCCCCTGCACCAGTTCCTGCACCCCAGTCCTCTGCCCCGAGCTCCTGTCTACACCCAACCTGCATCCCAGACCCCCACCTCCTCTCTTAATAGCATGGAAAAGTGCAGCCCTGGGAGTGGTTCCCAGTTCTTGCCCACCCCTGCTCTAAGCTGTGCAGCAGCCCATCCCCCCAGCTGCTTAATGAGCCCTGCCCAGCCAGGGGCTCAGGACTCTGCCCACGGAGCTGCCATGTGTTCTCCAGAGCCCTTAAGCTGGCACCGGGGAGGCCTGAGTCCAGATAGTGCCCAGCGGAGCCTAGCAGGGGCAGAGGGAAGGGCTGGTTCTTGGGGGTGGGACTCACAGCTGTTCTGAAAGGCTGCAGGCGCCGTTAGACCCTTTTGTCCTTCCCTGTCTCACCCCAGCGCTGAGCAACACTCAGTGTCGGTCTGAGCATCCGTCCTGCTCTGGGACGTGTCTCTGTGGCAGGAACCTGTCCAGGTGGCTCTAGCAGTGAGAGCTGAGTGAAGGGGGGAGGCAGGACCAGGGGGAGAAGGCTCCATGACTGTGTAAGAGGGAGACTCCAAGGTGCCCAGGCCTGGTGGGTCATTTCCCCAGGTTACTGAGTGGGGGCTGGAGCCAGTTCTGTGTTGTCTCCTTCAACAACAAAACTGAACTAATGGATCTTGTGCCGACCTGACACTGCTCTGGGTTAGTTCTGTGTGTGCCACAGAGCTTCCTGTAGCGCTGCCCATGCAGGAGAGGAGGGGGCAGTTTGAGTCACCAGCTCTGCCCCTTCTGAAAATGGAAGGTGCTGTTTTGGCAGTGAGGGAGAGGTGGGAAGGAGCCTGAAGTAACCTCTTGGGTCACAGCTGCTGTAACATGTGACAATGAGGTAAGAAAAATGACTTTTTAAATCTCAGAACAGGTAAAGATCTACCACCCCTTCCTTGAAGCCCCGCCCTCTCTATTCTCCTCCTGTCCATCACTTGCTATCCCCAGCCCTTACTTACACACGCTGATAAACAGTTTATTTTAAAATTATGCAATATATAAAGTTAAAATCACATGTTTATAGTTATGGAATAAATGGTCTGCTATTTAAATCTAAAATGAAGCATTTATAATTATACATTTTGTGGGGACAGAGTTCTGCGGCTGGGGGCAGGGGAGAGGGAACAGGGTGCTGGGAGGGCAGAGGACAGGGTTCTGCAGCAGGGGACAGAGTACCAGTGGGGACAGAGTTCGGGGAGTGGGGACGGGAATAGGGACAGAGTTCTGTAGCTGGGAACAGGGGAGTGGGGACAGAGTTCTGTGGCTGGGGAGTGGGGTCTGGGGAGTGGGGAGCCAGTGGAGGCAGAGAGTCCCCTGCATCTGCCGCTTCCCAGGATTCCCCGTCCCCCAGAGGGAAACCAGCGCGTACCTGCCCCAGGGCCCCCCCCCGCCACAGGGAGGCCCCGCACGCGCTTGCCCCGGGGCCGACTCATCCCTCCTGTGTGGTGCAGGGAGCCGATGCTCCCTCCCGCAGTACACCCGGCAGAGCAGCTAGCGCACTTCCGGAATCACCGGAAGTAGCACTAAGCTGCGGGACTTCTGTCCATTCCCAGGAAGCCAACACTACCTCCATTTTCACTTGAGGTAGGTAGTGGGGCTTCTCAGGGGTGGGAGGGAAATGGGGGCGGGGTGGACATGAAGCCTCGTGATCGACTGGTCGAGGCCTCGCGATCGACCAGTTGATCGTGATGGACCTGTTGGTGAGCACAGCACGGGACTATCAGGGACACATGCAAGGGGGCTTTTTGCTCACCTACACTAGCCTTTCACAGGCCATTTTCTGTCCACTTCAGGATGGGGGGGGTCCATTCTCCCTTGCCCACAGGGGACAAGAACAGCCAGACAGAACATCAAAGCAGCCAGACTGGGCCATGCCAGTCGCCCAACTAGCCCAGGATGCTGTCTCATGACAGCAGCCAATTTCATTGTCCTGAGGGAATCCTCAGGGCAGACAATTGTTAAGTGATCCCTCCTGTTGCCCATTCCTAACTTCTGGAATACACCAGCTAGGGACACCTGCCCTGTCCATCCTAGTTACATGCCATTCATTGCACCCTCCCCCCTGGGCTTCCAAAGTTGAGTAGCTCTATATTAAGGGTTCTTATATATGTAAAGAACCTCAAGCAATGTAAAGCCAGAGTGTGATGGAACTGGAAAGGAAAGTATTGCCACTAGAAGGAATTCTCTCCAAGGGGGCACTTGGAGTTGAACTAAAGATCACTTAATCTGCAGCCAAACATTCTGCCACTGAGCTACACCCCCCCAGAAGTTCACCTCTGCAGCCAGTGTTGGGATCTGGGCAGGTAACAAGAGGCTTTTGTGTAACACACATCTCAGGTGGGCGGGCCCCTCACTGACCCCAGACTGTGACTGGTCCGAACAAGGGATTTGCCCTGAAAGCAGCAGAGCTGGGGCAGGACAGAGAGGCCTGAGCGATGAAGGGGATAGAGGGAAGCTAGGAGAACAGAGGCCAGCCTGAGAGCTGAGAGCCCGAAGGGCCACCCTTGGGTGTCAGCTGCAGGTGCCATGGTATAAGGGGCATTGTGGGAATAAGAGTTGGGGCAGCAGGAAAGGGGCCGGTCCCTCAGCACCAGCGAGCAGGTGGGAGAAGATGGGAGTGAATCTTGCTACCTCTCATGCACAAAGGCTGCACTTTTCCAGTGGAGCTAATTCTGCCCCACCTGCAACCTGTCTCCAGTGCTCCTGCCACTGCCTGGCCCAGGAGGGCTGGTGTCCAGCAGCTCTCTGCCCCAGCGTGGCTGGCTTTTGGGGAGAGCAAGTAGGAAGTGGAGGGGGGGGGCTACTGGAGCCACTTAGCCCTGTAGCTGGCTCTGCCGGAAAAAAGAAAAATTCGGGTTTTCCCCCTTATTGGAGAATGTGGGTATTGATCCCACTGCCTCTCGCATGTGTCGGGGACTCGAACCCAGACGGCTTCAATTCATTGTCTGACCGCAAAGAGACAGGCAACACCAGCAAGGTCTAATCACAAAGCTCTTTATTGAAGAGTGCACACGACAATAGAGAGCAGCCCGTCTCTACCGAGAACCAGCCACCGATTTCTATAACAAGTGGGGTAATATATACAGTTCTGTCGCATCATAGACTATTCACTTAAGCAACCCACCCCCCTTTGTTACTTAGAAACTTCTAGCATGGATGCATACCTTGCCAACTATACAATGTGGCCTTGATACATCAGCAACTTTCTTATTAAGACAGAAGGCAAGTACCAGACAACGAGGAGACAGGGAGTTTTCTTATCAGTTTCTTAAGCAAGCTGTTCAGCTCAGCAAGTACAAAAATGCAGCTGTTGGCTTATCTCACGCCCTTGCTCAACTCATGTCTCAAATTTTGTTCAGGGACTACCCAGAACCCTTTGCTGGACTCTCCTCCATCTGTCTTAGCATAACTGCCCTAGGCCCAATTTTCTGCGGCCTAACACATGCAATGCAAGTACTCTACCACTTGAGCTAATTCCCCTGCTGCATTAGTAGGGACCTTCTTGGTGACTCTTATCTTCTCCACAGGAACCTCTGCCTTCTAGATCAGTTAGTCATGGCAAAGGAGAAGGCTCCAAAAAGGCCTCAAAGGCAACTCTCAAGGAGACTCCTTGCAGCAAAGCCATGGGGGGTCTCTGAGATGGCCCCTGCCCTGCAGCCTGTCCCACCTGGCCATTGTCATGGACTCTCTGTGAGGTCACCGCCTCCCAACCTCCATTAGCCAATAAGCTGAGGGCCTGCAAAAGCCCCTTGTGATGTCACTGCCACACCCACCCCTGCCCTCCAGGGCTAATGTCCTGCCCCAGGCAGCCCCTTTGCATGGCTGAGCTGCTCCCAGGGGTGAAAATAACACTTTTGTACAGGGACTGTTCTATGGGGCACCACCCCTTGGGCGGAGGGAGGCTGAAGGCAGGAAGTTGGGGGAGGGGTTGTGATAGGACAGTACCTGTAAGAAATTAAAATATGAAGTGTGGGAGGCTCAGGGCAGGGATTTGGGGAGTGTCTGAGAGTGGTGGGGAGCTCAGGGCAGGGGTGATGATGTGGGAGGGTACAGAAGTCAGGGCACAGGATTAGGGATGGGGGGGAGTCTTGGGGCTGGGACTGTGTGTGTGTGTTGAGGGGATCAATGGGACTAGAATCCCAGCTCCCTCTGCTCTGGGCTCCCCAATGCCCATTAACACACAAGGGCTTTCTCTGCAGTGCACTTGGTGCAGTGAGAACAAAGCTTGCAAAGTGGATTGATTTTCCTCCATCGCCCCTTGCTGCTGTGCTAAAAGGAATCCTGAAATGGGCCCCTTGGCCTGTCACTGGAGAGATGGCCCTATGATGAGCTATGCTATAGTATATAGCCTGGCTAGTTCAGTTGATAAACCATGAGACTTTTAATCTCAGGGTTATGAATTCAAGCCCTATGCTGGGCAATATCCTTCTTTAACTCACATTCTCGGCCTCTAAGCAATTCACTCTCAGCTTTCACTAGGGATTTAGAAAGAAAAAGTCTCGTCCTGGGGTCCAGCTTTAGTAGAACCAAAGAGAGAACAAACTGCAGTTTCCATCTTCTGAGGAGAAGGGAAGAGGATTTTCTTCTCCTCAGTTCTAGCCACATCAGCCCAGGGAGGAGAAAAAATAACCCTCCGCCCGCTGATTGTCCCCTGTCAGCTTCTGTAGCTTCACCTCCTTCCACAACAGCTCCAGCTTTGAGCTACAAATCTCAAGGGGCTGGTGAGGAAAGTAGGAGGTGGCAGCTCAGGTTAGTTGCTTCCCTGAGAACAAGAGGTGGAGTGTTCACAAGATGCATTCCTCTCCCCTGCAGAGCAGGGTTTTAGAAAGAGCTAGGAACAGAACAGTCATCCAAGTTCTATTAGCTTCTAAGCGTTTTTCTGTGGTGTAGTGGTTATCACATTTGCCTAACACGCAAAAGGTCCCTGGTTCAAAGCCAGGCAGAAACACAGGGTCTCCTCTTATTGCTGCTCCCCTTGGTGCCCGGGTAAGTGCAGCTCCTGCTGACCAGCCTGTGCCTGGGATGAGCCCAACTCCCATGTGACAGAGGGGGGTGACATCAGCTGATAATGCCCCTGGGTGCCAGCCTTGAGAAGCAAGATGAATCAGGCCAGGCAGCTTCGGGAGGCTTGTGGCTTGGCCTCCCCTCCCCTGGGAGGCTGGTGCATTGGGCCGGCTCTGCCTGCTGCCTCCCTTGTGTGACTTGCCCAGTGTACACAGGCCAAATGTCAGAAAAGTCTCTTGCAAAAAAAGCAGAAGAAAAAGCTACACAAATTGGGTTTTGAAATTTGCACAGCTTTTTGCAGAAGAACAGTGCAGTGTAGACATAGCCTGAGTGTTGCTCAGCACTAATAGGAGACAGGGAGGGACAAAATGGTCTAACGGCACCTGCAGCCTTTCAGAACAACCCCCAGCCCCAACCCCGAGAGCCAGCCCTTCCCTCCACCCTCACTGGGGTCTGATGGGAACTGTCTGGACTCAAGCCCACCCCAGTGTCAGCCTAAGGATTGCCTGGTCTGTAAACCGTGCCCTGGACATGAGAAAGCAGTTAAAGCAATACTCATGGGACTTAAACCCACAGCCTTTGAATGGGTAGTTGGGCTCACATTAACCACTGCTACTTAGAAATCCAACACGTCTTCTATTGCACCACAGAGCCTGCAGGCCTGCTGAGTTTGATATCTCCACTCTCTGCTTTGCAGCATGGCAATTGTTGGGGGAAAGGAAAGGGGAGCCAGGTCTGTCTCTTTTGGGAGAGCAGGTAGGAAGAGGGAGGGGGCCACTGAGCCCCTGACAGTGAAAATAAGGGATAAGATCACAGCTGCAGTTGGAGAATGGGGGCATCAATCCCAATGTCTCTTGCAAGCACTCTACCACTTGAGCTAGTTTCCCTCCCTGCGAGAGCTTCTGCTGCCCCACCCACCTTGTTCCAGAGCCCACAACGTCCCTGTGCCTGCCCGAGGCTCCTTTCTGAAAGGGCCACTTGTGAGACTGACACCCGTGGGCCGGTTAGCTCAGACGTTTAGGACGTGGTGCTCATATCACACTGATGCATCTTAAGAGCAAGCCCCTTATTTCAAACCATAACAGGCTCGCTATTCCAATGTTCCTGCAAATCTCATGGCACGAGGAATGAGGGGCATTTCGGAATTGCGATTTATTTCAAAATAAGTGCTGTGTAGCCAGCGCCGAATTACAAATAAGCTATTTCAAAATTGACTTGAAATAAGCTACACAATTTGTATCACTTATTTTGAGCGATGGAACGCACGCCTAGTGAATTAGAGCCCAGCTCTGCCCCCAGCTCCCTGCCCCACCCACCGACGTGCTAACTCCCTCTCTGCCATAAGGCTGTTTGCATTTGCCTCTCTCTCTGGAACCAGGTTTAAGCCACAGCTGAGACTCTGGGCAGGGGGCTGGGTATCGGGGTGTCTGAGTGTGGGAGGGGGAGCGTGTGTTCCTCTGGTTCAGCTTTTCCCTTTCTTCTACCCCAGCAATTGCCCTTTTGCAAAGCAGAGGGAGAGGATGAGGAGCTATCTGAACTTTGGGGCTCTGCAGCACAACTGTAAGGCTATGTCTACACTCGCGGCTTCTTGCGCAGGAATATCTTGCGCAAGTATACTTGCGCAAGAAAACATCTACACTGGCGGGAAGCCCTTGCGCAAGAACGTGTCTCCGGAAGCAAATCGGCCATGTCAAGAGGTCACCAGCAGCGTCTGTGGACATGCGCCGGACCCCCACTGGGAAACGTTCTTAAAGGGACTCCTGGACGGCCATTTCCCTGTGGCTGCATGCTCACGCACCCTTTTGAGGGAACAAGAGCCAGAACAGCACCTGTCACCTCTGTTCCTGGCAAGTGCCCCTGGGCACCCTCGCTGCCACCGTCACAGCCATGGAGCCGGAGGAGGACCCCAGCCAGCAACATCCGCTCCTCATGGCCATCACAGAGGCTGTGGAGCTCCTCCACCAGGGAGCCACATTGCTCCAGCACGAGCTGGAGACTGGGCAGCAGGTGCAGGACCTCGCCACGGCTGCAGCTGGGCTCAGGCACCCGCATCCCACCACTGACAGGCGCCTCTGGAGCTACGACACCAGTGGGGACTGGTGGGAGCGCCTGGTGCTGGGACAATGGGGCGACCAGCAATGGGTGCAGAACTTTCGGATGCGCAGGGGGATGTTCCATGAGCTCTGCACCTGGCTCACCCGTGTGCTCCGGAAGCAGGACACCCGCCTGCGCCCTGCCATCCCCGTGGAGAAGAGGGTTGCAATTGCCCTCTGGAAATGGGCCAACCCGGACAGCTACCGCTCCGTGGCGAACCAGTTGGGCAGGGGTCCACTGTCGGCGCGGTTGTCCAGCGGGTAAGGCCCTCTGTGGACCACGGGCTCGTCCTGGGGGAAGGAAGGGGCCAGACCGGCTGAGGGGAGGCTGTAGGGGCAGGGGGAAGCCCCACACACAGGAGGTCACGCTGTCCCTCCTGCACACAGCCCCACTGGTGGGGGAGCGGGAGATCCCAGGAGACAGAGGGCCCTGGCCTGCATGGGGGGAGGGGCCATCAAAGGTAGGGTGAGCACACCCCAGGGGCCCATGTACACACTGTGTCTCATTCCATGCATCCCCTGTGCTCCCGTGTGCCCCTCTGCAGGTCGTCAATGCCATCAATGACGTGCTGCTCCAGAGGGTGATCCGCCCCCAGGACATGGACACCACCATTGCTGGCTTCGCCAGCCTCGGGTTCCCGAACTGTGGGGGAGCCGTAGACGGGACCCACATCCCCATCCGGGCGCCAGAGCACCAAGCGGCCCGGTTCATAAACCGGAAGGGCTACTGCTCCGTGGTGCTCCAGGCACTAGTGGACCATCAGAGCCGGTTCCAGGACATTTATGTGGGGTAGTCCGGGGGGGCCCACGACGCTCGCATCTTCAGGCACTCAGGCCTGTGCCAGAGGCTGGAGGCGGGCACCTACTTCCCCCAGTGGGAATTCACCATTGGGGATGTCAGGATGCCAGTCTGCATCTTGGGGGATGAGGCCTATCCCCTGATGGCCTGGCTGATGCGGCCATACACCGGCCACCTGGACCCCAGCCAGGCCACCTTCAACAGCCACCTGGACCGGGCCCACAATCCCGTCGAGTGCACCTTTGGCCATCTGAAGGCACGGTTTAGGTGCCTCCTGACCCGCCTGGACATGGGGGTGCAGCACATCCCGGAGGTCATCTCGGCATGTTGCGTGTTCCACAATATTATTGAGGGGAGCAGGGAGGCCTTCCTCCCGGGGTGGATGGTAGGTGAGGGCCAGGCCTACCAGCAGCCCCACGTGGCCGTCAACTGGCAGACCAACCGCCATGGGGTTCGGGTCTGGGAAGCCCTCCGGGTGATGCTGGACCAGGCCCCACAATAGTAGGTCACTCCTACACCTCTGACGGCAGGGATGCCCCTGTGCCCCCACTTCCCGCTCCCCTCACGACCCCTTCCTGCCACCCTTCCCTCACCTCCCAATAAATACAATGCACTTGCTATACATAAGGCACTTTTTTATTTACATGGGGAAGGGAGCGCACTGGGGGGAGGAGGGGACCCTGAACTGGGAGGAGGGGAGAGGAGGGGACCCTGAACTGGGAGGGCCTCATGATGGATAATAGAGGCCTCTCCCACCCCCATGGGTGCGGGGGTGCCTCTGCCCCTCGTGCCGGGTTGGGGCAGGCTGCACCAGGAGGTGCTGAGGGTGGGGGACCTCGGGAGGGAGCATGGGCAAGGCAGGGGGAGAAGCGGGCGGAGAGCTGGGGGTGGCAGAGGGGGGCCTAGCAGCATTGGGCTGCTGCACAGGGCCCATCTGGTCAGCAATGGTGCCCAGGAGAGTGCAGACACGGTCGCAGCGCTCCAGGTACTGGCCCCACACCCGCTCCCGCCACTCCGCATCTACGCGGATTTTCTCTGTCAGAGGGTTGCCGGAGGGTTTCAACAAAAATACTGGACACACGTGACATTACATGACAGTCTACATTACATCTTAGTTAAAAAATACCAGACATGTATATTTTCTCATTTATATCCTCTCAATTTGTTTCCCAAACAGAAAGCTCAAAGACTGGACTGTCCGGTTCTAAACTGGACCCTAGCTGCACGAGGTTGCATGTGCTACATGCCTCTGCGCACCATGTGGCCAGGCTGTGCCATGTGCCGCTACCTCTCCCCCACCCTGTGGCCCTCCCCCCCCTTCTCCAGCACACTTGCGAATGGCAGCCACTGCGCTCACCAGACAATCCGTCGCCGGCTTCAGAGGATGCCCGGGACACATCCTGACTGGTGCTGGGCCGGGATGGTGAGGTCTGGCTGCTGTCCTCTGCCACCTCCTCCTCCTCGACCGAGGACCGGACTCCCTCCTCCTCCTCTGGTGGCCTGGGTCGGACCATTGGGGTGGCCACCGCCGTGTCCACCTGGGCCAGCAGGGGAGTGGCCCTTTTGTCCCCCAGTATCTGGTGCAGGCGGTGATACTGGGGACAGGCAGTGGCTCCACCAGCCCCACGCTTGCTGGCCCCGCACGTAGGAGAGGCGCAGGTCCTTCACCTTGGCCCGGACCTGTTCCAGGGTCCAGGCCGGGTGTCCTTTTGCGGCCAGCACCTGGGCCATCTGGGCAAAAATATGTGTGTTCCTCCTCCGGGACTTGGGGTCCCGGAGGGCCTCCTCCTTTCCCCAGAGGTCCAGGAGGGCAGTCACCTCGGCGGTACTCCAGCATGGAGCCCGCCGCTTGGTGCCCCTTTGGGCCTGCTGGGTGCTCTGGGGTGGCTCCTCCATGGGGTCTGAGGGACCTGGCTGAGGCTGGGCGGCTGCCATTCCTCCCTCTCGCTGCTACCCGGGCTGCACGTGGCAAATGGCTGTGCTCCGTGCCTGTGCCTTTAAGGGGGGGCAATTAGGGGGAACCAACGAGTGGTGATTGCCTGTACGGAGTGTCGGAGAGGCCACCTGTGTTTTTCACTGGAGGCCAATTCTTGCGCAAGTACGCGCTTGCCGAACGTCCACACTGCCCTCTTGCGCAAGAGCGCCTGCGCAAGAGAGCTTAAGCCTGATAGAAAACAGCATAGTTCTTGTGCAAGGAGCCGTCTATTATCACGCCGTACTGTACATTTACTTGCGCAAGAGCGGATGGGCAGTGTAGACGCTCTGCGGAGTCTTGTGCAGGAACGGCTGTTCTTGTGCAAGAACCTGTGAGTGTAGAGATAGCCTAAGTGTGTTGGCCATCTAAGCAGTGGTGCTTGGTGTGAGCCAGGCCACTCATTCAAAGGTTGTGGGTTCACTGTCACTTTCAACTGCTCTCTGATTTCCAGAGCAGCTTTTAAAGAAGAGGCTGGACCTGCCCCTGTTGCATGATGGGAGTGACAGGGAGCTTGTGACAGAACTTTTCTGGGTGTGAGAGTTGTGCCTGTAACTCTAGTGCCTGTCTCTGACACTCCAGCAGTGGGGCGGACCAGGCTGGTCAGAACCTCTTGTGCTCATGGAAGGGGATTCTGCACTTGCTGCCTTGGGAGCCAGGGTCACATTGCAGAGCTCCCCCAGGGCGGTCCCATGGAGTCACCAGGCCAGCCTCCCACGCCCTCAGCAATGTGGCTGCATTTTATCCTTCCCCTTCAGGAACAACCAGCCATTCCCCACCCAGCCCCAGCCACCGTGGGACCCGCTCCCTTCCCCATGAGCAGTGTGAGCGCCAGCACAGCTCCCCTGATGAGGCTGCAGCGGTGGGAGGCACTTCCCTGGTTTCGGGAGGGAGACGAGACCTCAAGGCCCATGACTCGGAGCCGGCTACCGACACCTATGGAAAGCTGATTTTCAGAGGGGCTGATCAGCCCTTCCTGTGTATCTGGCTTCTTCAAAGGGGCTTAATCAGGAGCTAAAAGTTGAAGAAGGGCCATTTAAAAGGGTGAATTTCTGTCTCTGGCACTGTTTTCTGTGTGTCCCAGTAGTGTAATAGATGGAGCACTGCCTTTCTAAGCCAGGGGTTGTGGGTTCAAGTCCTATGTAGGGTGACAGTTTGCTCTGATTGACAATAAACTTTGTGTTCTCAGAGGCTGTGTATAGACTGGTATGATCTTGTGCCTTTGCTATGCAAAGGAGGCTCAGCATGGAATACTGCCAAGCATCATTTGCATAACTAATGTGCCACCATTTTTGCGGAAGAGGCTCTTGCGCAAGACGGAGCTGTCTACATTGCCCCGTCTTGCGCAAGAAAAACCCTCTTGCACAAAGCCGTTATGCCTGACTGTTCCTGTTCCAGGAGCAGAGCAAGTTTTGTCCTTGGCACCGATATTGAGGGCATGTGCACCTGTTTCTGTGTGAGCCCCCATGGCACCTGCTACCTCCTGCTGGGGGGTCGAGGGTCCCCTGGCCCCATAGTTCCTGGTGGGGAGAAGTGGAGGGACCCCTAATCCTATATTTCCTGTTGGGGAAGTGTGGAGGGACCCCAAGCTCTATAGCTCCTGCCAAGAGGGACCCTGACTCCTTATCTCCCGATACAGTTTCAGTTTTTCCCTGGTGGGATGCTCCAGACATGAGGGATGCCAGCGCACTGGCCCAGCCTGGGCCGGCAGTGATGGTTTTTACGCATGCAGGGAAATGCCCCGGCTTCTCCCCCTCAGAGAGTTGTCACCTCTCCGGGAGGCAGATGAACTGCAGGTGCGGGACAGCTCCCTGCCAGCAGGGACAGCAGCCAAGGCACCAAATATCACTGTGTCTGCAGCCAGTGTTGGGAACTGGGCAGGGAACAGGAGGCTTTTGAGTCACACACATCTCAGGTAGGACGGACCCTCACTGACCTCAGACTGTGACTGGTCCTAGCAAGGAATGTGTCCTGGGTCTGGTTTAGTGACACTCTAAGGCCGCTTCTACACTAGGCGTAAGAGCGACGCTGCCGCAGTCGATGTTCTGGGCTCTAGGGAAGACGGGCTGATTGGAACTGAGCTGTGCAAAGTCTTGTAAAGGGGAACCGCAACTTCTCTGGATATTTGCTGATTTTTATATGAGGGTTTATCAGAAGGGACATTGTGGGCTCTGGAACAAGGTGGGTGGGGCAAGAAAACTACTCACAAGTGGGGGAATTAGCTGAAGTGGTAGAGCACTTGCTTTGCATGTGAGAGGCAGTGGGATCGATACCCACGTTCTCCAGTTGTAGGTTTTTGTTCCTTTTTTCACAGGCAGAGCCAGCCAGGAGCCAAGTGCTTCCAGGGGCTTCTTCCCTCTTCCCAAAAGGCAATGGTTTGGTTTCCGCAGTACAGGGGGTGTCACATTTGCCTCACAGGGAGCAGTTCCCTGGCTAAAAGTCAGGCAGGCAAAGTCCAGTCTATAATACCCAGAGGAGGGGATTCGTCTGCCTGGGGAGGGCAGACACAGACCAGCACTTGGGAGCCTGGCTGCCAGCTGCTTAGCACATCTGGACACAGAAGAATCCCAAGACTTTTTTCTGCCAGGCAGCAGTTTCCCCTCTTCTGGTTCTTTTCAGCTCACTGCAAACTGCCTCCCAGCTGTAGGTGAGGCTGAGTGTGTGTGAAACCAGCTGTGCTTTGGATGATTTTGTTAATTGTTTAAAAAGCCTCATGCACCTCTTCTGCCTGGGGAGGTGTCTGGAATAGATGCCTAGTGTGACATCACCCTTGGGTTTTACCCCTTTAACCTAATCCAGAGACTCCCGACAAGTCTGTCTCCTGTGTCCATTTCCACCTCAGGCCAAGTGTTCGCATGTTTCGTATCTAAGGAAACACCTCCTCCATTTTTCCCTGCCTGCCTTTCCTGAGTGAGCTGTATCCTTCTGTGCCGAAATTCCAGTCCTGTATTATCCCACCAAGTCCCTGTGATACCAACTTCTTCCTGCTTATTACCCATCGTTCCTTTGTGTCTATACCAGCATCTAAGACACAGATTAGAATTTGCTTCCCAGTGGTCCTGCGTCCCTCCTTTATCTCTGCTGTTACAACCCCTGCTCTCTCCCATTTCTGGCCCATCTCCCAGGTGTCCATGTTGTTCACTTACCTGTGGGCTTTGGGCACCTGCCCCCATCAAACCTAGTTTAAAGCCTCCTCACTAGGTTTGCCAGTCTGCATCCAAATACTCTTCCCTTCCTCAACACGTGAACCCCCATCCCTGCTGAGCAGCCCTTCCTACAACAGCATCCCATGGGCAAGGAAGCCAAAGCCCCCTGCCCACTGAGCTGTAGCTTTCTGTGCCCAGGGAGCCAGACCCCGCCACGGCTGGAAGGCTGGAGGGAAATGGGGAATGGCCGCACTTTGGGAGTCAAAGGTGTTGTCTGAGACCATAAAGTAGGAGAGTTTTAAAGCAATTTTGTGGGTGGGCACCGTGGCTTAGCCTAATACATGAAAAGTTCCTGGTTTGCAACCAGGCAGAAACGCAGGGTCTTCTCTTCTTGCGGCTACCCTTGGTGCCCACAAGGCAGTTCGAGTATGTCTACACTTGCACCCTCTTTCGAGAGAGGGATGCCAATGAAGACATTCAACATAGTAAATGAAGCTGGGATTTAAATATCCTGCGCTTCATTTGCATATTCGCTTTATGGCACTATTTCCAAATAGCGCTATTTTGAAATAACAGACGCTGTTAAGATGCGGGTATTTCTAGAGGAATAACTGGTAAACCTCACCATATTAAAAGGGCACTTGAGCATGGTACCACAGCTTAGCTGGCTTAAAGCCCTGGCCTTGTAAACTGGAGACCCTGGGTTCAGCTCTCCATGGTTGCTTTTCATAGCCCTTGCTCATGCCCTTCTGGGACACAGAAAAGGCCACCCATGGAACTGCTGGTTCAGGAAAAGGCTGATTGGGGAGGAGTGTTGGGAAGAAGGAAACCACAAGGCTGGAGCAGGTGCAGAGGCTGCTGTGACTGGCACTGGCAAGGCAGGGCTCTGACTGCAATTGCTGGGACAGGAGAGCCAGTGCCACACATATAAAATGGTTCTAATTTATGGCCCCAGACAACACCTTTGACTCTCAAAGAGTGACCAGTCCCCATTTCCCTCCAGTTTTCCCACCGTGGTGGTGTCTGGCTCCCTGGGCACAGAAGGCAACAGCTCAGTGGGCAGAGGCTGTAACACTCACATCTCCCCCAGCGGCTGGGACTGTGGAGTTGGGCAGGGTTGAAGGAAAACAGAAATGCAATAAACATTGATCATCTGGATTGTAAATCCCTGTATCTCAGGTTTTGGGTTGGAGTCTCCAGGTGGCAGCCCGGCCTTCTTCAATTTGCTCCCTTCCTGAGGGCACAGAATTAACGAGAGAGAATTTCTTAACCCCACAGCAATCTGAGTTTGCCAAGGAGTTAGTAACAAATTTTTTGTCAATATTTAAGTCCAGGCAAGGAAAGCCTCAGGGGTGTTTCTGTGTGTTTCTAGACTGAGGTTCATTCAAGTGGTTTGGTTTTTTTTGTGCACCTGCCCCTACCGCACCCCTAGAGACTCTGGAACAAAGAAGACACATGAGAAGAACCCAACTTTCTTCCTTTTGCTGTGACATGGACGGATCTAGCTCAGTTGTCACTCAAGGGGTCTGTCTGCATGTGAAGTACCTGTGACAGCCCCTGTGCTCCTCTGCCCCTCCTCAGCAATGCCATGTACTTGGGGGAGCAAGTGCCCTGAGACTTGTAGAAGGGACAACCTGGACAAACGAGTGTTACTCAGGCACCATTTGATAGCTCAGTTGGCAGAGTGGAGGGCTATAGTGGGTGCTTGATAAGCGAGCTGTAGGTCACTGGTTTAACTCTGGCTTGGAAGAGTGATTCCTTTCCCTCTGGCCAGGCCTTAGCAGGTTGCCTTGGGTCCATGTCTTCAGAGCCCTGTGCTGCAATTGACAAAAACATTGTGAGTACCAGCTGCCAATCACATTTCTTGGGCTGCACAGGTTATGTCCACCCTCAAAAGTAGACGTGCTATTTCAAAATAAGCTATTTTGGAATAACTATTAGAGAACAGCTTATTCCAAAATAAATGTGCAGTGTACTCGTAGCCAGAGAGATGAAGCAGCAGGAGGGAAGCCAGGAGTGCAGAGGCCAGCTTGAGAGCTGAGTATTCCAGATGCTGATGTGCTTTTTCCTTTCTCTTGGTCCCATGGTGTAAGAGGCAGTGCACCAAACTTTGAATCCTGTAATATGAGTTCAAGTCTCAGTGTGACCTGCTGGGCTTGTTGTTGTGAGGTTTTTGCACTGCATGTCTATGCTGCAGGCTTTTTGCACAAGAACGGCTGTTCTTGTGCATAAACTAGCAGAGCGTCTACCCTGCATGTACATTCTTGTGCAAGAAAATTTACAGTAAACCACTGGAAAAGAGGGCTTCTTGCACAAGAGTTATTCCTCTCCCCATAACAAATAAGCCCTCTTGCACAAGAAAACAGTGTGCAAAGGCAAGAGGGATTTCTTGCACAAAAACCCCTACAGCTACAATGGCCATTGGAGCTTTCTTGCACAATGTGCTCTTTATAAAGAGGTAAACCATCTCATAGAGCTGGAAGGTACTGTGAACCATCCCTGGCAGATTTGCCTCAGCTCCCTAAATGACCCCCTTAAGGATTGGGCTCACAGGTCCGGGGTTAACAAACTGATGCTCAAACCACTGAGCTATTCCTCCCTCCTTGAGCAAAGTACCTGGCCATGTGGATGTGCTCTTGAGCAAGAACAGTTCTTGGGCAAGAAGCCTGCAGTGTAGATGAGGTCTAAAGTTGTTCACTGTGCCCCAGGCCTGGAATTGTGCTGCAGCCGCCTCCCTCACTACAGTCGCTGGCTCCCTGTGCACTGGCCTTCTGTCTGGGTGCTGGCAGGGGGGTGAGAGGTGGCGGGTACTGATGGGTAAGGGGTGGCAAGGCGCATACAGAGAAGCCAGCGCCTGCATCTCTGCAAGTGACCTCAGTGTGCACACCTCAGCCAAGGAGTTAGAAACAGAATTTTTCTCCACATTTATGTACAGGAGACAGATCTCTCACAGCTGTGATGGCCGAGTGGTTAAGGCGTTGGACTAGAAATCCACTAGGGTTTTCCTGCGCAGGTTCAAATCCTGCTCACAGCGAGGCCTGTGTTTTGGCCACACCCCTCACCAGGGCAACAAGCTGCACAACCCCTGGGACACTCTCCCCTTCTGCCGCTGTCAGAGTGATGCCTGGGATGGTGAGTTGTGCTACGTTCCTGAGGTCTCAGGCAAATTCTAGGCTCCTGCCCCTTCCCCACCACTGCATGGCTCAGCCCTACTCCTGGGGGCTGCTCTGCTCTAGAGTGTGACTGGAGCTGAGTGGGAGGTCGGGGAGTCTGGGCCTGTCCCCAAAGGTCCATCCGTATAGGGGATGTGACGTGGGTCACCCCTCCTGCATCATCAAGCCCCTGCCACCTTCCCAGTGTTGGAAGCAAAGGTCTAGAGAAGTAGCGGGGGGAGGCAGGTGTCTTATTCCCTGCTCTTGCTTGGCCTTTCCCCCCAGCGCAATGGCCAAGAGTTAGTAACAGACTATTTGTCCAAGTTTAAGTCCAGCAGAACTTTTTTCAGGTGTTTCTGTGGTGTCGTGGTTATCATGTTTGTCTAGCACACAAAAGGCCCCTGGTTGAAACACAGGCTCTTCCCTTATTGCAGCTCCCCTTGGTGCCCAGGTAAGTGCAGCTGCTGCTGCCTGGGATGAGCCCAACTCCCACGTGACAGAGGGGGTGACATCAGCTGAGAATGCCCCTGGGTGCCAGCCTAGGGAAGCCAGATGAGTCAGGCTAGGCACCTGTTGGAGGCTTTGCAGGAAGCAGGGCAGAGATCTGGTAGCAGGAGGCTCCAGCCTGCACAAAGCCAGTGGCTAAAAGGGCCTTGTCCTGGCCTTCCTCCCCTGACCTGTTGGCAGCAGCTCAGTGGCAAGTGCCTTAGATTAAAATCCCTGGTTCTGTCCAGGCTTTGGCATGTCTGGAAGTGCAGCAGGGGCCTCTCTCTACCTCTTGATGTGCTAGTGCCTGTGACATCCCCTCCTCCATTTCTGCCCAGTCTTGGACACTCATGTTCATCTGATTAGCCCCCAACCCTTCCTCAGAGTCACTGCTGCCTTGGCTGAAGCCCCCTGCCCCTGTGGCTGCTAGATGGATCCAGTCACATGTAGATTTACTGAACCCCTCCCGCCCTTGGTTGCCTGCACCCAGATCAGTCCATGTCACCATCTCAGGGGTTTCTCTCCTCAGTGCACTGCAGAGAAATCCCTTGTTTCTTAACGGGCCTCAGGGAGCCCAGAGCAGAGGGAGCTGGGATTCTAGTCCCCTTGATCCCCTCAATGCTCAGCCTCAAGCCCCTAATCCTGAATCCTGACTTCTATATTCTGAGCCCTAACTCACCCATATGCCCCCCAAATCCCTTCCCTGAGCCTCCCACTCCACTCTGTAATTTCTTACAGGTACTGTCCTATCACAACCTCTCCTGCCACTTCCTTCCTTGACCCTCCCCCTGCCCAAGGGGTGGTGCCAAATACAACAGTACCACTACAAATATCTTACTTTCACCCCTGGGAGCAGCTCAGCCATGCAAAGGGGCTGCCTGGGGCAGGACATTAGCCCTGGAGGGCAGGGGTGGGTGTGGCAGTGACATCACAAGGGCCTTTTGCAGCCCCTCAGCTTATTGGCTAATGGAGGTTGGGAGGTGGTGACCTCACAGAGAGTCCATGACAGTGGCCAGGTGGGACAGGCTGCAGGGCAGGGGCCATCACAGAGACTTTGCTGCGAGGAGTCTCCTTCCTGAGATCTGCCCTTAAGGCCAGAGAGAATGAGGGTCACAAGCACGAGTGTGAGGAGGAGCCTCATTGGAGCCTTCGCCTTTCCCACAGCTAACTGACTTAGAAGACAGACCTCCCTGTGGCGAAGGGAAGATCCTCCAAGAAGGCTGCCTTTAGTTTTAACATAGCAGGGGAATTAGCTCAAGTGGTAGCACGCTTGCTTCGCATGCAAGAAGTAGTAGGATTGATGCCCACATTCTCCACTGATGGGGGAAAGCCCCATTTTACTTTTTACTGGCAGAGCCAGCCAGGGGGCTAAGTGGGTCCAGTAGCCCCCCCACCCTTCCTACTTGCTCTCCCCAAAAGCCGGTTACACTGGGGCAGAGAGCTGCTGGACACCAGCCCTCCTGGGCCAGGCTGTGGCAGGAGCACTGGAGACAGGTTGCAGGTGTGGCAGAATTAGTTCCATTGGAAAAGTGCTGCCGGGATTCTGCCAATCCGGATCGATGCTCCCATGTTGACAAGATGAAAACCCAGGGTCGCTCTGCAAGAGACCTCCTATTTATCCCTCTCATGCAGCCAATTAGTCATCACCTTGCCTTTCCTAATGCTGCTTCAGGTAGAGTTCTTCCAAGGGCAGGCACTTGCTGCTTGACTCCCAAGGAGTCTGTCTGTCCAGTCTTCTTAATGAGCTCACTTCACAGGTATTGTCTTGGTTCTGGTTCCCAGACCTTCTCCACCCTTGCAACTGCTGCTGGAGGTGCTACCCTTTCATTCTCCATTCACACCTCGTTTATTTCAACAGGGCAATCAAGATCCAATGGATGTTTGTCTGCGTGGGTTCAAACCCCACTCCTGGTAGCTCCCTGCTTTGGAGAGGCATTGATCTGGATGGTGTTTTGTCCTGCCGTGAGGCAGGGGACTGGACTTCACCTCTGAAGGTCCCTTTGTCTATGTCTGCACTGGCAGCATCTTGTGCAAGAACACATCCACACTGCCATGTGCGAGCTGTGCTTTTGAGCAAGAGCATCCATGGCAGTGTGGACGCTCTCTTGTGCAATAACGCTCTGATGGCCATTTTAGCCATAGGGCTTTCTTGCACAAGAAACCCCTGTCCCGTGTCCACACTGCCCTCTTATGCAAGAGCTCTTGTGCAAGAGGACTTACACCTGTTAGAAAAGAGCAGAGCTGTTGTGCAAGAAGCCCTCTCTTACCACATTTTACTGTAAACCTTCTTGCGCAAGAGCGAGTGGGCAGTGTGGCCCTTTTTGCGCAATAACCCGCCAGTGTAGACACAGCCCACCAGTGTAGACATAGACTTCCAGTTCTAGTCCCAGTTCTGATTGGCTGAGCTGGGAGGAAGTCACAGGGAGGAGACTCAGGACTTTGTTGTTCTCCTTAAGTCCCAGCAAATGAGCCAGAACCAATCGTCTGCATGGGGAATTGCTCTGCTTCTCACCAGTGGTTGTCTCTGAGCAGCTCCTGAGTCTCTTTGGCTGTGTCTAGAATGGCAAGTTTTTCTGCAAAAGCAGCTGCTTTTGCGGAAAAACTTGCCAGCTGTCTACACTGGCGTCTTTAATTTCCGCAACAACACTGATGATCTCATGAAAGAAATCAGTGCTTCTTGCAGAAATACTATGCTGCTCCTGTTCGGGCAAAAGTCCTTTTGCGCAAGAGGGCCAGTGTAGACAGCTCAGATTTGTTTTGCGCAAAAAAGCCCCGATTGCGAAAATGGCGATCGGGGCTTTTTTGCGCAAAAGCGTGTCTAGATTGGCACGGATGCTTTTCCGCAAAAAGTGCTTTTGCGGAAAAGCGTCCGTGCCAATCTAGACGCTCTTTTCCGCAAATGCTTTTAACGGAAAACTTTTCCATTAAAAGCATTTGTGGAAAATCATGCCAGTCTAGACGTAGCCTTTGCGTCCCGGTGCTTCTAACCCACTGGCTGAGCCATCCCTAGGCAGGGCTGTGGAGCTGTAGCTCCTTTGAGACACTTTATTCTGATCCCTCAGGGTGTGAAACTCCAGAATAAGGGAGAGTTTCAGCATCAGGCTCCTGGGTCCTGTTCTTCAATCCCCACCCCCATTCAGCCGCCCATCCCCAGCCTCCTCCAGCACAGCCTGTCCCACCCTCTCCCCACAGGGCTTCCTCAGGGGCCTCTGTCTCAGGGAGAACGGGGACCCCCTGCCCCAGGCACCCACCCACCCTGCTGCTGCTCCCACCAGAGCAGAGGATTCACCCGGCACAAGTGCCTCTGTCCTCCCTGATCTTGGTTGCTGGGTTTCCCTCCTGTTTAGCTGGCTGGCCTAGGTAAGGTCACATGAGACTTCTCATATCACCCCCCTCAGCACGGAGCCCTGGGCAGCCACCCTGCTTGCTCAGGTCTCAGGCTGGCAGGGCCTGTAGGGATACTGGGTTTGAATGACAAGGTGTTGGTGCAGCTATTAAAAGGCTTCTTCCTTGGTAGGGTCATTGTACTTGTGGATTGGCTATTTTTTGGATGACTGGGTGCTGGCACATGCAGCTGGGCTTTAGCAAAGCAGAATGATGCGAGTCGTGAGAAACCCAGCGCTTCTGGAAATGGGAGTGAAGTAAAAAGTACAATATTGTCTAAAAAACCCCAACTTGATTAAAAGTCAAAGTGTGACACAAATAAATTACTTGAGTAAAGTACAAATACCCAGAAAAGGTCTTGAGTAGTGTAATCAAGTATTTCTACTTAGTTACTTTCCACCTCTGCCCGGCAGGCAGGGGTTCCTGGACCCAGCTGGTCGGCAGATTGGCAGTTTGTTACCACTGACTTAAAGGAGCCCCAGGAACTGCAGGTTCAGGAAGAAACAGCAAGAGATTTTGATTGGCTGCCAGGTGCTCCACATGCTAATCAGGAGGCATATTTCTGAAAATAGGGACACGGAGCATATTCTAATATACAGATTTCCAAATCAGGTGGAGTGTGTTTGAATGAGACAAACACTTTGCTGAGATTATTTCTGTTCTTTAGTTTTCTAAGTGTTGTGTGAAAATATTGCTCATGAGGAGAAAGTGAATGCACATGAGTGTGGGTGTGTAGCAAGCAGGCCCCTGCTAAAACTGTACTTTCTGGGATCATTTCTATAGTTGTTAACTAGAGAAATGCAGTTGAAAGTGGTTGATCTTGTTAACCGTGGGGATGAGTGACAGTGTTCTCTTCTGAGCATAAAGCAAGTGAATAGTGTTGTTTTAATGTCATTGCTGTCTGCTCTTGATGATTGTTCCTTCTTTCCTGTGGGGAATCTGGAAGAAGAGAACACAGGCTGAGTGGTTGGCTACTGTCAAAAAGTTCAAAATTAGTTTTGAAGTAGAGAGGAGCAAGAATTTCATTTCATCATCCTGTCCTGGCTTTTCTTGAATCCTCCTCCTGGTTTTACTTGTATTACGCTGGTCCTGATCCTGGGCTGTGTCTACACTGGCCACGAGTTCTTGCGCAAGAACACTGAGGCTCTAATGTATGAAATCAGGGCTTCTTGGGCAAGAACTATGACGCTCCCACTCAGGAATAAGCCCTTTTGTGCAACTGTTCTTGCATAAGAGGCCAGTGTAGACAGGCAACATGAATTTCTTGCACAAGAAAGCCCTATAATTAAAATGGCCATCAGAGCTTTCTTGCACAAGATAGCGTCTTCACTGGCGAGGATGCTCTTGCACAAAAGCACATCTCTTGTGCAAAGGCACATGCCAGTGTAGATGCTCTCTTGTGCAAATACTTTAACGTGAGAACTCTTGCGTTAAAGAGTATATAGGGTGCGTCTAGACTGGCAAGATTTTGCACAAAAGCGGCTGCTTGCCGCCTGTCTACACTGGCCGCGAGAATTTGCACAAGAGCACTGACGTTCTAATGTAAGAATTCAGTGCTTCTTGCACAAATACTTTGATGTTCCTGCTCAGGAATAAGCCCTTTTGCGCAACTGTTCTTGCACAAGAGGCCAGGGCAACATGAATTTCTTGCACAAGAAAGCCCTATGGTTAAAATGGCCATCAGAGCTTTCTTGCGCAAGAAAGCATCTACACTGGCATGGATGCTCTTGCACGAAAGCACATCTCTTGCACAAAAGCAAATGCCAGTGTAGACACTCTCTTCTGGAAGAGTTTTTGCAGAAGAACTCTTCCGCAAAAGAGTTTTTGCGTGAGAACGCACCAGTGTAGATGTAGCCATAACGTGTAGCTAAGATATTCGTTAGTAACTGGCAGGTGCCGTGGGGGCTCACACCCAAACAGGCGCCCACGACCTCAATATTGGTTCACAAGACAAAACTTACCCTGCTCCTGGAACAGGAACACTGACTAGCTGTGAGGCCCCTCCCTGGCAGCACCGAGCAGTGAGAGCTGAGTGAAGGGGGAGGCAGGACCAGGGGGAGAAGGCTCCGTGACTGTGTCAGAGGGAGGCTCTGCCCTGGCCAGTGGGGAATCGTTGCCTTTCCGAGGGGCCCAGGTTTGGTGGGTCATTTCCCCAGGTTACTGAGTGAGGGCTGGAGCCAGTTCTGTGCTGTCTCTTTCAACAACCAAACTGAGCCAATGGGTCTTGACCCAACCTGACTGTGCGCTGGGCTAGTGCTGTGTGCACCACCGAGTGTCCTGCAGTGCTGCCCACCAAGGAGAGGGGAGGGGCAGTTTGAGTCACCCTGCTCTGCCCCTTCTGAAAGGCCTGTGTAAATGGCTGGTGCTGTCTTGGTGGTGAGGGAGAGGCTGGGAAGGGGACTCTAAGTAACCAGTTGGGTCACAGCTGCTGTAACATCTTTCAGTGATGACAGAGCAATGCTTGGGAGTTTTCCTGGAAACAGTCAGAGCTCTTGCGCAAGAAGGCTTATTCCTTGTAGAAAGAGGAATGACTCTTGCACAAAAAGCCCTCTCTTCTGATGCTCTGTAAATTTACGTGCACAAAAACATGCTCATCGTGCGGATGCTCCAAGGCTATGTCTACACTGCAGGCTTTTCACACAAGAACACCTGTTCTTGCGCAAAAACTTGCAGAGCGTCTACACTGCACGCGCGTTCTTCCACAAGTAAATTTACAGTACAGTGTCGGAAAACAGAGCTTCTTCTGGAAGAGGTATTCCTCTCCGCACAAGGAATAAGCCCTCTTGTGAAAGAGCTCTTCCACAAGAAGGCAGTGTAGACAGGCAACATGAATTTCTTGCACAAGAAACTCCTATGGATAAAATGTTCATTAGAGCTTTCTTGCACAAGAGAGTGTCCACGCTGCCATGGATGCCCTTGCCCAAAAGCACATCTCTTGTGCAAAAGCACATGGCAGTGTGGACGCGCTCTTGTGGAAGACCTTTTGCACAAGAACTCTTGCACAAAACAGTTCTTGCACAAGAAGCCTGCAGCGTAGACGTAGCCCAAGAGTTTTTGTGCTAAAACTCTGCAGTACAGACACAGCCTGAAAGAGAAGAGGAACGGAGGTGGCCAGAGCCTCCCTCCAGCAGGCTGGCCCTCAACAGAGGGGGGTGCGTCTACACAGAACCCTCACCTCAAAGTAAGCTGTGCAGTGTGAGCGGGCTGCCCAGGGCCCCAGGGGAAGGCCTGTGGGGAGTTTCCAAGGCAACAACAAGAACAAAAGTTTCATAATCTACACTCGTGACTGTGATTTATTCCTCCACTAGCAAGTGTCTCTGAAGGGATGAGAAATGCAGGGCCCAGGTGCAGCGAGCCGGGTCACATTCTCCTGCCTGAGTCTCAGTCCCGGCTGAAGCCTGGTGTGGCGCCGAGTTGGGGTTCCACCCTGTCCTGCAGCCCCGTAGCAGCAAGACGTGACGTGGTTACAGGAGTCAGGCCCAGGATGTCTCAGACCCCTTGGATTAGGGGGTCCATTGTCATCCCTAGACACTTGACCCTCAATGAAGGCTGTTTCCTTCATGTTCTTCAGCCAGCCACTGACCCTTCCCCCGAAACCTGGTGTTCGTCTCTGCCTCCCTCCCTTTGTCTCTCCCCCTGGGAAGCACCTTGTTATTTCACCCAGGCTGGGCCTAGGTGTCTGGGCTAATACACATGCGGGTGAGTCAGTGGGAATCACACATCACAGCACAGGGGACACCAGGTTACAGAGCAGGCAGCACCCCTCCCCCCCACTACACCACACCTGGCTACAGAGAGAAGAGGCCAGTGCAAATAGCCCCATGGCAGCGAGGGAGTCAGTACGTGGGTGGCTGGGGGCAGAGCTGGGCTCTAACTCACTAGGGGTGCGTCCCATAGCTCAGAATAAGCGATGCAAATTGTGTAGCTTATTTCGCGTCTATTTTGAAATAGCTTATTTTGTAATTTGGCGCTGGCTACACAGCACTTATTTCCAAATAACTCGCTATTCCAAAACATCCCTCACGCCTTGTGCCATGAGGTTCGCAGGGACGTCGGAATAGGGAGCCCGATATGGTTTGAAATAAGGAGCTTGCTCTTAAGATGTGTCTGTGTGATATGAGCACCACGTTCTAAAGCTCCAAGCTAGCCGGCCCACGGGTGTCAGTCTCACAAGTGGCCCTTTCAGAAAGGAGCCTCGGGCAGCCTCAGGGATGGTGTGGGCTGTGGAACAAGGTGGGTGGGGCAGGAGAGACCCTTACAGGCTGGGGAATTAGCTCAAGTGGGCGCATGCTTGTTTAGCATGTGAGAAGCAGTGGGATTGATGCCCATGTTCTCTAACTGCAGCTCAATTCTTAGCCCTAATTTTCACTGTCAGGAGCTCAGTGGCCCCCTCCCTCTTCCTACCTGCTCTCCCAAAAGAGACAGACCTGGCTCCCCTTTCTTTCCCCCCAGCAATTGCCATGATGCGAAGCAGAGAGTGGAGATATCAGGCTCTGTGGGGCAATTGAAAGCCTATTGGGCTTCTAAGCTGCAGGGGCAACTGTGAGCCTAGGGAAACATTCAAAGGTTGTGGGTTCAAGTTCTTCCAGAATCACTTTAGCTGCTTCCTCATTTCCAGGGCACACCTTTTACGGACCAGGCAATCCTTAGGCTCACACTGGGGTGGGCTTGAGTCCAGACAGTTCCCAGCAGACCCCAGTGAGGGTGGAGGGAAGGGCTGGTTCTTGGGGTTGGGGCTGGGGGTTGTTCTGAAAGGCTGCAGGTGCCGTTAGACCCTTTTGTCCCTCCCTGTCTCCTACTAGTGCTGAGCAACACTCAGGCTGTGTCTACACTGCACTGCTCTTCTGGAAAAAGCTACACATATTTCGAAACTCAATTCTGCTTTTTTTGGAAGAGGCTTTTCCGACATTTGGCCTGTGTACACTGGGCAAGTCACACAAGGGAGGCAGCAGGCAGAGCCAGCCCAATGCACCAGCCTCCCAGGGGAGGGGAGGCCAAGCCACAAGCCTCCAGCAGCTGCCTGGTCTGATTCATCTTGGGGGCAGAACTTTGATGACTGTTCTGTTCCTAGCTCTTTCCAACACCCTGCTCTACAAGGGAGGGGAATGCACCTTGTGAACACTCCACCTCTTGTTCTCACGGAAGCGACTAACCCGAGCTGCCAGCTCCTCATTTCCTCACCAGCCCCTCGAGATTTGTAGCTCAAAGCTGGAGCTGCTGTGGAAGGAGGTGAAGCTACAGAAGCTGACAGGGGACAATCAGCGGGCGGAGGTTTATTTTTTCTCCTCTCTGGGCTGATGTGGCTAGAACTGAGGAGAAGAAAATCCTCTTCCCTTCTCCTCAGAAGATGGAAACTGCAGTTTGTTCTCTCTTTGTTCTACTGAAGCTGGACCCCAGGACTAGACTTTTTCTTTCTAAAACCCTGGTGAAAGCTGAGATTGCCACTTCTTTGCCGACAAGGAACGGCCCCATTTCCATCTCTCCAGAGACAGGAGAAGGGCTCTGGCCTGTTCTCTGCAAAATGCTCAGCCTGTTTCATTTTCTGCAGGAGCGAGTGGGATCCATGCGCCCTGTTCCCCAGTGACAAGTGTGTGTCCTCTCCCCCCTTTCCACAGACAGAGCAGGCCAGGGGGCTAAGCACCTCCAATGGCTTCCTACTTGACCTCCCACAAAGCTGGGGTGAAAAGCTGCTAGACCCCAGTCCTCCTGGGCCAAGCCATGGCAGAGGTAGCAGGATTCACTCCCCTCTTCTCCTGCCTATGCCCTGGTGCTGAGGGGCCGGCCCCTTTCCTCCTGCCCCAACTCTTATTCCCACAATGCACTTTGTGCAGGAGCCATTGGTCTTTGTGCCAAGGTGCGTGGCTGGGAGCCAGGACTCAGGACCCTTCCCCAAATCCCCCCTCTCACCTGCTCACACTGTCTGGCTGCTTCCAGCACGGGCTGAGCTCAGGGGCCAGGTGGGTGACCTGCCCTGCAGCTGTGATGGCATCAGGCCCTTCCCACCCACCTGCTCAGTGTGGAGACAGAGCTCCAGTGGGCCTCAGGCACCCAGCAAGAGGAACAAAAGTGTATTTGTTAAACCTCAGTGCATGCAGGCCAAAACACATGAAGCACCAGGATCTTGTAACAGCCAGCAGAGCCCCAGCAGGTCCCACTGAGATTTGAATTCAAACTGGAGGATTCAGAGTCCTGAGTGCTGCCCCTTACACCATGGGACCTGTAGTGTAAAAGTATGGTGGGCACCTCTGACTCTCAGGCTGGCCTCTGCTCTCCTGGCTCCCTCCAGCTGCTTCATCTCTCAGGACTCTCTGTCCTGCCCCAGCTCTGCTGCTTTCAGGGCAAATTCCTTGTTAGGAACAGTCACAATCTGGGGGTCAGTGAGGGTCCCTCCCACCTGAGATGTGTGTTACACAAAAGCCTCGTTTCCTGCTCAGTTCCCAACACTGGCTGCAAACACATGGTTGCTATGGGGGTGTAACAAGGGCCCCCTTAAAAAGCTCATCAATTTAAATGAAACTTTGACATCTCCAAGTGTGCCTAACATGCAAAAGGTCCCTCATTCAAAGCCAGGCAGAAACACAGTGTCTTTGCTTATTGCAGTTCCCCTTGGTGCCCACAAGGCAGTTCCAGGGCCTGCCCCCTGGTGCAGGGATGGGCGGCAGGTGTGCTGGCTTTCAGGGGCATGTGGGAGACACCTAAACAGGTGAAGCTGAGATTGGAGGAGGCAGGGCTGGGGATGAGACTTCTCAGCGGTGCCTTGCCTGGGACCAGGTTGTTGCAGCCACACAGTCCAGGGCCCACCCAGGAAGTAACACAACTGTGGCTGTGCAGCTTTGGGACAGTGTGGCTGTCCCCTTTGCTGCAAGGAGACACAAAGCCACATCATGTCCTGCCTCATGCCCAGACCCCAGCCACCCCATTCCCCTCACTTCTTCCCACCCAACACCCCCAGCTTCCTTTGACACCCTCCCTTGTTCCTGCTCCCCCACCCTGCTCCTTCATCCACGTTCCTTCTGCACCCTTTATCCTGGCCACACAGGACACTCCTTGGTGCTTCTCAAGCCAGGCCCTGCAAGGAGCCACCAGGGCAGGAACCAGCCCTTGGAGCTCAGCTTGCACCGCATCTGGTAGCTTCCCACCACATCTCACCTGAGAAGAGGTGACTTGTTCTCCTTCCTTCTTACCTTACGTCTCCGTTCCCTTCAAAGGTCTCCGCTGCCTGGGGACCCGCCTCCTCAGGGCGCTGCCCCTCTGCCACTGGGCTGGGAGGGGGAGACTCCACAGTCTCTGCACTTGGGCTGAGAAGTCTCACTGGGACTCGTCTGTTGATGGCATTAGTCAGCCCGATGGCCAGCCGGATCCATTCGGTAGCGCTGCCCGAGAGGGAGCTTTACAAGTGCCCAGTGTCCATTGGTATTTTCTGGGGCTCTGTGTAGGCGATTGGGCTTGGCCATCTTTTCCACAGGAAATGCCTCTTCCTTGGAACAGCAGCTCCCATGACTTCATGGAACTTCTTCTTCTCAGCTTGGGAAAGGATTGACTAAGGGGCGATGGGACAGAGTTTTATGTAATGATGACAGGGGTGCAGAAAACAATAGGAATTTTTTTTTTCTCCTACTTAAGATCCCAGCTGACAGAATGAAACTGGTAAGTAACCAAATTAAAAATAAACCAAAAGGAAGCATTTTTGCACCCAGTGGAACTCCTTGCCAGAGGATGTTGTGAAGGTGAAATCCACAAAAAGGTCCAAAAAGGAACTGGATAATATAATGCAGGAAAGGTCAATCAATGGCATTTAACCAGGATGGACAGGGCAGGTGTCCCTAGCTGGTGTATTCTAGAAGCTAGGAATGGGCAACAGGAGGGATCATTTAACAATTGTCTGTCCTGAGGATTCCCAGTGGGCAATGAAATTGGCTGCTGGCGTGAGACAGGATCCTGGGCTAGTTGGATGTCTGGCATGGCCCAGTCTGTCTGTTCTGATGTTCTGTTTGGTTTCTGTTCTTGTCCCCTCTGGGCAATGGAAAATGGACCCCCGTCCTGAAGGGGACAGAAAGTGGCCTGTGAAAGGCTAGTGTAGGTAAGGAAACAAAGCTGTTCATGTGTCCCTGATGGTCTAGTGGCTAGGATTCAGCACTTTCACTGCCAAGGCCTGGGTTCAATTCCCAGTCAGGGAAAACAATCTCAGTTTTCACATTCCTACTCATTCATCTTACCTCATTGTTACAGCAGCTGGGACCTGAGAGGTTCACTCAGGGCCCCTTTCCCACCTCTCCCTCACTGCCAAGACAGCACCTGCCATTTTCACAAACCCTTCAGAAGGGGCAGAGCTGGGTGACTCAAACTGCCCCTCTCCTCTCCCATGGGCAGCACTGCAGGAAGCTCTGTGGCACACACAGCACTAGCCCAGCGCGCAGTCCGGTCGGCACAAGATCCATTGGTTCAGTTTGGTTGTTGAAGGACACAACCCAGAACTGGCTCCAGCCCCCACTCAGTAACCTGGGGAAATGACCCACCAGGCCTGGGCCCCTCGGAGAGGCAACAATTCCCCACTGGCCAGGGCAGAGCCTCCCTCTGACACAGTCATGGAGCCTTTTCCCCCTGCTCCTGCCTCCCCCCTTCACTCAGCTCTCACTGCTCGGTGCTGCCAGGGAGGGGCCTCACTGCTGCAGCCGCCTGGGCAGGTTCTTGCCACAGAGACACGTCGCAGAGCAGGACGGATGCTCAGACCGACACTGGGTGTTGCTCAGCGCTGGAGTGAGACAGGGAAGGACAAAAGGGTCTAACGGCGCCTGCAGCCTTTCAGAACAGCCCCCGGCCCCACCCCCAAGTACCAGCCCTTCCCTCCGCCCTCGCTGGACTCTGCTGGGTATTGCCTGGACTCAGGCCTCCCCGGTTCCAGCCTAAGGGCTCTGGGGAAGACATGGCAGCTCCGTGGGCAGAGCCCTGAGCCCCTGGCTGGGCAGGGCTCATTAAGCAGCTGTGGGGCTGGGCCATTGCAAGCTTAGATCAGGGGTGGGCAAGACCTGGGAACCAGTCCCAGGGCTCCACTTTTCCATGCTATTAATGGAGGAGGTGGGGGTCTGGGATGCAGGTTGGTGCAGACAGGAGCTTGGGGCTGAGGACTGGGGTGCAGGATCTGGGAGGGGTGTGGGTTCAGGAGGGGGACAGAGGGTTTGGTTTACGTGGGATACCAGTGGGTTGAGGGAAGGGAGGGGCTGGGGTGTCAGAGGCAGGATCTGCCTGGGTGACTTACCTGGCTCACTCCCGGCCAGCAGCCCAGCACTTTTCTCAGGTAGCCTGCCTGCCCTGCCCCTGACACAGGCTGAAGGGGCCATGTGGGTCGGTGAATAAGAGCCTGAGTGGAGGGGGGATGGTGCTTCACACGGCCAGAAACCAGCCAATGGGATTGTGCCAGGAGCAGGGACACTAACAGCTTCACTCAGCTCTCAAGGTTCGTCTACACAGTGAGCTTGTTTTTCAATAGCTTGTTTCAAAGTAGCACATCCACACTACAGAGAAGCCTCGACTTAGAGCCCCAGAAGGCACTGGGGAGTAATTCCTTTGAATGGCCCTGGGCAGGTGCTATTTCAAAAGAGCTGCAGTGGAGCATCCGCACTACGGCTATTGCAAAATAGCTATTTCGGAAGAGGCGTTATCCCTCGGGCAATGGGGTTTACAGATTTGGAGCTAAGCCGTGGCTGGCTTTTGAGGTGAGTGAGTAGGAAGAGGGAGGGGCCACTGAAGGCACTTGACCCTCTGCTTGCAAAAAAAAAAAAAAAAAAAGTAACCTACAAGTTATTGGAAAATGTGGGTATCAATCTCACTATCTCTCACCTGGTCAACAAGCACTCTACCACTTGAGCTAATTCCCTTGCTGTTTGTAAACTCAAGCTTTTGGTGACTCTAAGTCAAGGTAGAGCATCCACTGGCGGCTTCTTGTGCAACAACTCTTCCGCGGAAGAGTTCCTGTGCAAAAGGTCTTGCACAAGAGCGTGTCCACACTTTTGTGCAAGAGATGTGCTTTTTGCGCAAGAGCATCTATGGCAGTGTGCACTCTCCCTTGCACAAGAGAGCTCTGATGGCCATTTTAACCATTGAGCAAGCAATTCATGTTGCCTGTCTGCACTGCCCTCTTGTGCACAAGCTCTTGCACAAGAGGGTTTATTCCTCATGGGGAGAGGAATAACTCTTCTGGAAGAGGCCCTGTTTTCTGACTCTGTACTGTAAATTTACTTGCCAAGAACGTGCGTGTAGTGTAGACACTCTGTAAGTTTTTGTGCAAAAAGCCTGCAGCATAGACATAGCCCCAGAGAGGGATTGCAGCTGAAATCTCCACCTGAGTGAAGACATGGCCTAATGGTGCAATTAGTTATATGCAGACACTAAGGCTGTGTCTAGACTGGCATGAATTTGAGCAAATGCTTTTAACGGAAAAGTTTTCTGTTAAAAGTATTTGCACAAGAGAGCATCTAGATTGGCACGGATGCTTTTGCGCAAAAGCACTTTTTTGCGCAAAAGCGTCCGTGGCCAATCTAGACGCGCTTTTGCGCAAGAAAGCCCCCATCGCCATTTTAGCCATCGGGGCTTTTTTGGCAAAACAAAACTGAGCTGTCTACATTGGCCCTTTTGCGCAAAAGGTCTTTTGCCCGAACGGGAGCATCAAAGTATTTGCGCAAGAAGCACTGATTTCTTACATTAGAACATCAGTGCTCTTGCGCAAATTCAAGTGGCCAGTGTAGACAGCTAGCAAGTTTTTGCGCAAAAGTGGCCACTTTTGCGGAAAAACTGGCCAGTCTAGACACAGCCTAACAGCCTTCTTCCCAAGGCTCCTCCCCCATCAGCCTTTTCCTGAACCAGCAGTTCCATGGGTGGCCAGGGGAGGCCTCTTCTGTCTCCCAGAAGGACAGGAAAATGTGAGCAAAAGCTACAAGGCATCAACAGGAGTTGACCCTATGATTTCCCATATATGAAACAGGTGTTTTAGCCAGTTGAGCCATGATGCTCTACTTGGCTGTGTCTCTATTACTGAGTTTTTCCAGGATACCTCTCGTGTCCTGGAAAAACTCTGCCGCATCCAGGGAACCGGTCCACTTTTTGAGATCATTTTCCAAAAAAGTGGGCATGTTTTTTCGGAAGGCTTGTATTCTTCATTTTATTAGGAATAAGGGCTCTTCCGAAAGAGGAGGTTATCCCCACATTTGGGTCTGTGTAGATGGCCCAAATGTCGGAAAAGCCTCTTCTGAAAAAAGTGTCTCTAAAACTGTTCTAATTTATGGTTGCAGATAACATCTTTAAATTACAAACTGCAGCCATTCCCTATTTCCCTCCAGCCTTCCAGGGTCTCAAGGCCTGTGCAGCCCAAGAAACGTGATTGGCAGCTGGTATTCACAATATTATTGTCAATTGAGTGCAGGGCTCTGAAAACATGGACTCAAGGCAACCAGCTTGCGCTAAGGGTGGGCTCTAGGGAAAAGGCTCTTTTCTTCAACCCAGAATCAAACCAGCAACCTAAGGATGATTTACCAAGCACACACTACAGCCGTCCACACTACCAGCTGAGCTAGTAAAAAGAACCTGAAAAATGTTGATTTGTCCAGACTGGTCCTTCTACAAGTGTCAGGGCACGTGCTACCTCAAGTCGATGGCATCAAAGATGAGGGTCAGAATAACCCAGCAGTACAGAGGTTGTCACAGGTACTTCATGTGCAGAAAGACCCGAGTGAAAAGTGAGCTAGATCACAAGGAGTAGAACAGCGCAGGGAGTAGAACAGGTTTCTTTTCCTTTCTCAGAAGCAAGGAACACACATTCTCTGAGGCCCAGTCCTGAGACTCCCTCCCTTTGTGCCAGGGAGCACTAGGCAGAGTCTGGCAGCTGCTGGAAACAGACATGAGAACATCAGCACAAACTCAGCCCCCCTGCATCTCTAGCCAGGCTGGTAGGTTTCATGGCCCCAGCACATTCCAACCTCCTGCTGAGCCAGCCAGACAAGACTCCAAGTGCCACTGGGCATTAGACACCCACCAGGGAGCACAAAGTTCTCTTCTCGCCAGCCTGAGGACAAGGAAGCTAAAGCACATGGAATGAGAGGGTTTTGCAGCAACCAGCCAATGAAGGTCCCACTGAAATTTAAACTCAGATTGCAGGATTCAGAGTCCTGACTGCTGCCCCTACACCATGGGACCAACAACAGGCCTTATAAACAAAGAGGCCCAGGGCCAAACTGGAGTTAGGGGCAGCAGGAGGCAGGAAGCACCCCAGTCTACACAGCACTGCTTTGTGCAAAAATGGACCCTAATTAATTATGCAAATAAAGCATGGCAATATGCTAATCAGTGCTTCATTTCCATACACTTTTGTGGAAGAGAGGTGCAGTATAGCTTAGGTGGTAGATAGCCATGCAGTGACATAGACTCAGGAAAAATCCTTGGGCTGCAATCCTTAGTTACACAAATTAAAAATAATTCACCAGTTCAGACATGATTTCTAAGCCCCCACACAAGGAAAATAATAAAACTGGATGGACGCTCTGGACTACTCCCTACTTACACATGTCAAGATGTCCATTGCTAAGACTGTGTGGCCTGATGGATAAGGTGTCTGACTTCTGATCAGAAGACTGAGGGCTTGAGCCCCTTTGCAGTTGCATTTAGTGTCTTGGGGTCCTGCTACCTTATGCCTAGAAAGTTTCTCTGTAACAACATGGTTTTTCTGTAGCCCTCTTGCAAGGCCCGTAGCTATTTGGTGGGCCTAAACTAAAGCCTTCTTCTGTAGCCAGACTGAAGAGCGGCAGCAATGAGCTGTAAAGCATAGAGTCACATTCCAGCTAAATGACATTTAAATAGCATCACACTAGACCGTGAGAAGGGGGTCTGATCCTAATGACACTCACTGTCACCAAGTAAGAAACAGATCTCAGAATGGGTAGAGAAAACTTAGTTAACAGCATTTTGTCTGGCAAAAAACTGCTTATCGATAGTTGTGTTTGTGCAATCGGCATTCTATGAATATTCTCTTCACTTTCCTACTGTTTTTCTGTTTGATCGCTGTCTGGATTGTTACTGTTTCTGTCTGCTGTATAATTAATTTTGTTGGGGGAAAATCAATAAAGGTGGTGGAGTATGATTGGTTAGGTAAATCATAATAGCATGTTATCTTTGGTTAGTAAAATCATATTAAAATAATTGGTTAAGCAGGACTCAATTTTCACTATATAAACTGGAGTCCAAGAAGGAGACCACGAAGAAGAAGGAACAGAGGAAAAGAGAAGAGGAAGAAAAGGGAAAGGAAGGAAGAAGACCAAGAAGGAGGAGGGAGACCTGGAAGCAGAACTCACCTCTAAGCCAGCCTCAGACCAGAGCGGCCAGGACTCCTCTGCATGACCGCTGAAATGGTTTGTTGTGTGAATTCTGTGTCAGGTGACATCAGGCCTGGGCACTGAGATTATTACCAGTTTCCCTGGCCTGCTGTTATTTAGAGCTGTGATAGCTGAGTGGTTAAGGTGTTGCACTTGAAATCTAATAGGGTTCCCTGCGCAGATTCAAATCCTGCTCACAGCGAGGACTGTGTTTTGGCCACACGCCTTCCTAGGGCAACATGGTACCCAAACCCTGAGAAGAACATGCCTGTCCCATCAGAAGGGACACGTGGAGAAGGCAACAGAGGTACAAAAGCAGGAGAGATCATGGATTGCAGGGTCCTGCCTAACAATAGGAAACCAGTCTGGCTTTCAGCAGAGCCACCTCCCCATGGACACAGCCAGGGGACCAAGCGCCTCCAGTGGCCCCTCCCTCTCCGCACTTGCTCTCCCAAAAGCCAGCCCTGGTTGGGTAGAAAGATGCTGGGCCCAGCAGCCTCCCTTCACCTGATGGAGGCAGAAGCGATGGAGAGAGGCACAGGAGGCCGAGTTGTTCATGTAGGGAACAGAGACCGGACAGCACAAAAGAACACCCATGAATGTCATTGAGAGGCAGAGGTGGCAAAGTGGCAGCAGCATATATCACCGTAAGGGACCTACAGTTGTTAAGGAGAATACATTGTATTCATCAATCAGCAAGTTCCTGATGCAGGATCTCAGTGGAGATGTTACAAACTGCTAGCATAAAAGTCTTTGGTGTACATCGTATGTCAGGATGGGTCAGCAATCCTTCCCGTGTCCCTGTCCTTAGCAAGGCTGCATCTGGGATAAGTAGCAAGACTGAAGACAAGATGGAGCCCCCCTCATGGTATTTGATATTCATTTCTGGTGTCTCCCAAGCTGGAGCTAGTCACATGGTCAAGTGACCTGTTTCATATGCCAGCAGCCATTGTGCCCTGGCTGCTTTGCAGCTTTCCACACGCATTCCTCAGGTATGTATTGGCCACCCTGAGAACCATTGTCCTTGGAGCCATACTGATTAGCATAGTCACTCATTGGACATTCCTTCCTCATGACAGGCAGTCCACACACAGCATCAGCAGAGCCAATAGTCATAACTCCCCATACAAACTCCAAACAAGTACATGAATACCACACATAGAATCAGTACAATATCAGCTTTCATTTGACACCTCGCATGGCCCACTCTGTACCAAATTTGGGGCAAACAGTTTCCCGTGAGCACAGTAATGATCTTAAGGTGAGTATGCTCACCTTAAAATCCAATAATGTGACAAGGGCCTCAAAAAAGGATTTGGGTCTTGAAGAAGGATCTGGGATGCAGAAGCAGGCAAGTGTCTGGCCTGGGGGAAGGTGCAGGGTGTGGCCAGGAGAGAGGGTGCAAGAAAAAAGGAGTGCTGGCTGCCGGGGGAAAGGGAATTGAGGAGATTGGGAGGGAGTTTCTGGGAAGGACAGCAAATATTACCTGGCTTTGGGCCCCCTTGCAGCAACATCTCCAGCCACACTGTCCTGGTCACCCCGGAGGGAGGCTCTACTGCTGCAGCAGCAGCCACACAGATTAGGACCAGCCCCAGACACCAGAGGCACCACTACTGCACCCATTCAGTCCGGGGCTGGAGATGTTGCTGCTGCACCAGAGGCACCCCTGACATGGCCATGTGGCCCTGGAGGCCAGCAGTGCAGTGGCAGCAGTGCCTCTAGTACCGGCCTCAGGTTGTGTGGCAGAGACTCAGCCTAGTGCTGCCTCCTCTCTAGTGGCTACAAAGCATGAAGAGGGGGTGGGGCTAAGCTCCTTCCCCCTCAGCACATGCTCATTTGGAGGTGGGGCCTGGCACTGCCTTGTGGACAGGATCAAAGTCTTAGGAAGGCTGGATTCTGCCAACAGAGAAAATTTTGCTCACCACCACTATAGGGTTTCTCACCTGTGTGGGTTCAACTATATGCAACAAGGCTTGAACTCTTGCTATAGCATTTCCCAAAGTCAGAGCAGTTAAAGGATTTCTCTCCTGTGAGAGTTCTCATGGATAACAAGGTGTGACCTCTGACTGCAGCATTTCCTACAGTGAGAGCAGCTGAATAGCTTCTTCCGTATGGGTTTTCCTATGTCTAACAAGGGTTGAGGTCTGACTGAAGCTTTTCCCACAATCAGAGCAGCTGAAGGGTTTCTCTCCTGTGTGGGCTCTCCTATGGCTAACAAGGTGTGACCTGTCACTGAAGCTTTTCCCACAGTCAGAGCAGCTGAAGGGTCTCTCCCCTGTGTGGACTCTCCTATGGATAACAAGGTGTGACCGCTGACTGAAGCTTTTCCCACAGTCAGAGCAGCTGAAGGGTTTCTCTCCCGTGTGGGCTCTCCTATGGATAAAAAGGTGTGACCTGTGACTAAAGCTTTTCCCACAGTCAGAGCAGCTGAAGGGTCTCTCTCCCGTGTGGGCTCTCCTATGGATAACAAGGTGTGACCGCTGACTGAAGCTTTTCCCACAGTCAGAGCAGCTGAAGGGTTTCTCTCCCGTGTGGGCTCTCCTATGGGCAACAAGGTATGACTGCCAACTGAAGCTTTTCCCACAGTCAGAGCAGCTGAAGGGTTTCTCTCCCGTGTGGGCTCTCCTATGGATAACAAGGTGCGACCTCCGACTGAAGCTTTTCCCACAGTCAGAGCAGCTGAAGGGTTTCTCTCCCGTGTGCACTCTCCTATGCATAACAAGGTGCAACCTCCGACTGAAGCTTTTCCCACAGTCAGAGCAGCTGAAGGGTTTCTCCCCTGTGTGGACTCTCCTATGGATAACAAGGGTTGAGGTCTGACTGAAGCTTTTTCCACAGTCAGAGCAGCTAAAGAGTTTCTCTCCTGTGTGGGCTCTCCTATGGGTAACAAGGCATGACTGCCAACTGAAGCTTTTCCCACAGTCAGGGCAGGTGAAGGGTTTCTCTCCTGTGTGGACTCTCCTATGTCTAACAAGCTGCGAACTGTGACTGAAGCTCTTCCCACAGTCAGGGCAGGTGAAGGGTTTCTCTCCTGTGTGGGCTCTCCTATGGTTAACAAGGTGTGACCTCCAACTGAAACTTTTCCCACAATCAGAGCAGCTGAAGGGTTTCTCTTCTGTGTGGGCTCTCTTATGGCTAACAAGCTGTGACCTGTCACTGAAGCTTTTCCCACAGTCAGAGCATCTAAATAGTTTCTCTCCTGTGTGGGCTCTCCTATGGGTAACAAGGTATGACCGCCGACTGAAGCTTTTCCCACAGTCAGAGCAGCTGAAGGGTTTCTCTCCTGTGTGGGCTCTCCTATGGCTAACAAGGTGTGACCTGTGACTGAAGCTTTTCCCACAGTCAGAGCAGCTGAAGGGTCTCTCTCCTGTGTGGGCTCTCCTATGGCTAACAAGGTGTGACCGCTGACTGAAGCTTTTCCCACAGTCAGAGCAGCTGAAGGGTTTCTCTCCTGTGTGGACTCTCCTATGGATAACAAGGTATGACCTGTGACTGAAGCTTTTCCCACAGTCAGAGCAGCTGAAGGGTTTCTCTCCTGTGTGGGCTCTCCTATGGCTAACAAGGTGTGACCGCTGACTGAAGCTTTTCCCACAGTCAGAGCAGCGAAAGGGTCTCTCTCCTGTGTGGACTCTCCTATGTCTAACAAGCTGTGAACTGTGACTGAAGCTTTTCCCACAGTCAGGGCAGCTGAAGGGTTTCTCTCCTGTTTGGGCTCTTTTATGTTTAATAGGAGTTGCACACTCACTGCAAACACAAGGTGAATGTTGATGGGGGATTTTCCTTTGAACAGTTTCTGTGTTTGTTTTCAACCTTCTGCTCCTGTGACTGGATTTATCCTGTCCTGCTCCTGGATGGTTTCCCTGCTGCCTTTGTAGACTACGCTGACTCTCACAAGCCTCTCCTTGCTCAGGACTCTGAGAAACATGCCCTTCAGATCTTTCCACTAACACCCCACATGGAGCCATTTGCTCAGGTCCTTCCTCCTGAAGACTCCTCTCACTGTTCTCATTCAGCATCCCATCACCTGCTGGGATAGAGACAGAAACCACACAGGAGTCATTCCCTGTGCTGAGCTGAAAGAAAAATTCTGAATGGTGAACAGAAAATGGGGGACAAACCGAAAGCATGGCTGGAAAGACACAATAATCATGAGCTGAGTTCACCCTGCTTCCCCATAACTCTTTCCCCACCCAGCACTCTCAGACTGGAGTTGAAGACAGGCTGAAGGGCCAGTCAGACTTGATGAAAACACACAACCAACATCTGCTATGCAAACACAGAAATTGGTTTGAGTCAGTTTAGCTGATTTCTCACCTGTGTGGGTGTCACTGATGATCTCCCCTTCCTCACAGCGTTGGAGATCCAGGATCTGCAGTTCTTCCCTTCGCTCCACCCAGGAGAGCACATGAGTTTTGGAGACTGGAAATCCTATTCGGGGAGCAATTAACCAAGTGCTGATCTTGTTCATTAAGGTCTGTACCATTGCTGCTTCCAAAGCCAGGATCTGAGTCTCCTACCCAGAGAGGCTCCTTCCCCACCTTCCAGAGACTGGTCTCTGGCTGGTAACAAGATCCCAGGACACACTAATTCCATACTCCCTCCGCCCCACTACAATGTTGGGAATAGCCCAGCTGACTCCCATGGGGAACTGAGCACTCTGCTGCACTCTTACAGGATACAACTCAGTCTCCCTTAGGGCCTGTTCCAAACTTGGGCAGGATAGGAATACACTGCTCATAAGGGGAGAGCTCTAGGACGCTCAGGACTGACAGACATCCGTAGCCAGGACTCAGATTTGAGCTGCCACATGTGAGGTCACTAGGCTGGGAGGGAAGGGATCCAACAGAGCTCTAGAGCAACTATGGGCTCTTGGCTGGGGGCTGGACTTGCCCTGCTCTTGGGCTCAGATGCTCTGCTTGAGCCAGAAGGAGGCAGGGGAATTGTCTGATCAGGAAAATGAATCCTTGGCTGGCCACTTCAGGCCCTGCCTATGGTCCACACTCCTGATCCTGACTGACTGTGCCATGGTGGGCTCTGTCAGCTGACCAGAACAGCTGTCAGTCTTGCAGACAGCCAGGGCAGTGCCGGGCTGTTCCTGTGGCCAGCCAAGGTGGAGACAGGCTGGGCTGCTTCTCTGCTGCTCGCAGATGCTCCTGCAGCTCAGCTCCCCTTCTGTAGCCTTGGTTCTACTCTGCCAGCAGCAGCAGCCTTCCTTTTGTGGCCAGTCGGGCCTGCCATTTGGTGCCCCTCTGGATTACACAGAATCTACCAGATGCAGGGAAGGACTCTGAGTTGGTTCCTTCCTTCCAGGGGCTCAGCACAATAGCACAAGGGGACCCTGCAGACACTAAGAGCAGCTGCACTCAGCCTCACAAGTCTGGTACCTCCCTGGGCCCTTCCACCGACACCTCCAGCCAAAGCACAACATGGGCAAGATGGTTAGAACCACAATGAGACCTTGCTTGTGGGAAGAGCAGCACCACTATTATGTCACTGAACCTCCTCTCACACAGGAGCCAGGATTACTGGGGCAGATACTGCTGGTATTGGGGGTTTGGGCAATAAAGGACCCTGAACCAAACCCAACCCAGCTGCTCCAGAGCCCACCCAGCCTTTGTTACACAAGGGGACAGGAATCCTCACCCAGCCAGCTCACAGCCTCGTAATTCTCCTGCATCACATCCCTGTAGAGGGCTCTCTGGCCAGGGTCCAGCAGAGCCCATTCCTCTTCAGAGAAATACACAGCCACCTCCTTGAAGCTCACTGGTTCCACCACGGCCATTTCCTGTCCCTGGCTCTGCACACCAGGGGCTGAGCTGGAGTCAGACATGGGTGTTCTGCAGCCTGTCAGGGGAAGAAGGGGAACTGGAGACATTTCAAAAAGGGCTTTAATTCTTTCCACATCCCAATTCTCCCCAGACTGTCGCTGGTGACATACATGCTGGACTCTGCAGTTTTGGGCAAACGCTGAGTCTAGATATTCCATAAACACCACACACGAGTTAGCGCCGAAGGCCATATTTATTTCTCTCAATACCTGGCTTCAGTTACATTACCTTGCCTGCAACAATGGGATTCAGTTCTCAGCACCCAGTGTTTCTGCTAACAAGCCACATTATTCATCTGCCTGAACATGGACATAGGTTTAATTTAATTTGGGCTGCAGTATTTATAATCCTTAGTCTTCATGCATTGATTTGCAGCCCAAACTTTGGTTCTCTCATCTGACAGACTTTATAAACTCTCTCCACAACAGAGAGAAAGTGAAGTTAATATGAGCATTCAGCTACATATTATTGAACACATGTGCTGAGTATTTGCAGGATAAGACCTTAAAATTCATGGATTCATGGCAACAGAAAATATCCTTAGTCATGCAGTCTGTCCCCTCTGCTGCACAAGCCATTACACTTAGCCCAGGCACAAAGTTTGTTCACCCACAGCATATTTTCTAGGAAGTCGTTCAGTGTTGATATGAAGACATCAGGAGATGGAGAACCCATCAGTTCTTTGCTCATTTGTTTCAGCAGCTAATCCTCTTACCCATCAAATATTTGTGCCTCCTCTCTAGTCTGAAATTCTCCGGCTGCAGCTTTCAGTTATTGGCTCTCACTCAACTATATCCACTAGACCAGGGGTGAGCAATTCATTTTGATGGAAGGGGAGCGGAGAGGGGGAACTCCAAGATTTTGGAAAGTGGTTGAGACTGCACTCTTCCAAGACATTAAGCAGGAAATACAGGGTATGGGATGGACACTGGGAGAAGAAAGGAGCTTTGGGTGAGGGATGCAGGAGGGAAAGAGGGGTCTGGGAAGGAGTTTGGGTGAAGAAGGCAGGTGTGATCTAGGGCACTGGATTAGCCAACTACTCAAGAGATATTTAAAGAAGGAGCTGAGTGGTTGAGGGTTTCTGACCATGAAGAGCTTCTTGCATACTTGAATACAGGAAGAGAACTAAGAGTTTGGGTATGTGAAGTGGGGGGCAGGTATGGGGGGGGCAGAGAATTAGGAGGGGAAGGGAGAGGTTGGGGTGCCAGAGGCAAGCTTTGGCCAGGAGACTTACCTGAGTGACTCTCAACCAGCAGCCAAGCACCTCTCTGAGGCAGGCAGGGAGCCTACCCAACCCTGCGGGGCCATGTGGGTGTGTGAATAACTATGAGCCAGAGAGGAGGGGGCACAGTGCTTCCTTTCTGGCCAGAAACCAGCCAATGAGATTGTCCTGGGAGTGGAAGCAGTGCCTGTAGCCTTCCCCCTTCACCTCCGGGCTCACCTTCGCTTTCTGAGTGGCTTGCGGATGGGAAGTGGCAAGCACGAAACTAGCCCATGGCTTGCCAAGCATCAGTGGGCTGGATCCGATGACCTGGTGAACTAGATCCGGCCCATGGGCTGTATTTTGCCCAGGCCTGCACTAGACCGAAGAGCCCTTGCTTATCCAGCAGGTTCTCACCATGAACAAACTGATACCATGGAAGCCAGTCAGCTCCCAGCCTTTCAGCCTATATATTGTTTGAAACCAACCCCATATTGAAACTGACCGAGCAGTGAAATCTGAGCCTGAAGGTGCTGTCGGTTGTGTGCTTTAACGTCACCCCTTTAGCATCACACCCAGTGATTCTTACAGTGTCTGCAGGTCCCCATGCAGCACCCTTGGGGCTCCTCACTGATCACTGGGTGATTTAGGGCTGAGTGCACCGTGGTCGCTGGGTTTGGTTGGTAACTTCAATGACAATCACACGAAGATGATTTCACTGGAAGTTTCTCATTTAAAGTATCTCCACATGAAAAACTCACCTTGTCTGAAAGCTCCCAGGGATTTTCCTCTTGCTCTTTCCAGTGCAGAGGGAAGAGTGTCTGGAGGGGGAAGGAATAAGAGAGGTGAGATTCTAGGCTCTCCTATGTATAACAATGTCCCCACGCTGAACTCTGCATTTCACTTGTATCAGAAACCAGAGAACATCTCTGCAGCCTCATCCCCGCCCCAGGAGACACAAACTGAAAGATTTACTTTTCCCTCCTCATCCCCTCCCACCTGGTTTCTCTCAGTCACTTACCACCTCTTGTCATAACCTAGAGCTGCACTGGGGGAAGACATTGCCATGACATTAACTTTACCTATTTTGATCCATTGACACCAATGGGAGGTTCAGAGTTTGGAAACCCCTGGCTCTATTTGCAAGCAGTTGGCTCTGTTCGCTCAGTGTCTCTAAGGAGAGCACCATGATGGGGCCGTCATTCTCCATGTGGGAATTGTGGCAGGGGAAGGTTGGCTTCAGAGGCCAGATTGAATAGTTTCTAATACTAAAACAACTTTCCCCTACTCCATCCCTTCTAGGTACCTTTGAATTCCCTCAGAGTCTCTGACAGCGCAATCGTTTTCTGGGAGAAATCATTGACTTCAGTCTTCACGGCTGAGGACGTTAGGGAGATTCCCAAATCTGCACCGTCCTTTGTGGGTGATGAATCTGAGGAACTGTCCCAGACTGAAGTGTCATTAGAGGAGATTTTGGAACAAATAGAAAAACTTGATGTCAACAACTCTTCGGGACCGGATGGAATTCATCCAAGAGTTCTAAAAGAACTCAAATAGGAAATTGCTGAACTATTATCTATGGTTTGTATCTTATCCTTTAAATCAGCTTCTGTACCTAATGACTGGAAGGTAGCTAACGTGACACCAATATTTAAAAAGGGCTCTAGAGGTGATCCTGGCAATTACAGATTGGTAAATCTAACTTCAGTACCGGGCAAATTAGTCGAAACAATACTAAAGAATAAAATTGTGAGGCACGTAGAAGAACATAATTTGTTGGACAAAAGTCAACATGGTTTCTATAAAGGGAAATCATGTCTTACTAATCTATTAGAGAGGTCTTTGAAGGGGTTAACAAACATGCAGACAAGGGGGATCCAGTAGATACAGTATACTTAGATTTTCAGAAAGCCTTTGACAAGGTCCCTCACCAAAGGCTCTTGTGTAATCTTACTTTGCCATGGGATAAGAGGGAAGGTCCTTTCATGGATTGAGAACTGGTTAAAAGACAGGAAACAAAGAGTAGGAATAAATGGTACATTTTCAGAATAGAGAGGGGTAACTAGTGGTGTCCCCCAAGGGTCAGTCCTCGGACCAATCCTTTTCAACTTATTCATAAATGATCTGGAGAAAGGGGTAAGCAGTGAGGTGGTAAAGTTTGCAGATGATACTAAACTGTTTAGGATAGTCAAGACAGAAGCAGACTGTGAGGGACTCCAAAAAGATCTCAACAAACTGAGTGAGTGGGCAACAATATGGGAAACAAAATTTAATGTGGATAAGTATAAAGTAATGCCCATTGGGAAAAATAACCCCAACTATACGTACAGTATGATGGGGGCTAATTTGGCTATGACAAATCAGGAAAGAGATCTTGGCATTATCGTGGATAGTTTAGAAAAGAGGAGACTGAGGGGGGATATGATAGAGGTATATAAAATCATGTGTGGTGTGGAGAGGGCGAATAAAGAAAAGTTATTTATTAGTTCTCATAATAGAAGAACTAGAGGACACCAAATGAAATTAGTGGGTAGCAGGTTTAAAACTAATAAAAGAAAGTTCTTCTTCATACAGTGTGTAGTCAACCTGTGGAACTCCTTGCCAGAGGAGGCTGTGAAGGCTAGGACTATAACAGAGTTTAAAGAGAAGCTAGATAAATTCATGGAGGTTAGGTCCATAAAAGACTATTAGCCAGAGAGTAGAAATGGTGTCCCTGGCCTCTGTTTGTCAGAGGCTAGAGAGGGATGGCACAAGACAAATCGCTTGTCCATTGTCTTCGGTCCACCCTCTCTGGGGCACCTGGTGCTGGCCACTGTCGGGAGACAGGATACTGGGCTAGATGGACCTTTGGTCTGACTCAGTACAGCCGTTCTTATGACTTGTTCTTCCATTTCAGGGGGAATCTCCTCTGGCAGCTGCAACTGCCCCATCTCCCACCTGGACAGAAACAATTCCACATGATTCTATTTCATTTCCAGATTATAAGATTTGGCTAGTGAGTCTCAGCTCTAACAGACCTGGAGTTAGAATTTCTTGAATTCCCCCAGCCTGAGAGCAGGGGCAACCCAGTCCATGGCTGTGCAACCTTCCCCTGAAAGGTTCCATTGCTGTTCTTCACCTACGGCCCGGAGAGACCAATTGGGGACAAAAGTGGAATTGAGTCTCAATAGCCAATTCACTCTTTGGCCTCCAGGCGATGAGGGACAGGAGGTTCCCAGGTGAAGGGCTGCAGGAATCTGCCCACTAGGAAATAGACTGAGACACCAACTCCTCCCTCCCCAGCTCCTTCCACACATGTCTCCAAACAGCCCGCAGGTAGGACAGACTTTGGGTCCCCGCTGCCCTGGGCTGAATGTGCCCAGTGCCCAGCAGTGACAGACCCATATTCCAGCCCCACAGTCCTGAGGCAGCAAGTCCCCAGGTAGGTGACAGCTCTAGGAAATATCTGAAGTCAGATTGTGCCCCTGAATGGGGAATTCCAGAGTCTGATGTGCAAGGGTGAGACCCTCAGAATCAAGTGAGTCAGAGACATTTCTATCCAACATCTGGCTGTAGAGCGCTGGGGAGATGTGGTGCCAACATCAGCGCCAAGCTCTTTCCATGCTCTGTGCAGTATGACAGGAGTAAGAGCCACGTACCTGTTCAAGGTGTTTCTGATGTCCTAGAGAAAAGAGACAGAAAAGAATCTCAGCTGCACTGGACACACACAGGGAAGGCATTTTGTAAATATGGGGAAGAGACGCCCTGACCTGGCCCCAGGGCCATAGATTCCGTGAGCTAATGGGGCTTTGTTATCTCTAATAGCTCTGTGCCTGTAACTCTGCAAAGCACAACAGTCTCTCACATGGCAGCAATGCACGTCGAGTTACACCCAGATATGACGGCTGGACCCCAGCGCTTGTTATTCAGGAGCCTCTCTTCCTTGTGTGGGGAGCTGGGATGTTTCTCCCTCAGTCTCACCTGCAGGAATTCACTCGCTGGCTTCTGACACTTCCCCTCCAGCTCACTGATCCGCTCGCTGAGACAGGAAATCTGTGCGAGAGAGTTTCCTGTGAGCGTCAGTCTGGAGCCTCTTAATCTCCTCGTCCAGCTTCTCCAGTTGGGCCAGCAGGAGTCGTTCTTGTTCCTCCAGGAACTGCCGCAGCTGCTGAAACTCGGCCACAATCTTCAGCCTCTCAGCTTGTGTCTGTTTCTGTATGAAAACAGGGAAAGGGCTGGTCAGGGGCATGGATGGAGCCCGGGGCCCTTTCATGGGGAGATAAGTGCGCAGCGAGGACAACTTCTTGGAAAACCCTAAAATGTATGATATCTGACTATATTCTGTGGGTATTAGGCAGAGGCGTCTCTCTCAGCATTTCCCTTGACCCCTATCCCTCTGAAAGGGTTGTCCCCATGTCTGCCATGGGCAGCATCTTCTGTTATTAATGGGCACTAGCAATTCAAACCCAGAGCAGGAGGCAGGACTCAGCAGCAACCTGACAGAGATACCCAGGGAGGAAAAAGATACAAAGTGGCTGCGTCTAGACTGGCAAGATTTTGCGCAAAAGCGGCTGCATTTGTGCAAAAACTTGCCAGCTGTCTACACTGGCCGCTTGAATTTTCGCAAGAGCACTGACTTTGTAATGTACAAAATCAGTGCTTCTTGTGCAAATACTTTGACACTCCCGCTCGGGCAAAAGCCCTCTTGCGCAAATGCTTTTGCGCAAGAGGGCCAGTGTAGACAACTCGGTATTGTTTTGCGCAAAAAAGCCCCGAAGGCGAAAATGGCGATCGGGCTTTTTTGCGCAAAACCGCGTCTAGATTGGCCATGGATGCTTTTGCGCAAAAGCATCCGTGCCGATCTAGACGCTCTTTTCCACAAACGCTTTTAACGGAAAAACTTTTCCGTTAAAAGCATTTGCGGAAAATCATGCCAGTCTAGACATAGCCAGTGAGTGTCCTCAGCAGACAGCCTTTCACAGGGACATTCAATTCCCTTGGGGAGGATTTCTGGGAAAGTCAAAAGAACTGGACATTAACTCATCCTCTGACATGGTAGCTCAGTGCCTGTCTACGCATCGATCTAACCCAGAAATCCGTGATCCAGGAGAAACATAAACAGCCCGTCAAGCTGACCCCGGCTGGAGAAGGGAAGCTATCAACCCAGGCAGCAGCATCGGGAGAGTCGGGGCTGTGCGGGGGCAGGGTCAGCATGGCTTGGCATTGCGGAACAAGCCGCAGCTCGGAAGGAGACACCGCGCGAGTGTGGGGCGTGGAGGAGCTGAGCCTTGACTGTGGTGGGACCAGCAGGTTGTGATGGGCTGGGGTGAGGCCACCGAGCGGCACAGCTCCAGCTCCAGCTCCAGCTCCAGCACATGATCTGGAGCCCGGGCTGCAGGGACTTCTGGGGCCCAATTGCAGATTCCAGCCCTGCAAATGGGAAGGCAGAAGGGTGGGCGAGGGCGAGGTGGAAAGGGAAAATAGGAGGAAGGGGTGGAGAGGAAGATGCTTATGATGAATGGGAGGGGGCAGGTCAGAAGGGAGAAGGCGGCACCAAGGAGAGATGGAGGAGAGACAAATGAGGGGGGGGCAAGTGGAAGACAATGAGGAAAAGGGCAGGAGGGGAGGTGTCAGTGGGAGGGGCCACAGGGTGATGCTGGGAAGAGAGGGGGAAAGGGAAGGGCATTGAGGGCTAGAGGGGGCAGGGGAGAGTGCTGGGAGGAAGGCCTGAAAGAAGGGGGGCATGAGAAAGGTGGAGATGGAGCAAGTCATGTATGAGGGCACAGGGGGCATATGGGGAAAGGGGGCAGAGAGTGGTGAGGGATGGGCATCGGGGAAAAAGAGGGCAAAGGGGGCAGGGGCTGTGAGGGAAGGGGGAGGCACCAGGAGGGTGCAGGGCTAAGGGAAGGTGCAGGTGCCAGGGGATTCTGGGGGTGAAGCAGAAGGGCAGAAACCTGCAGGGGAGGGACCAGAACCAGAGGAGAGAGGCAGGGCAGGTGTGAAGAGGGAGGTGTTAGGAGAGGGGATGAGGAGGGGTAGCTCACATTATCAGAGTGGGGCTACTGGAGGAGCGGGCACAGGGGGGAGTGAAGGGCTGGTGGAGGTGGGCAGGTCACAGGAGGGCTGAGGGCAGTGAGAAGGGCAGGAGTCAGGACAGCAGAGGTGGATGAGGAGTTGGGAGCAGCAGGCACCAGGGGAGCTGATGGAGCAAGGGGAGGAGACATGGCAGCAGAGAGGAAAGGTAAAGGTTTACAAATATTTATTAATAACTTGGGTGCCACAGTGGCACATCCAAACAAGCCACATGACCTCAGTACTGGTGCACAACACAAAATTCGTTCTGCTCATGGGAGGAAACTCTTAGAGGGGACACTTCCCCCAGCCTCTCTGACCCCCCCGAGTTAATGTGGCACACATATTGGGTTAATGCAATTGCAGGATAGTTGCATGAGGGGGGTTTGGTGGGGGCCAAACTAATCCCTATTGGTAGGAGGATGGTGGGACCCTGCAACCTTTTACTTGATCGGAAAAGTCCTTGGGGGACATCGGGGGGGGGGGGGGGTGTCACATGACACCTTTTACTTTTGGTCGTGTTTATTTTGCCCAGAGAGTGTTGCCTCCAGAGGCCTGGCTAACGGGGGTCAGGGGGGCGTGGCTAATGGGGGTCAGGGGGGCGTGGCTAACGGGGTTCAAAGTACATTTAAGAAAAATTCTTTGGGTGCCCCTAATGCAACGTGCTGCAACCTGTGGGGGAGCAGCAGGGCCGGACCCTATAGAGGGGCCTAACGCGCTGCTTGCAGCACAGGAAGGGGGTCAAAGCCCCGCCCCCAGCCCGCGTGAGCCCTCCCACAGACCCCCCTCCCCTCCGGGAACCAGGAGGCGCTTTCCATGGGTGGCCAGGGGAGGCCTCTTCTGTGTCCCAGAAGGACAGGAAAATGTGAGCAAAAGCTACAAGGCATCAACAGGAGTTGACCCTATGATTTCCCATATATGAAACAGGTGTTTTAGCCAGTTGAGCCATGATGCTCTACTTGGCTGTGTCTCTATTACTGAGTTTTTCCAGGATACCTCTCGTGTCCTGGAAAAACTCTGCCGCATCCAGGGAACCGGTCCACTTTTTGAGATCATTTTCCAAAAAAGTGGGCATGTTTTTTCGGAAGGCTTGTATTCTTCATTTTATTAGGAATAAGGGCTCTTCCGAAAGAGGAGGTTATCCCCACATTTGGGTCTGTGTAGATGGCCCAAATGTCGGAAAAGCCTCTTCTGAAAAAAGTGTCTCTAAAACTGTTCTAATTTATGGTTGCAGATAACATCTTTAAATTACAAACTGCAGCCATTCCCTATTTCCCTCCAGCCTTCCAGGGTCTCAAGGCCTGTGCAGCCCAAGAAACGTGATTGGCAGCTGGTATTCACAATATTATTGTCAATTGAGTGCAGGGCTCTGAAAACATGGACTCAAGGCAACCAGCTTGCGCTAAGGGTGGGCTCTAGGGAAAAGGCTCTTTTCTTCAACCCAGAATCAAACCAGCAACCTAAGGATGATTTACCAAGCACACACTACAGCCGTCCACACTACCAGCTGAGCTAGTAAAAAGAACCTGAAAAATGTTGATTTGTCCAGACTGGTCCTTCTACAAGTGTCAGGGCACGTGCTACCTCAAGTCGATGGCATCAAAGATGAGGGTCAGAATAACCCAGCAGTACAGAGGTTGTCACAGGTACTTCATGTGCAGAAAGACCCGAGTGAAAAGTGAGCTAGATCACAAGGAGTAGAACAGCGCAGGGAGTAGAACAGGTTTCTTTTCCTTTCTCAGAAGCAAGGAACACACATTCTCTGAGGCCCAGTCCTGAGACTCCCTCCCTTTGTGCCAGGGAGCACTAGGCAGAGTCTGGCAGCTGCTGGAAACAGACATGAGAACATCAGCACAAACTCAGCCCCCCTGCATCTCTAGCCAGGCTGGTAGGTTTCATGGCCCCAGCACATTCCAACCTCCTGCTGAGCCAGCCAGACAAGACTCCAAGTGCCACTGGGCATTAGACACCCACCAGGGAGCACAAAGTTCTCTTCTCGCCAGCCTGAGGACAAGGAAGCTAAAGCACATGGAATGAGAGGGTTTTGCAGCAACCAGCCAATGAAGGTCCCACTGAAATTTAAACTCAGATTGCAGGATTCAGAGTCCTGACTGCTGCCCCTACACCATGGGACCAACAACAGGCCTTATAAACAAAGAGGCCCAGGGCCAAACTGGAGTTAGGGGCAGCAGGAGGCAGGAAGCACCCCAGTCTACACAGCACTGCTTTGTGCAAAAATGGACCCTAATTAATTATGCAAATAAAGCATGGCAATATGCTAATCAGTGCTTCATTTCCATACACTTTTGTGGAAGAGAGGTGCAGTATAGCTTAGGTGGTAGATAGCCATGCAGTGACATAGACTCAGGAAAAATCCTTGGGCTGCAATCCTTAGTTACACAAATTAAAAATAATTCACCAGTTCAGACATGATTTCTAAGCCCCCACACAAGGAAAATAATAAAACTGGATGGACGCTCTGGACTACTCCCTACTTACACATGTCAAGATGTCCATTGCTAAGACTGTGTGGCCTGATGGATAAGGTGTCTGACTTCTGATCAGAAGACTGAGGGCTTGAGCCCCTTTGCAGTTGCATTTAGTGTCTTGGGGTCCTGCTACCTTATGCCTAGAAAGTTTCTCTGTAACAACATGGTTTTTCTGTAGCCCTCTTGCAAGGCCCGTAGCTATTTGGTGGGCCTAAACTAAAGCCTTCTTCTGTAGCCAGACTGAAGAGCGGCAGCAATGAGCTGTAAAGCATAGAGTCACATTCCAGCTAAATGACATTTAAATAGCATCACACTAGACCGTGAGAAGGGGGTCTGATCCTAATGACACTCACTGTCACCAAGTAAGAAACAGATCTCAGAATGGGTAGAGAAAACTTAGTTAACAGCATTTTGTCTGGCAAAAAACTGCTTATCGATAGTTGTGTTTGTGCAATCGGCATTCTATGAATATTCTCTTCACTTTCCTACTGTTTTTCTGTTTGATCGCTGTCTGGATTGTTACTGTTTCTGTCTGCTGTATAATTAATTTTGTTGGGGGAAAATCAATAAAGGTGGTGGAGTATGATTGGTTAGGTAAATCATAATAGCATGTTATCTTTGGTTAGTAAAATCATATTAAAATAATTGGTTAAGCAGGACTCAATTTTCACTATATAAACTGGAGTCCAAGAAGGAGACCACGAAGAAGAAGGAACAGAGGAAAAGAGAAGAGGAAGAAAAGGGAAAGGAAGGAAGAAGACCAAGAAGGAGGAGGGAGACCTGGAAGCAGAACTCACCTCTAAGCCAGCCTCAGACCAGAGCGGCCAGGACTCCTCTGCATGACCGCTGAAATGGTTTGTTGTGTGAATTCTGTGTCAGGTGACATCAGGCCTGGGCACTGAGATTATTACCAGTTTCCCTGGCCTGCTGTTATTTAGAGCTGTGATAGCTGAGTGGTTAAGGTGTTGCACTTGAAATCTAATAGGGTTCCCTGCGCAGATTCAAATCCTGCTCACAGCGAGGACTGTGTTTTGGCCACACGCCTTCCTAGGGCAACATGGTACCCAAACCCTGAGAAGAACATGCCTGTCCCATCAGAAGGGACACGTGGAGAAGGCAACAGAGGTACAAAAGCAGGAGAGATCATGGATTGCAGGGTCCTGCCTAACAATAGGAAACCAGTCTGGCTTTCAGCAGAGCCACCTCCCCATGGACACAGCCAGGGGACCAAGCGCCTCCAGTGGCCCCTCCCTCTCCGCACTTGCTCTCCCAAAAGCCAGCCCTGGTTGGGTAGAAAGATGCTGGGCCCAGCAGCCTCCCTTCACCTGATGGAGGCAGAAGCGATGGAGAGAGGCACAGGAGGCCGAGTTGTTCATGTAGGGAACAGAGACCGGACAGCACAAAAGAACACCCATGAATGTCATTGAGAGGCAGAGGTGGCAAAGTGGCAGCAGCATATATCACCGTAAGGGACCTACAGTTGTTAAGGAGAATACATTGTATTCATCAATCAGCAAGTTCCTGATGCAGGATCTCAGTGGAGATGTTACAAACTGCTAGCATAAAAGTCTTTGGTGTACATCGTATGTCAGGATGGGTCAGCAATCCTTCCCGTGTCCCTGTCCTTAGCAAGGCTGCATCTGGGATAAGTAGCAAGACTGAAGACAAGATGGAGCCCCCCTCATGGTATTTGATATTCATTTCTGGTGTCTCCCAAGCTGGAGCTAGTCACATGGTCAAGTGACCTGTTTCATATGCCAGCAGCCATTGTGCCCTGGCTGCTTTGCAGCTTTCCACACGCATTCCTCAGGTATGTATTGGCCACCCTGAGAACCATTGTCCTTGGAGCCATACTGATTAGCATAGTCACTCATTGGACATTCCTTCCTCATGACAGGCAGTCCACACACAGCATCAGCAGAGCCAATAGTCATAACTCCCCATACAAACTCCAAACAAGTACATGAATACCACACATAGAATCAGTACAATATCAGCTTTCATTTGACACCTCGCATGGCCCACTCTGTACCAAATTTGGGGCAAACAGTTTCCCGTGAGCACAGTAATGATCTTAAGGTGAGTATGCTCACCTTAAAATCCAATAATGTGACAAGGGCCTCAAAAAAGGATTTGGGTCTTGAAGAAGGATCTGGGATGCAGAAGCAGGCAAGTGTCTGGCCTGGGGGAAGGTGCAGGGTGTGGCCAGGAGAGAGGGTGCAAGAAAAAAGGAGTGCTGGCTGCCGGGGGAAAGGGAATTGAGGAGATTGGGAGGGAGTTTCTGGGAAGGACAGCAAATATTACCTGGCTTTGGGCCCCCTTGCAGCAACATCTCCAGCCACACTGTCCTGGTCACCCCGGAGGGAGGCTCTACTGCTGCAGCAGCAGCCACACAGATTAGGACCAGCCCCAGACACCAGAGGCACCACTACTGCACCCATTCAGTCCGGGGCTGGAGATGTTGCTGCTGCACCAGAGGCACCCCTGACATGGCCATGTGGCCCTGGAGGCCAGCAGTGCAGTGGCAGCAGTGCCTCTAGTACCGGCCTCAGGTTGTGTGGCAGAGACTCAGCCTAGTGCTGCCTCCTCTCTAGTGGCTACAAAGCATGAAGAGGGGGTGGGGCTAAGCTCCTTCCCCCTCAGCACATGCTCATTTGGAGGTGGGGCCTGGCACTGCCTTGTGGACAGGATCAAAGTCTTAGGAAGGCTGGATTCTGCCAACAGAGAAAATTTTGCTCACCACCACTATAGGGTTTCTCACCTGTGTGGGTTCAACTATATGCAACAAGGCTTGAACTCTTGCTATAGCATTTCCCAAAGTCAGAGCAGTTAAAGGATTTCTCTCCTGTGAGAGTTCTCATGGATAACAAGGTGTGACCTCTGACTGCAGCATTTCCTACAGTGAGAGCAGCTGAATAGCTTCTTCCGTATGGGTTTTCCTATGTCTAACAAGGGTTGAGGTCTGACTGAAGCTTTTCCCACAATCAGAGCAGCTGAAGGGTTTCTCTCCTGTGTGGGCTCTCCTATGGCTAACAAGGTGTGACCTGTCACTGAAGCTTTTCCCACAGTCAGAGCAGCTGAAGGGTCTCTCCCCTGTGTGGACTCTCCTATGGATAACAAGGTGTGACCGCTGACTGAAGCTTTTCCCACAGTCAGAGCAGCTGAAGGGTTTCTCTCCCGTGTGGGCTCTCCTATGGATAAAAAGGTGTGACCTGTGACTAAAGCTTTTCCCACAGTCAGAGCAGCTGAAGGGTCTCTCTCCCGTGTGGGCTCTCCTATGGATAACAAGGTGTGACCGCTGACTGAAGCTTTTCCCACAGTCAGAGCAGCTGAAGGGTTTCTCTCCCGTGTGGGCTCTCCTATGGGCAACAAGGTATGACTGCCAACTGAAGCTTTTCCCACAGTCAGAGCAGCTGAAGGGTTTCTCTCCCGTGTGGGCTCTCCTATGGATAACAAGGTGCGACCTCCGACTGAAGCTTTTCCCACAGTCAGAGCAGCTGAAGGGTTTCTCTCCCGTGTGCACTCTCCTATGCATAACAAGGTGCAACCTCCGACTGAAGCTTTTCCCACAGTCAGAGCAGCTGAAGGGTTTCTCCCCTGTGTGGACTCTCCTATGGATAACAAGGGTTGAGGTCTGACTGAAGCTTTTTCCACAGTCAGAGCAGCTAAAGAGTTTCTCTCCTGTGTGGGCTCTCCTATGGGTAACAAGGCATGACTGCCAACTGAAGCTTTTCCCACAGTCAGGGCAGGTGAAGGGTTTCTCTCCTGTGTGGACTCTCCTATGTCTAACAAGCTGCGAACTGTGACTGAAGCTCTTCCCACAGTCAGGGCAGGTGAAGGGTTTCTCTCCTGTGTGGGCTCTCCTATGGTTAACAAGGTGTGACCTCCAACTGAAACTTTTCCCACAATCAGAGCAGCTGAAGGGTTTCTCTTCTGTGTGGGCTCTCTTATGGCTAACAAGCTGTGACCTGTCACTGAAGCTTTTCCCACAGTCAGAGCATCTAAATAGTTTCTCTCCTGTGTGGGCTCTCCTATGGGTAACAAGGTATGACCGCCGACTGAAGCTTTTCCCACAGTCAGAGCAGCTGAAGGGTTTCTCTCCTGTGTGGGCTCTCCTATGGCTAACAAGGTGTGACCTGTGACTGAAGCTTTTCCCACAGTCAGAGCAGCTGAAGGGTCTCTCTCCTGTGTGGGCTCTCCTATGGCTAACAAGGTGTGACCGCTGACTGAAGCTTTTCCCACAGTCAGAGCAGCTGAAGGGTTTCTCTCCTGTGTGGACTCTCCTATGGATAACAAGGTATGACCTGTGACTGAAGCTTTTCCCACAGTCAGAGCAGCTGAAGGGTTTCTCTCCTGTGTGGGCTCTCCTATGGCTAACAAGGTGTGACCGCTGACTGAAGCTTTTCCCACAGTCAGAGCAGCGAAAGGGTCTCTCTCCTGTGTGGACTCTCCTATGTCTAACAAGCTGTGAACTGTGACTGAAGCTTTTCCCACAGTCAGGGCAGCTGAAGGGTTTCTCTCCTGTTTGGGCTCTTTTATGTTTAATAGGAGTTGCACACTCACTGCAAACACAAGGTGAATGTTGATGGGGGATTTTCCTTTGAACAGTTTCTGTGTTTGTTTTCAACCTTCTGCTCCTGTGACTGGATTTATCCTGTCCTGCTCCTGGATGGTTTCCCTGCTGCCTTTGTAGACTACGCTGACTCTCACAAGCCTCTCCTTGCTCAGGACTCTGAGAAACATGCCCTTCAGATCTTTCCACTAACACCCCACATGGAGCCATTTGCTCAGGTCCTTCCTCCTGAAGACTCCTCTCACTGTTCTCATTCAGCATCCCATCACCTGCTGGGATAGAGACAGAAACCACACAGGAGTCATTCCCTGTGCTGAGCTGAAAGAAAAATTCTGAATGGTGAACAGAAAATGGGGGACAAACCGAAAGCATGGCTGGAAAGACACAATAATCATGAGCTGAGTTCACCCTGCTTCCCCATAACTCTTTCCCCACCCAGCACTCTCAGACTGGAGTTGAAGACAGGCTGAAGGGCCAGTCAGACTTGATGAAAACACACAACCAACATCTGCTATGCAAACACAGAAATTGGTTTGAGTCAGTTTAGCTGATTTCTCACCTGTGTGGGTGTCACTGATGATCTCCCCTTCCTCACAGCGTTGGAGATCCAGGATCTGCAGTTCTTCCCTTCGCTCCACCCAGGAGAGCACATGAGTTTTGGAGACTGGAAATCCTATTCGGGGAGCAATTAACCAAGTGCTGATCTTGTTCATTAAGGTCTGTACCATTGCTGCTTCCAAAGCCAGGATCTGAGTCTCCTACCCAGAGAGGCTCCTTCCCCACCTTCCAGAGACTGGTCTCTGGCTGGTAACAAGATCCCAGGACACACTAATTCCATACTCCCTCCGCCCCACTACAATGTTGGGAATAGCCCAGCTGACTCCCATGGGGAACTGAGCACTCTGCTGCACTCTTACAGGATACAACTCAGTCTCCCTTAGGGCCTGTTCCAAACTTGGGCAGGATAGGAATACACTGCTCATAAGGGGAGAGCTCTAGGACGCTCAGGACTGACAGACATCCGTAGCCAGGACTCAGATTTGAGCTGCCACATGTGAGGTCACTAGGCTGGGAGGGAAGGGATCCAACAGAGCTCTAGAGCAACTATGGGCTCTTGGCTGGGGGCTGGACTTGCCCTGCTCTTGGGCTCAGATGCTCTGCTTGAGCCAGAAGGAGGCAGGGGAATTGTCTGATCAGGAAAATGAATCCTTGGCTGGCCACTTCAGGCCCTGCCTATGGTCCACACTCCTGATCCTGACTGACTGTGCCATGGTGGGCTCTGTCAGCTGACCAGAACAGCTGTCAGTCTTGCAGACAGCCAGGGCAGTGCCGGGCTGTTCCTGTGGCCAGCCAAGGTGGAGACAGGCTGGGCTGCTTCTCTGCTGCTCGCAGATGCTCCTGCAGCTCAGCTCCCCTTCTGTAGCCTTGGTTCTACTCTGCCAGCAGCAGCAGCCTTCCTTTTGTGGCCAGTCGGGCCTGCCATTTGGTGCCCCTCTGGATTACACAGAATCTACCAGATGCAGGGAAGGACTCTGAGTTGGTTCCTTCCTTCCAGGGGCTCAGCACAATAGCACAAGGGGACCCTGCAGACACTAAGAGCAGCTGCACTCAGCCTCACAAGTCTGGTACCTCCCTGGGCCCTTCCACCGACACCTCCAGCCAAAGCACAACATGGGCAAGATGGTTAGAACCACAATGAGACCTTGCTTGTGGGAAGAGCAGCACCACTATTATGTCACTGAACCTCCTCTCACACAGGAGCCAGGATTACTGGGGCAGATACTGCTGGTATTGGGGGTTTGGGCAATAAAGGACCCTGAACCAAACCCAACCCAGCTGCTCCAGAGCCCACCCAGCCTTTGTTACACAAGGGGACAGGAATCCTCACCCAGCCAGCTCACAGCCTCGTAATTCTCCTGCATCACATCCCTGTAGAGGGCTCTCTGGCCAGGGTCCAGCAGAGCCCATTCCTCTTCAGAGAAATACACAGCCACCTCCTTGAAGCTCACTGGTTCCACCACGGCCATTTCCTGTCCCTGGCTCTGCACACCAGGGGCTGAGCTGGAGTCAGACATGGGTGTTCTGCAGCCTGTCAGGGGAAGAAGGGGAACTGGAGACATTTCAAAAAGGGCTTTAATTCTTTCCACATCCCAATTCTCCCCAGACTGTCGCTGGTGACATACATGCTGGACTCTGCAGTTTTGGGCAAACGCTGAGTCTAGATATTCCATAAACACCACACACGAGTTAGCGCCGAAGGCCATATTTATTTCTCTCAATACCTGGCTTCAGTTACATTACCTTGCCTGCAACAATGGGATTCAGTTCTCAGCACCCAGTGTTTCTGCTAACAAGCCACATTATTCATCTGCCTGAACATGGACATAGGTTTAATTTAATTTGGGCTGCAGTATTTATAATCCTTAGTCTTCATGCATTGATTTGCAGCCCAAACTTTGGTTCTCTCATCTGACAGACTTTATAAAACTCTCCCACAACAGAGAGAAAGTGAAGTTAATATGAGCATTCAGCTACATATTATTGAACACGTGTGCTGAGTATTTGCAGGATAAGACCTTAAAATTCATGGATTCATGGCAACAGAAAATATCCTTAGTCATGCAGTCTGTCCCCTCTGCTGCACAAGCCATTACACTTAGCCCAGGCACAAAGTTTGTTCACCCACAGCATATTTTCTAGGAAGTCGTTCAGTGTTGATATGAAGACATCAGGAGATGGAGAACCCATCAGTTCTTTGCTCATTTGTTTCAGCAGCTAATCCTCTTACCCATCAAATATTTGTGCCTCCTCTCTAGTCTGAAATTCTCCGGCTGCAGCTTTCAGTTATTGGCTCTCACTCAACTATATCCACTAGACCAGGGGTGAGCAATTCATTTTGATGGAAGGGGAGCGGAGAGGGGGAACTCCAAGATTTTGGAAAGTGGTTGAGACTGCACTCTTCCAAGACATTAAGCAGGAAATACAGGGTATGGGATGGACACTGGGAGAAGAAAGGAGCTTTGGGTGAGGGATGCAGGAGGGAAAGAGGGGTCTGGGAAGGAGTTTGGGTGAAGAAGGCAGGTGTGATCTAGGGCACTGGATTAGCCAACTACTCAAGAGATATTTAAAGAAGGAGCTGAGTGGTTGAGGGTTTCTGACCATGAAGAGCTTCTTGCATACTTGAATACAGGAAGAGAACTAAGAGTTTGGGTATGTGAAGTGGGGGGCAGGTATGGGGGGGGGAGAGAATTAGGAGGGGAAGGGAGAGGTTGGGGTGCCAGAGGCAAGCTTTGGCCAGGAGACTTACCTGAGTGACTCTCAACCAGCAGCCAAGCACCTCTCTGAGGCAGGCAGGGAGCCTACCCAACCCTGCGGGGCCATGTGGGTGTGTGAATAACTATGAGCCAGAGAGGAGGGGGCACAGTGCTTCCTTTCTGGCCAGAAACCAGCCAATGAGATTGTCCTGGGAGTGGAAGCAGTGCCTGTAGCCTTCCCCCTTCACCTCCGGGCTCACCTTCGCTTTCTGAGTGGCTTGCGGATGGGAAGTGGCAAGCACGAAACTAGCCCATGGCTTGCCAAGCATCAGTGGGCTGGATCCGATGACCTGGTGAACTAGATCCGGCCCATGGGCTGTATTTTGCCCAGGCCTGCACTAGACCGAAGAGCCCTTGCTTATCCAGCAGGTTCTCACCATGAACAAACTGATACCATGGAAGCCAGTCAGCTCCCAGCCTTTCAGCCTATATATTGTTTGAAACCAACCCCATATTGAAACTGACCGAGCAGTGAAATCTGAGCCTGAAGGTGCTGTCGGTTGTGTGCTTTAACGTCACCCCTTTAGCATCACACCCAGTGATTCTTACAGTGTCTGCAGGTCCCCATGCAGCACCCTTGGGGCTCCTCACTGATCACTGGGTGATTTAGGGCTGAGTGCACCGTGGTCGCTGGGTTTGGTTGGTAACTTCAATGACAATCACACGAAGATGATTTCACTGGAAGTTTCTCATTTAAAGTATCTCCACATGAAAAACTCACCTTGTCTGAAAGCTCCCAGGGATTTTCCTCTTGCTCTTTCCAGTGCAGAGGGAAGAGTGTCTGGAGGGGGAAGGAATAAGAGAGGTGAGATTCTAGGCTCTCCTATGTATAACAATGTCCCCACGCTGAACTCTGCATTTCACTTGTATCAGAAACCAGAGAACATCTCTGCAGCCTCATCCCCGCCCCAGGAGACACAAACTGAAAGATTTACTTTTCCCTCCTCATCCCCTCCCACCTGGTTTCTCTCAGTCACTTACCACCTCTTGTCATAACCTAGAGCTGCACTGGGGGAAGACATTGCCATGACATTAACTTTACCTATTTTGATCCATTGACACCAATGGGAGGTTCAGAGTTTGGAAACCCCTGGCTCTATTTGCAAGCAGTTGGCTCTGTTCGCTCAGTGTCTCTAAGGAGAGCACCATGATGGGGCCGTCATTCTCCATGTGGGAATTGTGGCAGGGGAAGGTTGGCTTCAGAGGCCAGATTGAATAGTTTCTAATACTAAAACAACTTTCCCCTACTCCATCCCTTCTAGGTACCTTTGAATTCCCTCAGAGTCTCTGACAGCGCAATCGTTTTCTGGGAGAAATCATTGACTTCAGTCTTCACGGCTGAGGACGTTAGGGAGATTCCCAAATCTGCACCGTCCTTTGTGGGTGATGAATCTGAGGAACTGTCCCAGACTGAAGTGTCATTAGAGGAGATTTTGGAACAAATAGAAAAACTTGATGTCAACAACTCTTCGGGACCGGATGGAATTCATCCAAGAGTTCTAAAAGAACTCAAATAGGAAATTGCTGAACTATTATCTATGGTTTGTATCTTATCCTTTAAATCAGCTTCTGTACCTAATGACTGGAAGGTAGCTAACGTGACACCAATATTTAAAAAGGGCTCTAGAGGTGATCCTGGCAATTACAGATTGGTAAATCTAACTTCAGTACCGGGCAAATTAGTCGAAACAATACTAAAGAATAAAATTGTGAGGCACGTAGAAGAACATAATTTGTTGGACAAAAGTCAACATGGTTTCTATAAAGGGAAATCATGTCTTACTAATCTATTAGAGAGGTCTTTGAAGGGGTTAACAAACATGCAGACAAGGGGGATCCAGTAGATACAGTATACTTAGATTTTCAGAAAGCCTTTGACAAGGTCCCTCACCAAAGGCTCTTGTGTAATCTTACTTTGCCATGGGATAAGAGGGAAGGTCCTTTCATGGATTGAGAACTGGTTAAAAGACAGGAAACAAAGAGTAGGAATAAATGGTACATTTTCAGAATAGAGAGGGGTAACTAGTGGTGTCCCCCAAGGGTCAGTCCTCGGACCAATCCTTTTCAACTTATTCATAAATGATCTGGAGAAAGGGGTAAGCAGTGAGGTGGTAAAGTTTGCAGATGATACTAAACTGTTTAGGATAGTCAAGACAGAAGCAGACTGTGAGGGACTCCAAAAAGATCTCAACAAACTGAGTGAGTGGGCAACAATATGGGAAACAAAATTTAATGTGGATAAGTATAAAGTAATGCCCATTGGGAAAAATAACCCCAACTATACGTACAGTATGATGGGGGCTAATTTGGCTATGACAAATCAGGAAAGAGATCTTGGCATTATCGTGGATAGTTTAGAAAAGAGGAGACTGAGGGGGGATATGATAGAGGTATATAAAATCATGTGTGGTGTGGAGAGGGCGAATAAAGAAAAGTTATTTATTAGTTCTCATAATAGAAGAACTAGAGGACACCAAATGAAATTAGTGGGTAGCAGGTTTAAAACTAATAAAAGAAAGTTCTTCTTCATACAGTGTGTAGTCAACCTGTGGAACTCCTTGCCAGAGGAGGCTGTGAAGGCTAGGACTATAACAGAGTTTAAAGAGAAGCTAGATAAATTCATGGAGGTTAGGTCCATAAAAGACTATTAGCCAGAGAGTAGAAATGGTGTCCCTGGCCTCTGTTTGTCAGAGGCTAGAGAGGGATGGCACAAGACAAATCGCTTGTCCATTGTCTTCGGTCCACCCTCTCTGGGGCACCTGGTGCTGGCCACTGTCGGGAGACAGGATACTGGGCTAGATGGACCTTTGGTCTGACTCAGTACAGCCGTTCTTATGACTTGTTCTTCCAGTTCAGGGGGAATCTCCTCTGGCAGCTGCAACTGCCCCATCTCCCACCTGGACAGAAACAATTCCACGTGATTCTATTTCATTTACAGATTATAAGATTTGGCTAGTGAGTCTCAGCTCTAACAGACCTGGAGTTAGAATTTCTTGAATTCCCCCAGCCTGAGAGCAGGGGCAACCCAGTCCATGGCTGTGCAACCTTCCCCTGAAAGGTTCCATTGCTGTTCTTCACCTACGGCCCGGAGAGACCAGTTGGGGACAAAAGTGGAATTGAGTCTCAATAGCCAATTCACTCTTTGGCCTCCAGGCGATGAGGGACAGGAGGTTCCCAGGTGAAGGGCTGCAGGAATCTGCCCACTAGGAAATAGACTGAGACACCAACTCCTCCCTCCCCAGCTCCTTCCACACACGTCTCCAAACAGCCCGCAGGTAGGACAGACTTTGGGTCCCCGCTGCCCTGGGCTGAATGTGCCCAGTGCCCAGCAGTGACAGACCCATATTCCAGCCCCACAGTCCTGAGGCAGCAAGTCCCCAGGTAGGTGACAGCTCTAGGAAATATCTGAAGTCAGATTGTGCCCCTGAATGGGGAATTCCAGAGTCTGATGTGCAAGGGTGAGACCCTCAGAATCAAGTGAGTCAGAGACATTTCTATCCAACATCTGGCTGTAGAGCGCTGGGGAGATGTGGTGCCAACATCAGCGCCAAGCTCTTTCCATGCTCTGTGCAGTATGACAGGAGTAAGAGCCACGTACCTGTTCAAGGTGTTTCTGATGTCCTAGAGAAAAGAGACAGAAAAGAATCTCAGCTGCACTGGACACACACAGGGAAGGCATTTTGTAAATATGGGGAAGAGACGCCCTGACCTGGCCCCAGGGCCATAGATTCCGTGAGCTAATGGGGCTTTGTTATCTCTAATAGCTCTGTGCCTGTAACTCTGCAAAGCACAACAGTCTCTCACATGGCAGCAATGCACGTCGAGTTACACCCAGATATGACGGCTGGACCCCAGCGCTTGTTATTCAGGAGCCTCTCTTCCTTGTGTGGGGAGCTGGGATGTTTCTCCCTCAGTCTCACCTGCAGGAATTCACTCGCTGGCTTCTGACACTTCCCCTCCAGCTCACTGATCCGCTCGCTGAGACAGGAAATCTGTGCGAGAGAGTTTCCTGTGAGCGTCAGTCTGGAGCCTCTTAATCTCCTCGTCCAGCTTCTCCAGTTGGGCCAGCAGGAGTCGTTCTTGTTCCTCCAGGAACTGCCGCAGCTGCTGAAACTCGGCCACAATCTTCAGCCTCTCAGCTTGTGTCTGTTTCTGTATGAAAACAGGGAAAGGGCTGGTCAGGGGCATGGATGGAGCCCGGGGCCCTTTCATGGGGAGATAAGTGCGCAGCGAGGACAACTTCTTGGAAAACCCTAAAATGTATGATATCTGACTATATTCTGTGGGTATTAGGCAGAGGCGTCTCTCTCAGCATTTCCCTTGACCCCTATCCCTCTGAAAGGGTTGTCCCCATGTCTGCCATGGGCAGCATCTTCTGTTATTAATGGGCACTAGCAATTCAAACCCAGAGCAGGAGGCAGGACTCAGCAGCAACCTGACAGAGATACCCAGGGAGGAAAAAGATACAAAGTGGCTGCGTCTAGACTGGCAAGATTTTGCGCAAAAGCGGCTGCATTTGTGCAAAAACTTGCCAGCTGTCTACACTGGCCGCTTGAATTTTCGCAAGAGCACTGACTTTGTAATGTACAAAATCAGTGCTTCTTGTGCAAATACTTTGACACTCCCGCTCGGGCAAAAGCCCTCTTGCGCAAATGCTTTTGCGCAAGAGGGCCAGTGTAGACAACTCGGTATTGTTTTGCGCAAAAAAGCCCCGAAGGCGAAAATGGCGATCGGGCTTTTTTGCGCAAAACCGCGTCTAGATTGGCCATGGATGCTTTTGCGCAAAAGCATCCGTGCCGATCTAGACGCTCTTTTCCACAAACGCTTTTAACGGAAAAACTTTTCCGTTAAAAGCATTTGCGGAAAATCATGCCAGTCTAGACATAGCCAGTGAGTGTCCTCAGCAGACAGCCTTTCACAGGGACATTCAATTCCCTTGGGGAGGATTTCTGGGAAAGTCAAAAGAACTGGACATTAACTCATCCTCTGACATGGTAGCTCAGTGCCTGTCTACGCATCGATCTAACCCAGAAATCCGTGATCCAGGAGAAACATAAACAGCCCGTCAAGCTGACCCCGGCTGGAGAAGGGAAGCTATCAACCCAGGCAGCAGCATCGGGAGAGTCGGGGCTGTGCGGGGGCAGGGTCAGCATGGCTTGGCATTGCGGAACAAGCCGCAGCTCGGAAGGAGACACCGCGCGAGTGTGGGGCGTGGAGGAGCTGAGCCTTGACTGTGGTGGGACCAGCAGGTTGTGATGGGCTGGGGTGAGGCCACCGAGCGGCACAGCTCCAGCTCCAGCTCCAGCTCCAGCACATGATCTGGAGCCCGGGCTGCAGGGACTTCTGGGGCCCAATTGCAGATTCCAGCCCTGCAAATGGGAAGGCAGAAGGGTGGGCGAGGGCGAGGTGGAAAGGGAAAATAGGAGGAAGGGGTGGAGAGGAAGATGCTTATGATGAATGGGAGGGGGCAGGTCAGAAGGGAGAAGGCGGCACCAAGGAGAGATGGAGGAGAGACAAATGAGGGGGGGGCAAGTGGAAGACAATGAGGAAAAGGGCAGGAGGGGAGGTGTCAGTGGGAGGGGCCACAGGGTGATGCTGGGAAGAGAGGGGGAAAGGGAAGGGCATTGAGGGCTAGAGGGGGCAGGGGAGAGTGCTGGGAGGAAGGCCTGAAAGAAGGGGGGCATGAGAAAGGTGGAGATGGAGCAAGTCATGTATGAGGGCACAGGGGCATATGGGGAAAGGGGGCAGAGAGTGGTGAGGGATGGGCATCGGGGAAAAAGAGGGCAAAGGGGGCAGGGGCTGTGAGGGAAGGGGGAAGCACCAGGAGGGTGCAGGGCTAAGGGAAGGTGCAGGGGCCAGGGGATTCTGGGGGTGAAGCAGAAGGGCAGAAACCTGCAGGGGAGGGACCAGAACCAGAGGAGACAGGCAGGGCAGGTGTGAAGAGGGAGGTGTTAGGAGAGGGGATGAGGAGGGGTAGCTCACAGTATCAGAGTGGGGCTACTGGAGGAGCGGGCACAGGGGGGAGTGAAGGGCTGGTGGAGGTGGGCAGGTCACAGGAGGGCTGAGGGCAGTAACAAGGGCAGGAGTCAGGACAGCAGAGGTGGATGAGGAGTTGGGAGCAGCAGGCACCAGGGGAGCTGATGGAGCAAGGGGAGGAGACATGGCAGCAGAGAGGAAAGGTAAAGGTTTACAAATATTTATTAATAACTTGGGTGCCACAGTGGCACATCCAAACAAGCCACATGACCTCAGTACTGGTGCACAACACAAAATTCCTTTTGCTCATGGGAGGAAACTCTTAGAGGGGACACTTCCCCCAGCCTCTCTGACCCCCCCGAGTTAATGTGGCACATATTGGGTTAATGCAATTGCAGGATAGTTGCATGAGGGGGGGTTTGACGGGGGCCAAACTAATCCCTATTGGTAGGAGGATGGTGGGACCCTGCAACCTTTTACTTGATCGGAAAAGTCCTTGGGGGACATCGGGGGGGGGGGGGGGGTGTCACATGACACCTTTTACTTTTGGTCGTGTTTATTTTGCCCAGAGAGTGTTGCCTCCAGAGGCCTGGCTAACGGGGGTCAGGGGGGCGTGGCTAATGGGGGTCAGGGGGCGTGGCTAACGGGGGTTCAAAGTACATTTAAGAAAAATTCTTTGGGTGCCCCCTAATGCAACGTGCTGCAACCTGTGGGGGAGCAGCAGGGCCGGACCCTATAGAGGGGCCTAACGCGCTGCTTGCAGCACAGGAAGGGGGGTCAAAGCCCCGCCCCCAGCCCGCGTGAGCCCCTCCCACAGACCCCCCCTCCCCTCCGGGACCCAGAGGCCGCTCCACAGACCACACGAGGAGGGGGCGGGGCGGGTCACGAGCGGGGGGCGGGGCCCTCGGCAGCCGTCAGGCCCGCTCCCGAAACTCGCGCATGCGCAGCGCGGGGTGCTCCCAGCCGCCCGGAAGCCAATGAGGCGCCGCGAGGGAAACAATCAAACAAACAGCCCCGCCCCCAGGGCCTGAGGCAGCAGCAGGCGCCGCCCCGCAGCCAGAGAACCCCCCCCGCCCCCCCGCCTCACCTCGCTCCGCTCCCCAGAAGCAGCGCGGCGACCAACCACTTCCTGCTGCGGCCCCAGTGGGGGGGCGGGGAGTGACGGGCGAGGAAGCACGAAAACCCGGCTCCGGCCGTTGGGGATGGAGGGGGCCCGATGAGTCCGCGCATGCGCAGAAAGTCAGTGACTCTGCTGGGCGTCCAGCGCCAGGGCTTAGCTCAGACCGGGAGCTTCCTGGCCACGCCCCAGAGGCCGGCCCGCAGGTGGGGGGGGGGGCATTTGCCGGACGCGCAGCAACAGGGGGGCGGGGCCGGAGCGAGCACACTTGGCTCGTTAGAAACGGGGCGTTTCTGTGCAAAATGCGCCCTCGTCACCCGGGGGCGGGGCCGTGTCACTCCCCAGCGCCCCGCGCGCGCGAACCCGCAACAGCCTCCCCCGCCCCCCGCGCAGCCACGTGGGGCCCGCGCGGGTCCCTGCAGCCCCCGCCCCGACCGGCCGCGGCGCTAGAGCCCCGCCCCCAGGGAAGCGGGGGGCTGGTCACGTGTCGGTACCGTCACGCGCGGGGTGGGCGCTGCAGGGCGATGGCTCCAGCGCCTCTGAGTTGGCTTCGGGACTGCACGAGCCCACCCCGGCCCCCCACCGCCCCGTGATTCTCCGCCGCGCCTGGTGCTGCCGGGGCTGGGATCACACCTGCCCCCCCCCCTTTGCTGCTTCTCCTGTTCCCGGCCCCGCAGCCCCTGGGCAGCGCGCTGGGAGCTGGGACCTTCCCACCCCAGTGCGGCCCCTCTCCCCTCCCACTGGCCCAGGGACACAGGCTGGGATGGGGGGGGGGGTCTGTCAGTTCCCCCTCCTGCCTCTCTCCAGCTTTTCCTCCGGGGCTGGATGGTCCTGGCGGCTGGGACATTCCCATTCCCAGCCCCATGTGCTGCTGCCCCCCCCACCCCCCGTCACCAGCCCCTCGGGCAGGGGTGCAGTGTTCCCATGGATACTGGATACGCCTGTCACAATGAGCGACCTCTGCCTTTGCCCATCCCTCTGGGGGGGCCACAGAACAGGAGGCCAAGGGCCCCTCCCACTGTTGAATGTGGACAGGTCTGGCCTGGCCTCTTTCTCCCCAGATGCCCCTGCCCCTCCCCATTCTCCCTGGAATCTGCCCCCCCCCCAGCCAGAAGCTGGAGCCCTGCCCAGAGAGGAGGAGCCCTGGGGTGCCAATGCAGCTGGGGCCATCACAGGACTATCGTGGGGGGGGGGCTCAAAAGCTGCCCCTGGCTGATGGGCTGGCCATAACAGCCCCTGCCCAGTGCAGATGGAGGGTCCATGGATCCCCCACTGCCCAGACAGCTCTGTGATGTGAAGGGGGTGAGAACCACAGGGGCAGTTGTGGGGAGCCTCAGACTCTGGGCTGGGACTGCTCATGGGTCCCTCACCAGTGTTCCCTCTAAACTGAGGGCTTGGGCAGCCACTCAGGAGAGATTCAGGTGCTGCCCAGCTGATTAGCGGAGCCCCACAACCGGCAGCCTGTGTTTCTATGGGTGGTGCACATCTGCACCTGCCTTGGTGCACAAAATGAAATTTATTCCACAGAGATGGAACCAATTTGAGGGAACCCTCTCCCCCTGCCCAGGCAGAACAGCCCGAGTGACAGAGACCCTGCTCCCTCCCCAAGCCCCACAACACTCTGGTTTCTGCCTGTCCCAAAGGAGCGTTTGCCCCAAGTCATTGGCACCTGCCGGCTGAAAGCAAACCCAGCGCCTGCAGCCAGTCCTATGGCACCGTCACGAACGATTTACTGGCCCAGAGAAGGGAGAAGAGGTTTGAAAACGAGAGAGAATATTTCTCAAGCCGCCGCCCCCGCCCGTCTGTCTCTCCGCACCCGGGTGTTTTGTTACTTTTGCTGCCCCGAGGCCTGTTTTCCGGTCGCTCTTCATTGATCTTTTCACGTGGCTCTTGGTTTAAAGTCCCATTCACAATTTTCCTTCTGCTTCTTCTCGTCTCTCTAGTCAACACCCCCCCCCCCGACACACACACACACCGCTCCGGTCCCTGCCTCCCCGGGCTGCAGCCCCAAGAGACTGAAGCGGTGACTCCCGAGACTGTCCCAGGGGACGGGTTGTGTGAAAGACCCGCAGCGTGGGGCAGACCCAGCGGCCCGGCAGGGAGCCGGGCGGGGCAGCCAGGCTGTGCCCGGGGGAGCCCTGGGCCCCCACAGGCATCCCGGAAGGGTCACTCCCAAGAGTCTCTCGGGAGCTGCCCGGGGCCCTGGGATCGTGGGGCCTGCCCAGGAGGCGGCTCCCTGGCCAGGCGCTGGCTCTGGTACTGAGGGCACAAGCCCGCCCAAAGGTGGGGAGGGGTCACTCCCTGGTGGAGCCCAGCGGGGCACGGACGGCCACGTGGCTCCAGGCCTGGGCTGACGCTGTAACCCCGCAGCAGGCCCGGCTCACACCGGCAGGGACGGGGGCTGGGCTGGGCTGGGCTAAGGGGGAAGCTGCGGGCCGTGGACCCAAGATCCAGCGGGTGAGAAAAACCCTTCCCCGGATCCGGCCTGGGGCGGGGGAGTCACGTGGGGCGGGGCCCTGGGACCTGGGGGGGGGGGCGGGGGCGGCGAGCGTTTCCCCCGCCTGCTGTAGCCGCCGCCGCCTGGCCCTGCCTGCAGGTCCCTTGCCCGGCCAGGGGTCGGCGGGACAGCCCCACCCCCCGCAGTCTGGCCGCAGGCAGGGGGGGTGGGGCGGGGCGTCCCTCCCTCCTTGCAGCCCCCCCCCTCCCCGCGCCTGGGGAAAGAGGTAACTCCGCCTCCAGGGCGCTGCTCCCGGCCGCCTGTGCCCAGGAAAGAGAGAAGCGGCTCCAGCTACAAGGCGTTCGGGGGGCGGGGCGGGGCAGGCACGTGTGGGGCGGGGGGAATTCTGGGGCTGGGGGCAGAGCTGGGACTGGGGGACACTCTGAGTTGGGGGGTGAAGGGAAGCAGAGGATGTGGGGGAGGGGCTATGGGAGGCGGGAGGGGGAACATGGGAGCAAATTCAGCCTGGGTGGGGCGGGCTCATAAGAGGGACACTGGCAGCTCGCCCAGCCCGTGGGGTAGGAGACGGGGAGGGGCTGCCCCACCTAGCAGCCGGGAGTGGGATGTGGAATCTGCTTCCCTACAACTGCTCACCCCAGCGTGGGGCAGAGAATTTCCCTCTGCAGTTACAGGGCAAATATCCCCGGGCAGCCCCTCCCCTCCCTTCCCGCCCCCCAGCACAGGGCTTCCAGTTTAATGTCCCTGTTAAAACCAGTTTCAGCATTTGTGGGGGCTGAGTGGACAGGGCTGGGCAGCTGCTGTCTCAGTTCTGCCAGGATTTGGTCTCAATGCAGAGTCCCTGCCAAGCACAGCCTGGAACTGGGGTTCCCAAGTTCAGTTCAGATTCTCGGAGTGAAGGGAAAATGAATGTTTCAAGTCTGGTGCCACGTCGGTTAAAAATCCTGGTTCTCTGGTTCAGTTCTGCCAACTCCAGCTGGGCCAATGGAGTTCGCATCTGCGGAGCTGTCCCTGGGGAGTGTGGGGGCAGCCCGGTGGGGCTCAGGCACGTGGGGAGGGGTCTCTGGTTACTGCACAGGCAGAGGAGGCTGGTGTCTGTCTCTGCTCAGGGTACAGAGCCCTAGAGCTGGCTGAGTTTCGTGGATCAGATGGTGCTGCCTCTGACATCATGATCTGGGAGCCCAGGCTGAGCAGCGGGTCTGTAGTTGGGAGACATTCACTGCAGCCCCTCTGAGCCCACCCCGGGTGGGGATGTTCTATGGTGCCTGTTACTTGCCCCTTGGGGCAGCCCCAGGATCTGCTGGCATCAGCTCCAGGGGATGGGGAGAGAACTGGGGGACAAAGCTCATGAGGGACAGGAAAGTGACTCAGCCAAACCAGCCTCTTCCAGCCTGGGTTCGTGCCGGAGGGGAGGGGGCGTCCCTGTCTGTCTGCGGGTCCCAGAGCTGCTGCCTCAGTGACACAGCCAGGCTCCCACTGGAGAGCAAATGCCCATGGGCACCGGGCAGGCTAGTGCTCCCAGCAGAGGGGGGAGGGCAGGTGGGAGACTGGGGAGAGCAGAAGGGGCAGCAGGTGCAGGAAGTAGGGAGAGAGGTTTCCAACCCCCAACCTGCTCAGACCCATTCACTGCATCATCCTGGGTAGGTTGACTGTCCTGGGAGTAGAGTGCAGGGAAGAAAAGCCAGTTCTTGCCCTTCCCTGTCCCCGTGGATTGGGAGCGGGGAGTGGAGAGGACACCGACCTCAGGGACAATGTTGGGAATCCCCCAGAGTGGCAGGTTTGGAACTTCCGATCTTCTCTAGCGTTTGTCTCAGAGAGACTGTCCCAGGGAGGGTGTAAAAGTGCCTGGTGGGCTCAGCCCTGGGGGAGGGGCCAGGCCTGTGTTGTAACCACACAACTGAGGGTTTCCCAGCATGGCGGAATCTGAAGGAACTGGGGTGTGAAATGGACCAAAGGCCCTTGGGAAACCTCCTCAATCACAGAAACATACAATACTGGAACTGAAAGGACCCCGGGAGATCCTCAAGTCCAGTCCCATGACAGGACAAAGCACCGTCTAGACCATCCCTGACGGGTGTCTGTCCAACTTGCTCTTGAATATCTCCAGAGATGGAGATTCCACAACCTCCCTAGGCAACTTATTCCAGTGTTTCACCATCCTGAAAGGGAATGTTTCCTACTGTCCAACCTAAACCTCCTTTGGTGCAGTTTAAGCCTATGGCGGCTTATGCTATCATCAGAGGCCATGAACAATTCCCCCTCCCCTCCCTGTGACACCCCTCTGGACCTGACAAGACCAAGACCCACGTCTACCTTTTGTTCCAGATGATGCCAGCTTGCAGTACACAGGGCAGGGAAATGGCTGTGATGAAGCTGGCTCAGGTAGGGGATTGTGTGTGTGTGTGGTGGGGGGAGACAAGCAGGAAATAAACAAGGTGAGGCAGGGAGGGGGCAGGGTGGGGTAAACCTGCTGGGACTTGCTCAGCCTAGGGCCTGATGGTCTGAACAGGCCCATTGGGAGGGGAGGGGGGTGAACATTCTCCCATTTCTGAAAGAGGAAACTGCCCATGGACTGGGAAAACTGACCAGAGTCTCCATTGGTCCATCAGTGGCTACTAGCCAAGATGGGCAGGGAGGGTGTCCTGAGCCCCTGTTTTCCAGAAGCTGGGAATGGGTGACGGGGTGGATCACTTAGGGTTTACCTGTTCTGCCCAGTCCCCCTGGGGCACCTGCATTGGCCACTGTGGGCAGACAGGACACTGGGCTGGAGGGGCCTTTGGTCTGACCCAGCCTGGCCTTTCCTGTTTCCGTTTCTCTCACTGGAGACAGAGCTCACTGGCCAGAGGCTGCCATGAGCTAGGAAGGGGCTGGGATTCCTGTCCCTGCCGCCTGTGCAGAGCTCTGCTCCCCCCTCAGCCTGTGGCTGGCATGTGGGTGACTGAGAAGACCCTGCCCTGCTCCATCTGCTGGGAGGCACAAGGAGCTCTCCCCTCTCTCTCTCTGGAGCCTCCTGGCCTCTTTGGGTGGGGTGGGATTCTGCTCCTCGGGCCCCCTCCATTGTGACGAGTGGGGATGTGGCTGGGGAGCAGGTGCTGAGTGGGGGCTCCTGTTGTTTCAGGTGCTGGTGACCTTCGAGGAGGTGTCTGTGTATTTCACCGTGGGGCAGGGGGTGCTGCTGAGCCCCGCGCAGAGAGACCTCTACAGGGATGTCATGCAGGAGAACTATGAGACTGTGGCCTCTCTGGGTAAGGATTCCTGTGACCTCAGCTAGCAAAGCCCTGGGGCCGGCATTTCTGCATCGGGTCAGGTTCTTCCCTGGTCAGTTTGATGGGAGGGGAGTGGGGCCCCAAACCCTCATGTGAGAGAGACTTTCATCCCCGTGCCACCTTCTGGGGAACAGGAGAGTCAGACACCTAAGGGACATGCTAATTCATTCCCATCTCCCCAGCTGTCAGGGGCCAGAAGCGGGGAACCATCCTACCTATGTTATTTCTCCTTCACGCACCGTTCACCTGCCACTTTGGGACTGGCTCCATTTGTGGAGGGGTCTGAGTTCCACAGGCTTGGAAACAGGCAAGAGTTTAACCCCCAAGCTGTGTGTGTGTCAGCGAGTCCCCTAGAAATCCACAGATCATTAAGTATCAGAGGGGTAGCCGTGTTAGTCTGAGTCTGCAAAAGCGGCGAGGAGTCCTGTGGCACCTTATAGACTGACCGAAGTGTTGGAGCATAAGCTTTCATGGGCAAAGATGCATCTGACGAAGTGGGTCTTTGCCCATGAAAGCTTATGCTCCAACACTTCGGTCAGTCTATATGGTGCCACAGGACTCTTCGCTGCTTTTACAGATCATTAAAGCTCCTAGTGAGGGCATAACAACACTCGTCACCGAATGGTGAGGAGTCACTGGGCCCTGCACCCCACCCTCTCCACAGTCAGGTGGTTTATTAGTTCAGAGATACAGTGTAGAACAGACTTATTAGCAGAGGAACCATGAGCAGTCAGCACAATCCATCTTGAGGAGGAGGGGGCACAGTGAGACTAAGGGCTCTGCCCCAAGCCAGTGAGACTCACTTCCACCCTGCACAGCTTGTCACTGGCTTCAGCCAGCCCCATCTCAAACCTTTATCCAGCTTACCAGGGAAAAGGTGTCCGCTGGTCACATACCCCTCTCAGGCTCAGATTATTGTAAGCCTGGGCTATTGGGAATGTGCTGGCCTGGGCATCCTTCCTCAGTGAGTCACCCCGAAATTCCCATCCCCGTCTAGGTGGTGGTGCAGTGCAAAGGGAAACTGAGGCACACACATGGGGTGTGACGTAGTGGGGGTACCTTGCTGGTTGCTATGCTGGGCAGTGGGTTGTCAGTGACCTCCACTGGCTGCTGGCTGCAGCACGGCCCAGCAGGGCAGGGGATGAGTCATTATGCAAGGGGGCTTCGAAACTCGTCAGACAGGTATCTCTCATGGAGCGGAACAATGGAAAGGAAGGGGGCGAGGCCAGACCTGGCTGGGGGCAGGGCTGGAAGTGAGTGGGTTAGTTTCTGTCTGGGATCATGGAGGAGACAGCCTAGGGAAAGGGGCTGGAATTTAGGGGCCCACTCTCCCCCATCTAAAGGGGGGCTGAGGCATCCTAGGCTCGGTTCCTGTAACCAGATGACATCTGTGCTGTGCTGTATCCTGGAGAAGCAATAAACTCCCTCTATTCTACTGGCTGGTGGAGTCTGTCCGTGCCATTACGGGGGGTGCAGGAGTCGGGGGACCCTGACGTGCCGCCACAGTGGTGTCAGAAGTGGGATGCACTGCACCCCATGGATGGAGCTCCCAGCAGCAAGTGACAAGTCGCAGTAGAAGCAAGAGCCGTGGAGCCAGGCGTGCTGGAGACAGAGCGAAGCGGTTCCTGAGAATCGTGGGGCGCAGCAGCACTAGACTGGTGAGTCTGCACCGAGGGGACCAGCGGGGAGATAGCCTACACCCAACTCCTGAAGGCAGAGCTGGTGAAGCTGTGCAGAGACAGGGGCTTGCCTGTGCGGAGTGCAACCAAGGCCCAGCTGATTGCCCGGCTGGAGGAGAATGACCAGCCACAGGGCTGGGATCCTGTCCCAGTGGGGAGCAGCCAGACCCCCCCGGGAGCGTGTCAGGCTCTGAGGGTGGGCGGAGCACTGGAACCCACCGGAGAGACGGGACAGCCTCCCAGGGGAACCCTGCAAACCGTAGTCCACCCAGGGGAGGGTCCAACCCAGCGGAGCTGCGGCGGCTGGAGATCCAGCTGCAGATGAAGGAATTGGAAGTCCAGGACCGTAGAGAGCAGCGACAGCATGAGCTGGCCATGGCAGAGCGGAGAAGCGTTAGGGCCCCGGCTGCGCCGAGTGCGGACGGGCCCCAAGGGCCCAGGGCGGCCGGACGCTTGGAGAAGCTCGTGGTGGCCCAGCTGAAGGATGTGGGCGACATAGACGGGTTCCTCAGCTCCTTTGAGAGGGCCTGTGGACTGCAACGGGTCCCCACAGCTGACTGGCTACAGGAGCTCATCCCCGCACTGAACCAGGAGGCTGCAGGGGTGCTCAATCAGCTGGAGGACCTACAGCCAGGGGATTATAACCGAGTCAAGGAGGCCCTGCTGCACAAGTTTGGGCTCACCCTCGAGATGTACAGGAAGAAGTTCCGGGGGGTGCAGAAGGGGCCACGGGAGACCTATGTGGATATGGCCTCCCGCCTGGTGCAGTACTGCCGCAAGTGGGTGTCTAGAGTCGGAGCCCAAACCGCAGAGGACCTGCTCAAGTTGGTCATGATGGAGCAGTTCTATGAAGCATGCACACCCAGCCTGAGGCTGTGGCTCAAGGACCGAAGTCCGGAGAACCCCCAGGAAGCTGGGAGGCTGGCGGATGAGTTCACGGAGAGCCGGTCTGGGTGTGAACGGGAGTCCCGGCGAGAAAGGGAATCGCGCAGAGACCAGTTCTTGGCTGAGCGACGGAGAGAGGCACCTCCGAGGCGAGCCCCAGGGACCAGGACCAGTCAACGGTGCCCCAGAAAACCAGCCAGGGCCCGGGCAGAGCCGACCCAAAAGGGCCCGCAGAACCTAACTTGCCATCGCTGTGGGTAAAAAGGCCACAAGAGGGCTCAGTGCACCAGGTCCCATGACCTGGTACTTTCCAGTGTTAACTGGCTGGAGCTGGAGGAAGGGCAGGCTGCCCCAGAGGCAGGGGCTGGCAGGCAAACCTCAGCTCAGAGTGGGGGGAAGGATGCTCAGTGCACCTCCCCTGGGAGGTCTGACCCTCGGGAGGCAGATTTCTCCATGTACCGGGTGGGGGCAGGGTGGCCCCTGCGGAGCGAGTGCCTCCTACCCCTGGAGGTGGATGGTCGGAAGGTGATGGGTTTCTGGGACACGGGGGCGGAGGTGACGCTGGCCCGATCTGACATAGTGGCCCCAGACCGGGTTCTACCCCACGCTCAGCTGACCCTGAAGGGCATAGACGGGTCCCTGTTTAAAGTGCCTGTAGCCAGGGTTCATCTGAAATGGGGGGCCAAGGAAGGTCTCAAGGAAGTGGGGGTGCACCCACACTTGCCCAAGGAAGTGCTGATGGGGAATGACCTAGAGGAGTGGCCCCATGAATCCCAGTGGGCTCTAGTCACTGCCCGTAGTCAGAGCCAGTGAGGGGCTGACAACCTGGATCCAGGGAAGGACTCCCGGAGGGTCCTCAGGGTCCCATCCTAGTGGACACGGGGTCCAGCCAAGCTGGGACTCCGGACCTAGGTAAGGGCGGGGAACAGGTCCCGATCCCTGCCCCAGCGGCTGAATTCCAGGCTGCAGTGCAGGCAGACCGCTCCTTGCGGAGGCTGAGGGACCAGGCTGGCCTCCGTGCAGCTCAGCCCCTGGGGAGAGGTGGCCAGGAGAGATTCCTGTGGGAGCGGGGATTCCTGTTCCGGGAATGGCTTCCCCCCAGGAAGGTGAGGGCATGGGGGGGTCCAGCGGCAGCTGGTCGTCCCCCAAAAGTATCGCCACAAGCTGCTGTATCTGGCCCATGACGTCCCCTTGGCGGGCCACCGGGGGATCCGGAGCACCCGGCTGAGGCTGCTCCAACACTTCTGCTGGCCGGGGATATTTGCAGCCGTGCAGCGGTACTGCCGGTCCTGCGACTCCTGCCAGAGGGGCGGGAAGGCCGAAGACGGGAGGAAAGCTGCTTGGGGGCCCCTTCCCCGTATAGAGGACCCCCTGGGCTTGCTGAGAGAGTTATGGGAGGGGAATACCTCCCTGGATGGAGCGTCGGGGGTGGAAGACGCCTTGGCTGTCCAGGGAAGGCTCGCTGAGCTCATGGCCCCGGCCCAAGAGACCCTGGCCAGAGATCAAGCCCAGTGCAAGGGTGGGTGCGACCACAGAGGACAGGCCTG